>JAQPPZ010001992.1:0-38931 GCA_028583015.1 Wollemia nobilis | reverse complement strand
GAAAGCACGAGATTCCAGGCTAAGGAAACACTAATTGCGATGCATTCAAAATCAAATACGCTTAAGTACTAGAAATGTAAATTGCATGAAACGAAAGAAACGCATTGGAAGAGACACAAGCAAATGGAGAAAACATAGCCCTTTCATTAAACTTTCTTGATCTCTGTTACAAATACGCATCCTCCCTTTTCAGGGGCTAGGAGTGTTAAAGGAATTTGACTACAATCGAGACTTAAGGTTCCTCTTTCCACGTGCCCACACTTAAAATGGACGGGCCAAGATGATGTCGTCGCTGATGTCGATGAGTCTTTGACCTCTGCTGCTCCTCCTGTGAACAAAGAAACAACAAAGATGTCAGTAGCACCTGTTGCAAATAGTAAGTGTTTGTTCTCTAAAATCGCCAAAAGATGCATGTAAATAATTAGCCAAATGGATAGACAAAATGACCCTAAATGACCTGAAAATCTGACAGAGGACAGAAGACATCACCAGAGGGCCACTGCCATTGAAACAGTTGGCCAATCTGCCTTCAACTAGAATTCGTCCCTGGGTAGGACGAATTCTGACTGTTATTCGTCCCTGGGTGGGACGAATTCTGCTGTGTTGGAAAAGCCGACCTGCTGCTGCTCCAATGTCGAATCCCGGGACCTGCAAAATGCCTGCAAACAGAGGGGTTATGTAATTGGGGCCATTTTGGGACGACCCAGATGGTCGGATTCTCCCAATTTGGCCTCTATCCTCGGGAATTCGATATCTCCACCTGCAAGTTAGTGAAACAACAAAGCGACACAAAGCATGATGAAATCTGATCAGAATGTTATGAAATTGAAGCTATGAGTTAACCAAACAGAATAACATGATATGCACCCTGAAACAATAATATAGAATGCTTTTGAAACAAAACTTGGAAAGTGCGGGGGTGCCCAAGTGGGCCTCCCACCGGTGGCACTTGATCTTGGCACCAATCCACTAGGGATGGGCCCAAAACCTCTTAGGATTGGGATGTCTGCAAATTGGTTGATTCAGGTGTCCATATGTTGGATTTGGGTCAGATTCAAGCTTCCAAAAGCCACCCAACAACCTCCCTTGCAAAAGAGATTGGTGGATGTGAGAATGTGAATCAAAAGGGGATGCAAGTGGGTGTTCAACTCGGCAGCACTTCGTTGCTTGAAATCTCCTTCAATCTGTCCTTTTGGGTGAGAAAAGTCCCACCTTTTATAGACCCATGGGGTCTCTTTTGAGAGGGAAGCACAAATGCCATGTGTTGGTCATAGGTGCCATGTGGCAATCATGTCTTCCCATGAGGGAGGGGAGTCCTCCATTGACTTGGGCTCTCATAATCGCCCTTGTGACAGGTCCTCTAACGGCCTATCTATCCACCCACACACATGTACGAGGCAGGAGTCATCAACTGACTGTCCTGGGCTGCCACTTGGCACCATTCTTCTTTTTGCCCGTTAAACTTGGAATTCGTTCTTGGGTGAGACGATTTCAGAATTCGTCCCTGGGTGAGACGAATTCCAGTTAGTATTCGTCCCCGGGTGAGACGAATATCGAGCAAAGTGTCTAAATGTGCCAAATTTCTTCCTGACCTTACAAAATTGCTATGAAAGTGGTTAGGACCACTGTTTGACCTCTGAGGGCTGCCCTGGGGGCTGTGTTTGTCAAAGCGATCAGTGTTTGCAGTCACATAAACGGATTGGTGTTGTTTTGGTGTCTACAAATGCCCCTTTTTGGGATGCACTGTGCATGGCGCAGCGTCGAGCAAAAATAGATAACCAAAGCACTAATGATTAGGGTTTATTGGTAACCTAACCAACTTTTGATGCCCCAAGCATGGAAGGGGCATGCATTCTTGAATATTTGCTTCTGATGAGCTGAGTTTGATTTCAAGTGTTAACCTGTTTTGGTGAGGTGTGACTTGAACTTGGACATTGATCAGTCATAATTAGGCAAAGGGCGCAACCTTTTATCTTCAGGGGAACCTTGTGTTCATGATTCACGAAATGCCAAGTGTTTGATTGATTTGATTGTTGCTTGTTTACTGCCCCAAGCAGGGGCGTGATTGTCTTTGTCAATGATTCTTTGAATGCATGTCATTTTTCTTAATTGGGTGTGTGATTGTTGATTGGTGACTAAGTGTGACTACCCCCTCAAGCGACAAATCGATGAGAGAATGACCTTTGTGAGAAAAGCGACGAGTCGCTTGACCCAAGATGACTTCTGCAAGGGTGCCTTTAGATGGTTTATGGTTAAGCATGTGCAATTTTTCCAACATCTGGACCTATTTTTGGTGGGTGTTAACCCTTTTTGTGATGCCATAATGGGGTGAAATCATCGACAACCCATCTTCCCGTGGAGCGGTCCGGCTATGATAGCCTTCTTGGGGAAGTAGGAGAGTGACAATTTGAACCCCGAAATTTATTTTCTATGCCAAGAGGTTAAGTGCGAGAGCACTTGTGTCCGGAAATGCTTATTGATTTGTTTTTATGTTGCATTTTTTTGTTGTTTTTTTTTGTGACACCATTTGGGGATTAAATTATCGAAAATTCGTCTCCCGTGGAGTGGTCCGGCTATTGTAGCCTTCTTAGGGAGTAGGATAGTGATAATTTGTGACTCCGATGTCTATTTTGTATGCCTTGGATGTCAGGTGCAGTAGCACTCTTATCGGGAAAATTTATTGTCTGTTTTTAGTGCATTTTTGATCATTTTTTGATGTTTTTGAAGTGCTGGTTTGAATTCGTCCCTGGGTGGGACGAATTCCAGCTATAGAATTCATCCCTGGGTGGGACGAGCGCTAACCTGAGCGTTCATCCCAGTAAAGGACAAATTCCAGCTCAAAAGGCCTATTTAAGGGCCAAAACTTGCATTTGGGCTCATTTGTGTCATTTTTTTCTTGCGATTTTGGAGCTCTAGGAGGAGGAGGTAATTCTACAAAGCGAAGCGCTGCTGGAATTCTCTTTGCCATCATGAGTGCACAAACTGGTTCGAGCGGCGGAGCCGAAGCGAAACCTGTAAGTGTCTTCTAGAGCTTATTTTTGTTTAAATTTGTACTTGTTTTATTTAATTGTTTTTTTTTTTTTTTTTTTTTTGATGTTGTTTTTCAAAATGTGTTTTAAAACTTAAATCCTGAAACCTAATTGAAGACAACTACTTGAATTTTCTTTTTATGCTGTACAGTTCTTTTCCATGATTTTTAATTTTTTTTGTTGATTGTTTTCTTTTGCAGGTTAGGAGCCGGTACCGTGTACCTGCTGCTTTTACTGAGGTGCGGGGTGCACCGGCGATGGTGATTGGGAATGGCTTGATGCCCTTGGGCTCAAGCAGGTGTCTCAACTGGAGCCTGTGGTCCCAGATCAGGCCTATCTGACGGCCCTGATCAAACTTTGGGATCCACGGACTAACACATTCCATATTTTGACAAGGGAGATGACTGTAACTTTGGAGGATGTCTATCGGTTGCTTCGGATTCCGATAGATGGACTGCCCATTAGGTCATCACCGCATGATCAACGGACTGCTGTACTTATGAGATGCTTTGGGCATGGGGGGTGGCTAGGTGTAACGAACCCAGTGGAGACAGCCGAGGTGGACTGCTAGGCTGGCGGGATTTTGGTTGGCTGGTGGCAGGAGAGGGGGGTGTTAGGAGTGAGGCACGCATTCTTGATGGGCCTCATTTCTAACATGCTTCTACCTGATTCATCTGGCGTGAGGTTCCCGTGGAACCTGTTAGATTTGGTATGGCAGTTGGTCGATTGCCCGATAGGGGCACCGCTGATTTTGAGGTGGGGACAGACATTGTTGGCACAGCTCTACGGGGAGCTATATGGGGTGCACTGTCGGCAGCGGAAGGGGGTCAGCTGTAGCTATCTACTGCAGTGCTGGGGTTGGCAGCACATAGTAGTGGAGAGGTCGACCGGGTTACCGTGGATGACTCGGGCCGCGATGGATGACACGGAGATAGGCTATGCAGTTTTGTGGCGGCGGTCTACGGAGTAGGGGCAGAGTCGACAATGGGCAGGTGTTGTAGAGCACTATACCGATGCCTTTTCTTGGATCACTCCACGGGAGGTGTTTTGGTGCCCTTATCGGGACTGTCCAGCCTGGACAGAGGCTGGAGTGGCTCCGTCAGGTACGCAGGGAGCGATGGTTGACTGGGAGGCACGGGATGGAGCATGAGTTCTTTTCATACATCTAGGTTACACTACAGTTTGGGGTGCACCAGGGGTTGCCTGGTGAGCCCGTGGTCTATCGACGGTGGGGAGATGAGAGGGATTTAGATCCATCGGTCATCGCGCCATTGGGTGATGAGTCAGATGTGGTTATTGATGTTCCGGACGTAGATGACATCGGGACTACCACTGAGTATGACTCGTGGTGGGTACTACGGCGATGGAGAGGAGAGGGGCCGCTGGGAGGCGTGGAGGCGGCAGTGGAGGGTGCTGAGGCAGCAGGGGATGATTGGGGAGGTCCGTTGGATGATGCAAACATGTTGGATGTGGGGGATGAGGATGTAGACTTGGGCACTCCGGATCAGCCGGACATGCAGGACATGGAGGAGCCGTGGGAGCCAGAGCAGGCTACTGTTCCAGAGGGTCCTGTTCGTCAGGCAGACACAGAGGAGGTGGAGTCTGAGATACGCGCTAAAAATGCACGATTGACAAAGCTTCTACGAATACAGGATCTAGAGTTGGGGGATGCGAGGCGGGAGCTGGGGGACGCGGTATGGGAGAGGGATCTCCTGCGGGCTCAGCTGGTAGAGCGAGATAGGGTTCTGGCATAGTGCGACGATGCGGTGTCATACTATCATTGGCGAGAGGCAGAGTGGTGTCGGCATCGGATAGACTTGGAGAGGGAGGTCGTCCGCCTTGGTGGGTGGCCACCTGAGCCCTCGGTCAGTGGATCTTTGCGGCAGACAAGGGATAGTGTGACTGAGCAGTCAGCATCATCTCGTCACTGACGATTAGATGAGGGAGGCAGTAGCAGGCATGATGCGAGGGTTGGCAGTAGCCGCCTGCAGGGTCCCATAGGACCCACACCACGGGGGGTAGTTCCCGTCGCATCGATCCTGCATGATTATGGTGGTTGACGCTTTAGGTTGGGTTTTTGGATATGATTGCGGGGATTGAGGACCAGTTTTGACGATATATATATATATACCAGTTTTATTGTGGTTTCTTACATGTGATGATTTGATTTTTGTTATGCATGATGGCTAATGACTATGGATGTATGCATGTTTATTTATTTTGATGAATGCTTATGTTATGATGAATGCAAATTTTTTTTTTTTTTTTTTTGATATGCAAAGTGAAATTGATGAATGATATTTGTGGTGATTGGTTACGGCACCATAGGTTGTTTAAGACGATCTTTAATTAGTTTTTAGGCGATTGCTATGATGTATGGTTCTTGTATGTATACATGTGGTTTTTCTCTTTTTGTATTTTTTGATGGTATTGTAAGGATGAAAAGTAGCACAGTTGTTTTAGAAATGTAGCTAAGGTTTTCTGAGACTCAGACGGTTTTTAACTCACTAGCCACGAATGTACTTTATCTTATAAGACTTTTGAACAAGGTATGAATCGAACTTGTTTTTGACAGAGCTATTTCACATCCCTGTGTGTGCAATTGAGTTCATTTATGTGGTATTTGTCGGGGATACCGCCAGTGCCATATGGGCTTTCAACCGAACCTGTACTGAGGATCACCTAATTAGCTTCACTAACTCCTTTGTTGTATTTAATTAGATTAATCTGTGGTGTTATCCAGGATGCCATAAGCTAGCTCATCCACATGCAAACATTGATCTGTACGCAAGTTAATGTGACGAGATATATCGTCATGTGAGAAGTTTACCGCCGATTACCGATAGGCTATCAACCAAACCGATGCGAGGCTTGCCTCATGACCCTGTTAGAATCTTCGAGAGTTCCAAGGATTCAAGTTCAACTCCCTTCTTTTCTTCAATTGTATTGGGATACTTTCTCGTTTGTAGTGATAATATCACTGTTTATTTTGGTTTGTTTTTCTTTTGAGCAAGGGATTGGGGAGATGGAGTGATGAAAATCACTATCATTTGTGTTGTTTGATGTGTGCACTGTATGATGTCAAATATTTGATTTTTGACGTTTTGCAAATTTTTGATGTTTTGCAACTATTGAGAACTAGGGATTCTTAGGGAATTGGGTAGGGAGGATGCTTGTCCTTTTTCCAACTCTCAGCATTATTGGGGTCATTCGCACAGGGGGATGAGCCAGATAACCCTTTCGCTTTTGGTGACCTGGATTACTGTGTAGGTTTCATCTTTTGTTTACACAACTTAGGAATTGTTTTATGTGTTTTAATTTGTGTTGGGATGTTACGTAACAAGGTGTATTTCAAGTGTAACTCTACCTTCGTAAAATCTGTTTGACTTGATACATTACATGGCTAAAGAGCAAAATGATGACTAAATCACGAAAAAATCTTGATACATTGGAAGACCACTGATTCTATTGCGGTAAAAGCAATGCATGGTGTTTTTGTTGTTTTTGTAAAATGGAACAGTGTGGAATGAGATGGTCTATCAGAGCAATTACAGCCTATGGTGCCTTTGACCTATACAACCACAAATATGCAATGTATGGATACAATGCTTAATGCAGTTACATGTTTTTGTATTTTTGATGGATTTATTTTTGTGATTATGAATATGAGGTGCAAGAAGAGCCCTCTATTGATTAATTTGAGTATGCCTAGTTATGAGATGCAAATTTTTGTTGTTTTTGATTATTTTTTGATTTTTGACCAAGTGATTGTGGACATCCTTGGAGCATTTTGGTGACCAAGTGATTGTGATAATCCTTGGGGCTTTTTGGGTGACCAAGTGATTGCGATAATCCTTGGAGTTTTTTTTTTTTTTTTTTGGTTTGACCAAGTGATTGCGATAATCCTTGGAGCTTTTTGGGTTTTGACCAAGTGATTGCGATAATCCTTGGAGATTTTTTTGTTTGACCAAGTGATTGTGATAATTCTTGGAGCTTTTTGGGTGACCAAGTGATTACGATAATCCTTGGAGCTTTTTGGGGTGACCAAGTGATTGCGATAATCCTTGGAGCTTTTGGGGTTTGACCAAGTGATTGTGATAATCCTTGGAGCTTTTGGGTTTTGACCAAGTGATTGCGATAATCCTTGGAGCTTTTTGGTTTGACCAAGTGATTGCGATGATCCTTGGAGCTTTTGGGGTGACCAAGTGATTGCGATAATCCTTGGAGATTTTGGGGTGACCAAGTGATTACGATAATCCTTGGAGCTTTTTGGTTTGACCAAGTGATTGCGATAATCCTTGGAGCTTTTTGGCTTGACCAAGGGATTGCGATAATCATTGGAGCTTTTTTGGTTTGACCAAGTGATTGCGATAATCCTTGGAGCTTTTGTGTTTTTGACCAAGCGATTTTATGTATCCTTGGAGCATTTTTGGGATATGGCTCTCTTAGATATAAAATGGTCACAAATGACTGATATTCAAGGATTCTGTTTCCTTGATACTGTCAAGAGAAGCTAGCCGGTACGTCTCGGGTCCTATTTTGCTATCAATGACATATGGACCTAACCAATTTGCCACGAACTTGTCCCTTAGGTGGGACAACAAATTAGAGTTCTGTTGGTTTTCCTTCAAAACCAAATCACCAACCCGAAAGTCCCTTAGGTGAACTTTCATGTTGTAAGCTTTCTTAAGCCACTCTTGATAGATACGTAAGTGCTCGAGAGCATTCACACGTCGTTCGTCAAGCAACGTAAGTTGGTCTAATCGGGCCTGCCACGCAGTGTCATCATCGATGAACTCCTGCATTGATATGCGAAGGGAAGGAATTTCCAACTCGAGAGGCATTACTGCCTCTGAGCCATACACAAGCGAAAACAGAGTTTCCCTAGTTGGCATCCGAACGCTAGTGCGGTAAGCCCAAAGGGCAAGTGGGATTTGTATGTGCCAATCCTTATGACTGTCTGCGACTGTCTTTTTAAGGATGGCCACTAGTGTTTTGTTTGATGCCTCTGCTTGCCCGTTTGCTTGCGGATAATAGGGCGTTGAAAAGCTGTGCTGAATTTTTTACTTTGTGGTCAAAGCACGCACATCTTTGTTCTTGAATGATGGCCCATTATCCGATATTATTTTGGATGGAATACCAAAACGACATATGATGTTATGCAAGATGAACTCCACAATGCGGGGTCCTTTCGTTGAGGTTAACGGAATTGCTTCCACCCATTTGGTAAAATACTTTGTGGCCGTTATGATAAACGTGTGACGGCTTGACGATGCGGGGGAGATCTTTCCGATTAGATCGAGTCCCCACTGCGAAAATGGCCAAGTAGACTGGACTGTATCGTAGGGCTCGGGAAGGTACGTGCATCAAATTGGCATGATGTTGACATTTCACGCACTTCTTGACATATTCGCAACAATCTCGCTCTAAAGATGGCCAATAATAGCCCATGCGTAGAATGCGCTTTGCGATGGCCATACCACTAAAGTGGCCACCACATGTACCATCATGCGCTTGGGCGACTGCCCAAGTGGACTCTTGCTGGTCCAAACAATGAAGAAGAATTCCGTCATAGCTGCGACGATACAAAATGTCTCCTATCAAGACATAATTAGCCGCTTTCTGCTTGAATGTTCGTTTTGCGACGTGCGTCAATCCAAAGGGAAGATTACCTAACTTGAGGTAGTCTCTAATGGGTAAATACCAGTCCTGTTGATCTGAAACCTCGACAGTATGAATAGCCAATCCCTTTTGAAGTTCTTCCCTAACAAATGCTGAATGGGATAGAACTTGTAAGAATAGCATTGTGTTGCTTTTAACGGGAGTGGGAGAAAACAAGGACCCCCAATTGGCACGTTTTAGACGGTCTCGGATTCGAAAGAACTTATCCGAGGATGGTTCGATCTGGATCATGTGGATTCCTGGTGTCAAGTCTGAGCTTGCATGCTCCATCGTGGATTGCGATAAGGTTTTGACTTGAATGGTTGTCATATCACCGAAAAAGGTCTTGCGGGATTAATGACCCCAAGGAGGCCATTGTGTCCACAAAATGATTCGATGATCGAGGGAGTGCCTCGATGTCGTACCATTCAAGTTTTGCCAAGAATTTGTCCACGAGGGCTTTATAGGCCTTCAAACTGGGCATTTGCATTGATATACCCCTTTGACTTGATTGACTATTAACAGTGAATCACCAAAGATATTCAATCGTTTGATGTTCATGGCGATTGCTGTCTGAATACCTAGGAGCAAGGCTTCATATTCTGCATTATTGTTGGTGCACTGGAAGTTTAATTTAAATGACAGGGGCATTGGAGCACCCTACTGTGTGAAGAATACAAATCCCATGCCACCACCTTGCTCGCATTTAGAACCATCGAAGAATAGGGTTATGTCAGCCAGTGACTCAGGCTCATCAGAATCTGGCGATTCCGAGACATGGAAGACCCCATCATCGGGTAGTTCTATGACCAGAGGCTGATCGTCTTCAAGAGGAGCCTCTGCTAGTTGATCGGCTATGACTTGTCCTTTGATAGATTTTTGCCCAATGAACTCAATGTCAAATTTCGTCAACAACATGATCCATTTTGTCGTGCGACTACTATGATAAGTACGACTCATCATGTATCGCAATGGATTCTCCTTAGACACAACATACGTAGTGTTTCTCAGCATGTAGTGGCGTAGCTTCTTGGTAGCAAACACCACTGCCAAGAAGAGTTTCTCAACGTATGCATAGTTAAGTTCGTAACTAACCAGGGTGCGGCTAAGATAGTAAGTAGCCTGTTCTTTGTGAATTTCATTCTTTTGGGCTACCATGGTGCCCAGTGCCACCTCAGTAGCTGAGATGTATAAGTAGAATGGCACTCTTGGTTTGGGTGGTGCCAATATTGGCGGCGAAGCCAAGTATTGTTTGATTTTGTCAAAGGCTGACTGGCACTCGTCATCCCAGTGAAATGTAACCCCCTTGTGCAATAATTTGTTCATGGGTCGGCATTTGTCAGATAATTGCGCTATGAAGCATTTAATCGACGCGACCTTTCCTTACAGACTTTTGATCTGCTTGATGGTAGTTGGGGGAGCCATTTCAAGGATTGCCTTGACTTTCTTTGGGTCCACTTCGATGCCTCATTTTGAGACTATAAAACCCAAGAGTTTTCCAGATGTGATGCCGAATACGCACTTATTGGGATTCAGTATGACCTTATGCTCTATGAGGCGATCGAGGATCTTGCTTAAGTCACCGAGATGATCTGAGTGCAAAAGAGACTTGGCTAACAAATCATCCATGTAATCTTCCATAGTTTTGTGCATGTAATCGTGGAAGATATATGTCATGGCATGTTGGTAGGTAGCGCCAGCATTTTTAAGGCCAAAAGGCATGACCTTATAACAAAATGTCCCCCAAGGCGTTTTGAATGCCTTTTTAAGTTGGTCTTCAGGATTGATACAAATTTGGTTGTATCCTGAGAAGCCATCCATTAGGGAGAGCATTTCATGACCTGCTGTAGCGTCTACTAGCGCGTCGATGCTTGGCAAGGGGAAATCATCCTTAGGACTCGCTTTTTTTAGGTCTCAAAAATTGGTGCATATGCAAATCCTCCCGTCGGGCTTCTTGACGGGAACCATGTTGGACAGCCATGGCGGATAATCCACGCAGATGACAAACTGTGCATCCAACAGCTTTTGTAATTCGTCTTTGACCATCAAGGCCACTGTTGGGTGCATATTTCATAGTTTTTTCTTTACAGTCTTGATTGTCGGATCAAGCGTTAAATTATGCGTGACTAGCTGTCGGTCTAGTCCTGGCATATCCTTGTACGACCATGCAAAAACTTCCTTCTTCGCTTTGAGAAGGGTGATATAGTCGACTTGCTCTTCGGGGGAAAGACTTACCCCCAACTTGATAATTTGTGGATTCGTTGGGTTTAAGCCGATGTCTACGTCAGTCATTTCCTCGACTGACATGTGGGATCCGTCCTCCAACTGATGTGGATTTGGGATCAAATGGATATCATTAGCTGAGTTTAGATCTACGTTTGGAACCTCGGGTCCCTCTTCAGCCCAAAAAATATCTTGAGTTGTCCTTGGGGTGGAATGAAGCATTTCACCGAAAGGCCAGTACTCTAATGGTGATAAAGGTGAATTGACGCGATCCCAGTCGATGGCATCTATGTCTAGGTGCAATGATTGTGATGGATCGGCCGAATTGCGAATGGGTGCGGTCAAATCAATGGAGATCATGTGGATGGAATGAATTTTGTCTCCAGAACCGTGGGTGTGATAGCTCGATTCTTTTAGATGCTCCCTATACTCTGGATCTGGCTCTACGGGAATAGGCACGAATGGATCTTCCCTAGGTGCGAATTCGTCCCTTTTTGCGAAAAGGATGGCAGGGTCTTTTCTCGACACTGATGTCATGATGGGATCTCGAGGTGGACGATGCTCATCTTGAATTTGGAGCCATGGATCCAATACTTGGTCCTACCTTACAGGGTCTACCCACCATTAATGTCCTAACCGTATGCCCATTTGTCCCATTAGATCTTCATGAGTTAAAGGGCGATAATTCCGTCGCTAATGTCTGAGATAGATCATCTCAGTCTCGTCTTCTGAATCACTTTCGGAGACCCAAAAATGTTCATTCTCTTCAACAACTGTTGCTTGCGACGTTGAGGACCCTCCTTGTTCCAGTAAGTTAACCTGGTCCCATTGTGGTTGTTCCACTCTTGGTGGAGGGACCTGATTCCCTTGACACTGTATTGTTTCATCTGGAACCTCTAAGGGGAACAGCTTCAGAAAGATGTCCAGAAGTCGTTGATGTTCTATTTGAGGATTAATCCCTGAAATTTTGCCTCTCTCTAGCAAAGGAGAGGGATTACTGCTATTTCCAAGGGTGTTTGTTGACCATGGGAGGTAGTCTCCCAACATGTATTCTGTATTTGGATTGGCATACGGATCTTGTGCCAATCCCCCCTTGTTGCCTATTTCTAGGCCTTGCATATTTTCAACCAAGATGTCTAAGGGCAAGGGGTGGTTGAACCCTACTCCTGACTTGTCATATGGCATCTGATATCTTGATTGGCAAAGGACCCGCATCCCTTGCTCATATTTGCCTAGCCCATATCCATGCCAATTGCATTGACCGAGATATTTTAGGGCAAAGTTTGGGTTTGACAAATAGTTGATGTTTTCAACAAAAGGCTCTTCATCTGCTTCCTTTTGTTGGCATGGTTCAAGACCATGATCAAGGCCCCCATACACGAAATTCAGTCCGGTTTGGAGGGTATCCTAGAGGAACAACTGTCCCTATGGGAAGGCGAGGTCTTCCCATGTCTTGTACTTGACTCCAATGTTGGCGTTGCCACAACATTTTGCACTAAATATTCCCCCAGGCCCGTATTGGCCATTTCAATAGTGATTGTTGATGATTGGGTGGGAGGAAACAGTAGTCCTTCCTGAGTCCATTCCATGTTTGGTGGTTCAGGAGTCTTAGTTTCTGTTGTGCTTGGTGTTTCCTCCGTTGACACTGTTGAGATTATGGGCAACCTTTCTTCTAAGGGTTTAACCTCTTCCATGATCTATTTTCCCTTGTCCTTCTGTTGGGCCATGATAGGTGGCATTGATGATGAAGGAGCAGGTGATGAAGTCTCACCTGGCTAGGATTTGGCCTTGTTGGTTACCAGTGGTGCCTGCGGTATCGAACCCTGTTTAGATGGATTTAACTAGAAATCCAAATGCATTGAAGGGAGGGTCGATTGAGGTATAAATTGTATCGCATTGCAATACTTGAAGGGCTCTAAGTCCATTGGGACTACATGTATTTCTCCTTCATAAGCATACTTTAAGCACTGGTGGGCGATCGAAGGGACACACTTCATGTCCCTGATCCAAGGCTGCCCTAGCAGTATATTATAAGCCATCTCGCCTTCTAACACATGGCACAGTGTAGGTATTGATTTTTGTCCTACCTGGATAGGCAGAACAATTGTGTCGAATGTCGAGCATATTGCATCATTGAAAGCTCGCAGTGTGTACATGGAGGATGTGATGTGAGAGGCTGGCAGCTTTAAATGTTTTAAGGCTGCAGTGGTAATGATGTTATTGTACGGGCCAGTATCTACCAACACTCTCTTGTACGAAATCCCATTGACCCACGCGATAACGTGCAGGGGTGGATCTGCCATGTCATTCGATATTGTTTTTACCTCATCTTCTCTGAATGTGATGACCGGCTTCGTACATTGTTTCACATGTCCCATGAAGTTGTTGAAAGAATTTGCTTCGTGAGGTTGTAATTCGATGGCTTTTAAAATTTCCATAAGAGCTTCCCTATGGGGTGCTGACTTTTGAATAAGCTCGTAAATGGACAGCCTAGCCGATGTTGTCCACAAACTCTGTGTGAGTTTGGTCCATATCATGATTTCGGGTCTAAGCGGAGGCAACTACGTTGGGCGTTGTTGAGGCCGCGATGTTGTCGGAACTTCCTTCGTAGCTACCTCAGGGGCAACTGCTGGGTACCTTCTGTTCTTTTTTACTATGCTAATCATTCCCACAAATCCCTGCATGGGAAGATTCTGTCACACCTCGTTAATCTGGAGTTGTTTTGTCTGTGCCTTGTGGGCAGGCAAAGGGTCCTTGAATACCCCCATTTGTTGATTGTTTGGCGCTATGGGGTTGTCCACGGCCAATGTTCTATTGTCAATCAAATCTTGGATTAATTCTTTGAACTTCCAGCATCCATTCAAGTCGTGTCCTCTGCGCCTATGGAATCTACAATACAATTCCTCTCTGTATCCCCTAGGCTTAGGAGCATTAGGGTCTATATTTTGGATTTACGCAGAGTGACTAAATTTTCCACTGATAAGCGATCAAATAGGGAGTCCCTGGACTCCGTGTAAGGGGTGAATTATCGCCTAGGGCGACGCTGCTGATTCTGCTCCTGTCTTCTATTATCTCTTTCATAAGCAGGAGGCACTGCCTAGTAATTAGCCTTTTAAGGCTGCATTTCTGGCACAGGCGTGGGAACATTTATCGCAACTTGGTTGACTGCAACATGTTGTGATTGCGTTGTCCCAATTTTAGTGGTTTTATTCCACTCTTTCTTTTTAGGCTTGGCGATTGCACCTTCACCTATCTTAATCTCTTCTATAAGTCTAGCTTGCGCCAAAGCTTCTTCTAAGCTATCGTATTGTCGCAGCAACAATAGACCAGAGATTGATTTTAAGCAAATTTTTGCGAACATCTGTGTGAGATCAGACATAGGGGGACGGTAGGGTAACTTAGAAAGCAAAGCTCTCCATCGATTACCGTATGCTGCCATTGTTTCTTCCTCAAATTGCTTGAGGCTCGCCAGATCACTCAGTGATGCCTTCTTCCTTGTGTTGAAGGCACAACGTTCAAGAAACACATCTACTAATTGATCTAAGTTTCTTATGCTATGTTTAGGTAGTTGTGTGAACCAATCCGAGGCAGGGCCTACGAATGTGGTTATGAACGTTCTAAGCAACAATGCGTCATTATCTTAGATGCCGAAGCATTGGCTTAGAAATCTTGTAACGTGTTCTTGTGCGTCCTCTTCACCTTTAAATATTGCCAATTGAGGCAATTTGAAGTGCTATGGGTAAAGAGGTGTAGGCACTGAGGGATGCACCGGATTACTGTGGAGTTGACGTAATATGGGTTTTTGATGCCCAGCAGCTTTTGTCTCCATAGACTCCAAACGCTCTAGTAGCGCTTGGTATGCATCGGAAGATTTTATTTCTTCCTCTCTTGTTCACTCCCATTGTAAGTTATGGTAAACTGGGGGCCTATGGAGGGGTGGCCGAATGGCAATCCTCCTGCCTTGATGGGGAGTTTCATCATATTCTATTTCTAGTTCGTACTCCTCATACAGTTCTTGAGGAGTCTCTAGGCGAGACCTATGACCTTGATCGAGTCCTCGCTGAAGGTACCCATAATTATTTTGGGGAGTGGCCTCCCTCTCGGGTCTGTAAGATCTCGGAGGCAAAGCTTGATGAGGTCGTGGAGACCTGTCTTGCACCAATGAATTGTGCCTCTCATATTGTTTGGCCCTTTGGATGTGATGGGTTGGCTCCCTCTCAGGTAGTTCATAGCGTAACTCATCCGCTTCGCGTTGCATGCGCTCTTTATCCAAGCGATGTCGGTACTCTATCTCCTGATGACTTTGTTTAAGCCGCGTGATTTGGGCTTGACGGGTGGCCTGTCTAGCAACTATCGGGTCAATTTGGTCTACCCTATTTTGCTCAGGAGGTTTGAATGTTTCTCCTATGTGTTTGCCTCGAGTTTTCTAATCTAAAGTTTCAATGGGTCGCTTCCCTCTGTCGAGGTGGGCGACATGTACTCGAGGCTCTGGCCTTGATGTATGATCATGATACCTAGCAAGTGCGAAAATGCAAGGTTCCCACGTTGTTTGTTGTCCTCGAGGAATGCGATGGCTTTCCTCGTACTCTCTTTCATGGGTTTGGACGGGGCGAGCGGAGTTAGCTTGCCCTGTGTAAGGAGCCCTGCGCTCCGAATTTTGTCTTTCCGTCCTGATGGGAAGTAAATAAGGGATGCCATATCCACGTTGTCCCTCCAAATGGATAGTGTGCCTCTCTAGCACTCCATCATGCTGTGGCCACTCATGTCTAACCTCAGAAGGCGATTCTCTATTTACATCAAGGTCTACATGTAAAGCGTCTTCCCGAAAGGGGCTGTTTTGAATGGGCATACCCCACCGAGGATTCTGAATCGGATTCCTTTGTAGGCCAGACCGATAAGGTGGTATGACCAAGTCCTCAAGACTGAAGCGAAGGCGACTTGTGCCTACTTCTTGTGTACCTTTTGAAGCTTCTGCCCTTGATTGGGCTTGGCTACGTGTGTACACCATTGCGTTGCTTCTATACTATCTAAGTAGATTTTTATCTCGTTTATGATGATTTTTCTTTTTGTCTACACTAAGCAGAAATAAACACACACATGCGCAAACCGTGATTATCTCTTTTAAGGATTATTGGTGTGCCCTAAACTGGTTTAGTGTATTTTGATGTTTTGTTTTGTTTTTATAGGTTTTGAAGAACGTTTAAATGCATTATGATAGCTCATATAACTCCCAAAACGGTAGCCCCTTCAATATACCAACCAGGCCGATATAACAACCTCTCTATATACTCGCCGTTACGAGAGGGAGACTATAGGTACATGAGAGCAGAAGGTATGTGGTACGTAGGCGGTACGAAAGGGGGATTGTCCTGTTAATGGCACCTACCATAGAAGACTTATCCTCGCACGCATGGGAATCACCCCAGCGACACTCGGTCAGATTTCGTCAGGATTTACGCCTAACAACAGTTGACAATCAAGAAATGGATGCAAAGCTAATCCAAGGTGGTGATGAACCCACCGTTGGTCTCGCTCAAGGGCTGGGGTCTTACGACCAACTCCTTGGTTTAAAATTATTGCGTGAAGTGTGTGTGATTCATTTTATTTTGCAAAAATGAAACAAGCATAAATGCCTTTTTCTAATGCAATGCAGGATTAAATGAAAACAATTAAAGAAACAGAAACAGAAACAAAAAAATTAATAGATATTATGAAAATCCCTACCTCTTCTCTGCCTGGACCAGTTGCTTCTGAATTTCTGCTCTAAAAAGTTGCAGACAGAAATTCGTCCCTTGGTGAGATGAATTACAGAACAGAATTCGTCCCTCCCAGAGACGAATTTGAATTCGTCTCAGGGTCAGACAAATTTTAGTAAAGCAATCACCACAGTCAAGGATGAATAACAGTCAAAAACCAAAAAGGTACCTGTCAAACACAAAACACAAAAATTTAATTAGTTTTTGTGATTTTAAAAACCAGGGAACAGGGTCCCACCGTGATCGCCACTGAAAGCACGAGATTCCAGGCGAAGGAAACACTAATTGCGATGCATTCAAAATCAAATACGCTTAAGTCCTAGAAATGTAAATTGCATGAAACGAAAGAAATGCATTGGAAGAGACACAAGAAAATGGAGAAAACACAGCCCTTTCATCAAACTTTCTTGATCTCTGTTACAAATACGCCTCCTCCCTTTTCAGGGGCTAGGAGCGTTAAAGGAATTTGACTACAATCGAGACTTAAGGTTCCTCTTTCCGCGTGCCCACACTTGAAATGGACGGGCCAAGATGATGCCACCGCTGATGTCGATGATTCTTTGACCTCTGCTTCTCCTCCTACGAACAAAGAAACAACAAAGATGTCAGTAGCACCTGTTGCAAATAGTAAGTGTTTGTTCTCTAAAATCGCCAAAAGATGCATGTAAATAATTAGCCAAATGGATAGACAAAATGACCCTAAATGACCTGAAAATCTGACAGAGGATAGAAGACATCACCAGAGGGCCACTGCCATTGAAACAGTTGGCCAATCTACCTTCAACTGGAATTCGTCCCTGGGCAGGATGAATTTTGACTGCTATTCGTCCCTGGGTGGGACGAATTCTGCGATGTTGGAAAAGCCGACCTGCTGCTACTCCAATGTCGAATCCCAGGACTTGAAAAACGCCTGCAAATAGGGGGGTTATGTAATTGGGGCCATTTTGGGACGACCCAGATGGTCGGATTCTCCCAATTTGGCCTCTATCCTCGGGAATTTGATATCGCCACCTGCAAGTTAGTGAAACAACAAAGCGACACAAAGCATGATGAAATATGATCAGAATGTTATGAAATTGAAGCTATGAGTTAACCAAACAGAATAACATGATATGCACCCTGAAACAATAATCTAGAATGCTTTTGAAACAAAACTTGGAAAGTGCGGGGGTGCCCAAGTGGGCCTCCCATCGGTGGCACTTGATCTTGGCACCAATCCACTAGGGATGGGCCCAAAACCTCTTAGGATTGGGATGTCTGCAAATTGGTTGATTCAGGTGTCCATATGTTGGATTTGGGTCAGATTCAAGCTTCCAAAAGCCACCCAAAAACCTCCCTTGCAAAAGAGATTGGTGGATGTGAGAAGGTGAATCAAAAGGGGATGCAAGTGGGTGTTCAACTCGACAGCACTTCGTTGCTTGAAATCTCCTTCAATCTGTCCTTTTGGGTGAGAAAAGTCCCACCTTTTATAAACCCATGGGGTCTATTTTGAGAGGGAAGCATAAATGCCATGTGTTGGTCATAGGTGCCATGTGGTAGTCATGTCTTCCCATGAGGGAGGGGAGTCCTCCATTGACTTGGGCTCTCATAACTGCCCTTGTGACAGTCCTCTAACGGCCTATCTATCCACCCACACACGTGTGCGAGGTAGGAGTCATCAACTGACTGTCCTGGGCTGCCACTTGGCACCATTCTTCTTTTTGCCCGTTAAACTTGGAATTCGTCCCTGGGTGAGACGATTTCAGAATTCGTCCCTGGGTGAGATGAATTCCAGTTAGTATTCGTCCCTGGGTGAGACGAATACTGAGCAAAGTGTCTAAATGTGCCAAATTGCTTCCTGACCTTACAAAATTGCTATGAAAGTGGTTAGGACCACTGTTTGACCTTTGAGGGACGCCTTGGGGGCTGTGTTTGTCAAAGCGATCAGTGTTTGCAGTCACATAATCGGATTGGTGCTGTTTTGGTGTCTACACCTTCTTTGTATCTATTTTGGGTGGGAAAAATCTCCAATTTATAGACCTTAGTGTCTCCTTGTTTGAATTGCGCATGCGAGGGCGCCACTTGAGTTAACTATCCTATTTTCAAAGAAAAGCTAACTCCCTGATAAAAAAGCTTCTTGCATGAGATTTCTAAAATAAATACACTCATCACTGAGGTATCTCTTCTTGAATAAAAGCTACTCCTCACAATTGCATGGCCTGAAGCCTCAATTAACTGGCGGAGTTACCGAGGTTTAAATTTTTGCCAGTCAAACTTTCTATTTGCCTCACCCTGGGGCGAATGCTGCTATTCGTCCCTGGGTGGAATAAGTGCCAGTTTGTATTCATCCCAGGGTGGGACGAGCAGAGAACAAGGTGCCGAAAAGGTGCCAAATTGACCTATGACCTCTAAAACTGCTTATGGAAGTGGTTAAGACCACTGTTTAACCTCTGGGGGCTGCCCTTGGGGCTGTGTGTGTCAATGCGATCAGTTCTTGTTGTCACGTAATTGTATTGGTGCTATTTTGGTGTCTACAGTCTCTTAGTGATGCTTTCCTCTTGGTATTGAATGAGAAGTGTTTGAGAACACATCCACTAGCTGATCCAAGTTACTGATGCTATGCTTTGGCAACTGAGTGAACCAATCCGAGGTAGGGCCTGTGAACATGGTTATAAATGTTCTTAGCAGCAAAGCATCATTGTCCTGAATGCCAAAGCATTGGCTCAAGAATCTAGTCACGTGCTCTTGGGAATCCTCCTCCCCTATCAATATTGCCAACTAGGGCAGTCTAAAGTGTTCAGGGTATGGGGGTGACAACACTTACGAATGCACTGGGTGACTACGGAGCTAGCGTAAGGTGGGCTTTTGGGGCCCAAAAGTATTGTTCTCCATAGACTCTAAGCACTGTAGCAGTGCTTTATATGCATCGAAAGATTTGATCTCTTCCTCCTTGGTTTGCTTCCACTACAGGTTGTGGGGAACTTGAGGCCTATGTACGGGTGGTTGGATAGCACTCCCTCTGCCTTGGTAGGGAATTTTAGCCTCCTCTTATTCTTGCTCATACTCCTCATAGGCTTCTTGAGGAGTTCCTGGGTGAGACCTATAAACATGGGTGGGTGCCCACGGAGGGTGCCCATCATTGTTTCTGGGAGTGGCCTCTCGCTCAGGTCTAGGAGGTCTCGGAGGCAACATTTGGTAAGTTCGTGGAGACCTGTCTCACACAAAGGGGTTGTGCCTCTCATACAGCTCTGCCCTCTATGTGCGAGGGGTTAGAACCCTCTCAGGCACAATGTTTTGGAGCAGCTCATCTGTTTGATGTTGAATGCACTCTTTGCTAAGGTGATACAGGTGCTCCAACTATTGTTGGTCTTGCTCAACCTGCATGATTTGCGCTTGTCATGCGGTATGTCTAGAAAATGCCAAGTTGATTTGTTTCACATTCTTGTGTCTAGGAGGCCTAGATGCCTCTCCTACATATTTATCTTAGTCATGATGATCCGAGATCTCTATAGGTCGCTTCCCTCTATCGAGGTTGGCGGCATTCACCCGAGGCTCTAGCATTAGTAGGTGATCCTAATAGATAGCAGGTGCATAGGTGCATTGTTCTCATGTTGTGTATTTCTCTTAATGAATGTAGTGGTCTTCCTCATGCTCCATTTCATATATGTGAAAGAGGCGGGCAGATTTGGCTTGCCTTGTCTGAGGAGACTTGTGCTCTGGATTTGGCCTATTGTTTTTGACAATAATAAGGGGTAGAGGAGGAATGATGTAATCATGTGGCCCCTCCTGATGGACCCTATGTTGTTCTAGTGCTTCATTGCACGGTGGCCACTCATAACAAGTGTCTAAGAGAGCCTTCCCATTTATGTTGAGTGCCAAATGTAAGGACTCCTCCTAAAAGGGTCTATGTTGAATGGGAGTGCCCCTTGAAGGGGTGCCTCTATAGTCCCATTCCGTCATGGTATGATGTGGACTATTTTGTGGGTCAGGCTGCCAAGGTGGTATGACCAAGTCCTTGGGGCTATAGCGGAGGTGACTTGTGCCTCCTTGTACACTTTTTGTAGCCTCTACCCGTGATTGGGCTTGGCTACAAGTGTACACCATGGTGGCATTTCTCTAAACGATGCATATGTTTTTATATTTCTTTACAATTTTTTTTTTTTTTGCTACACTAAACAAACAGGAGCCACACAAACAAAGAAGTGATTATCTCATTTATAGATTAAAGGTGTGCCCTAGATTTGGTTTAGTGTGTTTTGATTCTTGTTTTGAAAACTTTGTAAAGAAAATTTTGTTGTACATGCAATATGAGGGCTCTTATGTCTCCCAAAGTTGTCGCCCCTTCAATATACCACTGCCAGGCCATTATACCGAACCTCTCAATATACCCGCCCTTACGTGAGGGAAACTATTGGTATGCAAGAGCAGAACAGTACGTGAAACATAGGCGGTACGAAAGGGGGATCGCCATGTTTTTGACACCTACCATAGAAGACTTATCCTCATGCACTGGGAATCACCCCAACTACACTTGGTCAGCTTTCATCAGGATTTGCGTCTAGCAATAGTAGCGATCGGGGTTATGTATGCAAAAATTCAAGCCAAGGTGGTGATGAAATACACCGTTGGTCTTGATCAAGGGTTGGGATTTTACGACCAACTCCTTGGTGTTTAAATTACCATGTGGTGTGTGGGGTTCTTTTTATTTTATCAAAGAAAGAAAAACATGCCTATGCAAGCAAAGAAACAGGAAATGATAGAGACAGAAAACAAAAAATGACAGAGGATACTCAAAACCCCTATGTCTTCTCTGCCCAAATTGGATGCCTCTGAGTTTCTGCTCTGAAACTGCACAAAGAGCTAATCGTCTCGGGGTGGGATGAATATCAAAATTGTATTCATCACAGGGTGGGATGAATGCCCATTCGTCCCTGGGTGACACTAATTCGAGCTCCATACTCGTCACAGGCTAGAACAAGCAGCAGTCCAATGATTGAAATATTGACACCTACAAGCAAAAAAACACAACTTTTGATCAGAAATTTTATCTGAAAATCATGGGACAGCAGTCCCACCATGATCACCACTGAAAGCACGAGGATACGAAAGCAAAAAAAAGGGAAATGTAGCATTAATTCATACGAACGAGAATGCATGAAAATAGGGAAAACAAATGAACTGAAATGATATTTAAAGCAAATGTAAAAGTGCAGCCCTTTATTTTATTAATTTGCTTGAGATTGGGTTACAATACATCTCCTCCATTTTCAGGGGCTAGGAGCGTCGAACCTAGTTTTGTTACACCACAAATGATACATTCCCCTTGGGGATCTTCCGCGTGCCCACATTGAAAATGGGTGGACCAAACGTCATCGTCGCTTGCATGAATGCATCTATAGTTCCTTACTACCCCTCTGGTGTTGAGATCTTGAATTCAGAGAAACAGTAAATAATTAGTAGCACTTGCGGATGGAGGGAAACATGTGATCCCCAAGGCATACGGTTAATGCATGCATAAAATAATTAAAATGATAACTAAAACATATCAGAATAAGCTAAAAATTCTATAGAAGAAAGAAAAAATTACCAGGAACACACTGCAAAAGGAACAGTCGAGAAATCTACCACATATTTCTAATCGCTCTGGGGTGGCACGATTAGGACTGTCATAAAATGTCAGAAGGTGACCTCCTAAATGTCCCATCTAGGGGCCTCCAAAACACCTAAAAAGTTGAGGTTAGGCAAAACGGGGCATTTTGGAACAACCCAGAAGGTCAGATTTTGCAAATTTTTCCTCGATCGCCCTGTATCTGATGATGCTCCCTGTATGTTAGTGAAAGAGAGAAATAATAAAATCACAGCCAAAACTCATCCGAATCACATGAAAATTGAATGGAAGTATATGTAAATAACCTAAAATCAAATGCAAAAGAAACAATAGGGAAATCTACCAGATATTTCTAATCGCTCGGGGTGGGGCGATTAGGACTACAGCGGTGCAGGGGGCGCCTGGGGTGTAGACACCAAAACAGCACCAATCCGATTATGTGACTGCAAACACTGATCGCTTTGACAAACACAGCCCCCAGGGCAGCCCTCAGAGGTTAAACAGTGGTCTTAACCACTTTCATAGCAATTTTGTGAGGTCAAGAAGCAATTTGGCACACTTGGACACTTTGCCCAATATTCGTCTCACCCGGGGACGAATTCAAAATAGAATCCGTCCCACCCCGGAGCGAATTCTGAATCCGTCCCTGGGTGGGACGAATTCTAAGCTTAACGGGCAAAAAGGCAAATGGTGCCAAGTGGCAGCCCGAACGATCGGTTAAGGGCTCCTACCTTGCACGCATGTGTAAGTGGACGAGAGGGGCCGTTAGAGGAGTGTTACAAGAAGCATTTATCAAAGTTCAAGTCAATGGAAGGACTCCCCTCCCTCATGGGAATACAAGGCCGCCACATGGCGCCCATGGCCAACACTTGGCTTTTGTGCTTCCCTCCCAAAAGAGACCCCTTGGGTCTATAAAAGGTGGGACTTTTCTCACCCAAAACAGACGGAGTTGAAGGAGTGTTCAAGCAACGAAGTCCTTGCCGAATCGAAGACTCACTTGCATCCCCCTTTGTTCACCTTCCTACATCCATCAATCTCTTTTGCAAGGGAGGTTGTTGGGTGGCCTTTGGAAGCTCGAACCTTACTCAAATCCGACGCATGGACATCCGAACCTACCAATTCGCCGACCCCCAATCCTAAAAGGTTTTGGGCCCATCCTTGGTGGATTGGCTCCAAAATCGAGGGCCAACGGTGGGAGGCCCACTTGGGCACCCCCGCACCTCCCAAGTCCTAATTTTAGTTTTTGAGCACTTTAGATTATTTTTTAGATTGCATTCTGTGTTACTAGGTCCGATTAGTCTATAATTGCAATTTTGTAGCTTTTGGTCAGAGTTTAGGGTGTTTTGTATTGCTTTGTCGTTTCGCTAACTTGCAGGTGTCAAGGTCAAATTCCCGAGGGTGGAGGCCAAATTGGGAAAATCCGACCATCTGGGTCGTCCCAAAATGGCCCCAATTACCTAACCCCCCTATTTGCAGGAGTTTTGCAGGTCCCGGGATCCGACATTGGAGCAGCAACGGAGTCGGTTTCTCCTACTCGGAAGAATTCGTCCCACCCGGGGACGAATTACGATCGAAGTCGTCCTGCCCGGGGACGAATTCCGGTTTAAGGTGGATTGGCCAGCTGCCTCGGTGGCGGTGGCCTTCAGTAACTTTTCTTACCTTACGTCGGGTTTTGAAGCAATTTGGATTCACTTGTTTTCACTGTTTCGGGCAAATATTCGTATGCATATTTTGTTAGTTTTAGAGAGAGAATGCTTTTCATTTGCAGCGGGTGCTACTAACGTCTTGATCATTTCTTTGTTCGCGGGAGAAGCGAGCGAGGCGAAGAACTCATCGACATCGGCGGCGGCATCATCTTGGCCCGCCCATTGCAATCGTGGGCACGCGGAAGGAGGAACCATTCAGCGATTGTAATCAAACCCTATTTGCGCTCCTAGCCCCTGAAAAGGGAGGAGGCATTATTGTAACAGAGATCGAAAGAAATTAATGAAAGGGCTGTTTTTCTTTATCTGATTGCGTCTCTTACAACATGTCTCTTTTTCGTTTCATGTAATTTATATTTCTAGGACTTAGGCGTGCTTAACTTTGAATGCAATTGCACTTGGTGTTTCCTTTGACCGGAATCTCGTGCTTTCAGTGGCGATCACGGTGGGACTCTGTTCCCTGGTTTTTGAAATCACAGAAACTGATCAAATTTTTGTGTTTGTGCTTGATAGGTACATCTTTTTTTGTTGCAGACTGCTATTCGTCTCTGATAGGGACGAATCCTTTTTTGCAATTCGTCGACCCTGAGACGAATTCAAATTCGTCTCTGGGTGGGACGAATTCTATTCTCAATTCGTCTCCCAGAGGGACGAATTCCTGTCTGCGGATTTTCAGAGCAGAAATTCGGAGACAACAGGAGCGAGCGAGAGAAGAGGTAGGGATTTTCATGATCTCTGTTATATTTTTCTGTTTCTTTTTCTGTTTCGTTAATTGTTTTCATTTAATCTTGCATTGCATTAGGAAAAGTCATGTATGCTAGTTTCATTTTGTTGGATAAAACGAATCCCACACACATCACGAAACAACTTTAAACCAAGGAGGCTGGTCGTAAGACCCTAACCCTTGATCAAGACCATTGGTGGATTTAATCACCGCCTTGGCTTGATTTGCATCCATTTCCCGATTGTCAACTGTTGTTAGGCGTAAATCCTGACGAAGACAGACCGAGCGTAGCTGGGGTGATTCCCATGCGCGCGAGGATAAGTTTTCTATGGTAGGTGTCATTAACAGGACAATCCCCCTTCCGTACCGCCTATGTACCACGTACCTTCTGCTCTCACGTACCTATAGTCTCCCTCTCGTAAGGGCGGGTATATAGAGAGGTTGGTATATCGGCTCTGGTTGGTATATTGAAGGGGCGACCTTTTTGGAGTTATAAGAGCCTACATGATGCATTTAAACGTTCTACAAAATCTACAAAAACAAAATAAAACATCAAAATGCACTAAACCGAGTCTAGGGCACACCAAGAATCCTTAAAAGAGATAATCACGGTTTTGTGAATGTGTGTGTTTAATTCTGCTTAGTGTAGACAAAAAAAAAAAAAGAGAAAATCATAAAAACGAGATAAAAACTTATTTAGATAGCATAGAAGCACCGCAATGGTGTACACCCGCAGTCAAGCCCAATCAAGGGCCGAAGCTCCGGAAGGTACACAAAAAGCAGGCGCAAGTTGCCTTCACTTCGAGTCTCGAGGATTTGGTCATACCGCCTTATAGGTCAAACCTACAAAAGAATCCAATTCAGAATCCTCGGTGGGGTATTCCTATTCAAAGCGGCCCCTTTCGGGAAGATGCCTTACATGTAGACCTTGACATAAATAGAGAATCACCTCTTGAAGGTAGGCATGAGTGGCCACCGCGCAATGAAGCGCTAAACGAGCACACTTGTCCATTTGGAGGGGCAACGTGGATATGGCGTCCCTTCTTTACCTATCATCGAAACGAGAGAGACCAAATCCGGAGCGCAGGGCTCCTTACATAGGGCGACCTAACTCCGCCCATCCCATTTACACTCGTGAAAGGGAGTATGAGGAAAACCATCGCATTCCTCGAGAGCAACAAACAATGCGGGAACCTTGCATTTCCGCACCGAGCAGGATATCATGATCACCCCTTGAGGCCAGAACCTCGAGCACATACCGCTTACCTCGACAGAGGGAAGCGACCCATTGAAACCTTAGAGCATCAAAATCGAGGTAGACCCATAGGAGGAACATTTGAACCTTCTGAACAAAATAGGGTAGAACAAATTGATCCGGTTGTCGCCAGATATACCACCCGTCAAGCCCAAATCATGCGGCTTAAACAAAGTCAACAAGAGATAGAGTATCAATACCGCTTGGATAAAGAACGCATGCAACGCGAAGCGGATGAGTTACGCTATGAAATACACGAGAGGGGGCCAACCCCTCGCATCCAAAGAGGCTGAAACGGTATGAGAGGCGTAATCCGTTGGCGCAAGACAGGTCTCCACGACCTCGTCAAGCTCTCGCCTCCAAGACCCCATAGATTCGAGAGGGAGGCAACTCCCCGAAACAATGATGGGTACCTTCAGCAAGAACTTGATCGGGGTCATAGGTTTCGCCTCGAGACTCCTCAAGAATTTTACGAGGAGTATGAACCGAGAAGAGGAGTATATCGAAACTCCCCATCAAGGCGGGGAGGGATGCCATTCGGCCACCCCTCCATAGGCCTCCGGTTTACCGTAACTTGCAACAAGAGCGAACAAGAGAGGAAGAAATAAAATCTTCCGATGCATACCAAGCGCTATTGGAGCGTTTAGAGTCGGTGGAGACAAAAGCTGTTGGGCATCAAAAACCCACATTACGTCTACTCCGCAATAATCCGGTGCATCCCTCAGTGCCTACACCTCTTTACCCCGAACACTTTAAGTTGCCTCAATTGGCGGTTTTTAAAGGTGAAGAGGACGCACGAGGAACATGTTACACGGTTTCTAAGCCAATGCTTCGGCATTCAAGATAATGACGCATTATTGCTTAGGACATTCATAACCACATTCGCGAGCCCTGCCTCGGATTGGTTCACACGACTGCCCAAACACGGCATAAGCGGCTTAGATCGGCTAGTAGATGCGTTTCTTGAACGCTTCGCCTTCAACACAAGGAAGAAGGCATCACTTAGTGATCTTGCTAGCCTTAAACAATTTGAGGAGGAAACAATGGCAGCGTACGGGAACCGATGGAGAGCTTTGCTTTCTAAGTTACCCTACCGTCCTCCCATGTCGGACCTCACGCAAATGTTCACGAAAAGTTGTTTAAAATCAATCTCCGGTCTATTGTTGCTGCGACAATACGACAGCTTAGAAGAAGCTTTGGCGCAAGCCAGAGTCATAGAAGAGATTAAGATAGGCGAAGGCGCAATTGCCAAGCCTAAGAAGAAAGAGTGGAATAAAACCACTAAAGCGGGACAACGCAACCACAACACGCTGCAATCAACCAAGTTGCGATAAATGTCCCCGCGCCTGTGCAAGAAACGCAGCCTCAAAAGGCTAACTACCAGGCAGTGCCTCCTGCTTACGAAAGAGATAACAGGAGACAAGAACAGTATCAGCAGCGTCGCCCTAGGCGACAATTCACCCCGTATGCGGAGTCTAGGGACTCCTTATTTGACCGCTTGTCAGCGGCGAATCTAGTTACTCTGCCAGAAATCCAAATTTTTGACCCTAACGTTCCCAAGCCTAGGGGGTATAGGGAGGAATTGTATTGCAGATTTCATAGACGCAGAGGACATGACCTAAATGGGTGTTGGAAATTCAAAGAACTAGTCCAGGATTTGATCGAAAACCGAACATTGGTCGTGGACAACCCCATCGCACCTAACAACCAACAAATGGGGGTATTCAAGGACCCCTTGCCTGCCCACGAGGCGCAGACAAAACCGCTCCAAATAAACGAGGTGCGACAAGATCTTCCCGCACAAGGATTTGTGGGAATGATTAGCATTGTAACAAGGAACAGAAAATACCCAGCAGTTGCCCCCGAGGTACCTGCGAGGGAAGTTCCGTCGACATCGCAGCCTCAACAACGCCCAACGCAGTTACCTCCGCCTAGACCTGAGGTCACGATACGAACCAAACTCACGCAGAGTTTGCGGACCACGTCAGCTAGGTCTGTCCATCTACGAGCTTATTCAACAATCGGCTCCACATAGAGAAGCTCTTATGGACATCTTAAAAGCCATTGAAGTACAACCCCACGAAGCTAATTCTTTCAACGCCTTCGTGGGACATGTGAAACAATGTACGGAGCCTGTCATCACATTCAAAGAAAATGAGGTCAAAACAATATCGAATGACATGCCGGATCCACCCCTGCACGTTATCGCGCGGGTCAACGGGATCCCGTACAAGAGAGTGCTTGATAGATACTGGCTCGTCCAGTAACATCATAACCACTGCAGCGTTAAAGCATTTAAAACTGCCAGCCTCTCACATCACCGCTTCCACGTACACCCTGCGAGCTTTTAACGATGCAATTTGCTCGACGGTCGGCACGGTCGTTACGCCTATACTGGGTAGGACAAAAGTCAATACCCACCCTGTGCCATGTGTTGGAAGGCGAAATGGCTTATAACATACTTGCTAGGGCGGCCTTGGATCGGGGGACATGAAGTGTGTCCCCTCGATCGCACACGAGTGCTTGAAGTATGCCTATGAAGGGCAAATACATGTAGTCCCAATGGACTTAGAGCCCTTCAAGTATTGCAATGCGGTACAATTCATACCTCAATCGACCCTACCATCAACGCATTTGGATTTTCAATTGAATCCATCTAAACGGGGTTCGATACCGCAGGCACCATCGGTGGCAAATAAGGCAAAATCCCAGCCAGGTGAGACTTCATCATCGGCTCCTTCATCATCAACGCCACCTATCGTGGCCCAACGAGAAGGACAAGGGAAAGCAAATCATGGAGGAGGTTAAGCCTCTAGAAGAGGGGTTGCCCACGATCTCAGCAATATCCAACAGAGGAAGCGCCCAACGCAACGGAAACCAAGATTCTTGAACAACCAAACATGGAATGGACTCAGGAAGGACTACCGTTTCCTCCTACCCAATCATCAACAATCACTGTTGAGATGGCCAGTACAGGCCTGGGAGAGTACATAGTGCAAAATGTTGTGGCAACCCCCACACTGGAGTCAGTACAAGACATGGGAAGACCTCGCCTTCCCATTGGAACAATCGTCCCTCTAGGCTACCCACCGAACCAAACGAATTTTGTGTATGGGGGCCTTGATCATGGTTCCGAACCATGCGAACAAAAGGAAGCAGAGATGAAGAACCTTTTGTCGAAAACATCAATTATCTGTCGAACCCGAGAATTTGCCCTAAAATATCTCGAACAATGCAATTGGCATGGGTATGGGCTAGGCGGATATGAGCAAGGGATGCGGATCCTTTGCCAACCAAGGTATCGAGATGCCATATGACAAGTCGGGGGTAGGGTTCAACCATCCCCTGCCATTAGACATCTTGGTTGAAAACATGCAAGGCCTAGAAATAGGCAACGGGGGGATTGGCACAAGACCCGTACGCCAATCCAAACACGAGAATACACATTGGGGGATTATCTCCCATGGTCTACAAACACCCACAGTAACAGCAATAATCCCTCTCCTTTGCTAGAGAGAGGTGAAAGTTCAGAGAACAGTCATCAAAGAGAACAACAACGGCTTCCAGACATTTTTTTGAAACTATTCCCCTTAGAGGTTCCAGACGAAATAACACAGTCTCAAAAGAATCAGGTCCCTCCACTAAGAGTGGAACAACCGCAATGGGACCGGATTAATTCATTGGAACAGGGAAGAGTCCTCAATGTCGGAAGCAACGAGATCTTTGAAGAGGATGAACAATTTTGGATCTATGAAAGCGATTCGGAAGACGAGGCTGAGATGGACTATCTCAGACATGCGCGACGACATCACCGCGCTCTAACCCATGAAGATCTAATGGGACAAATGGGTATACGGTTGGGACATGAATGGCACTTAGACCCAACGAGGTGGGACCAAGTGCTAGGCCTATGGCTCCAAATTCAAGATGAGCATCGTCCACCTCAAGATCCCATCAGGACAACGGTACCAAGGGAAGACCCCGCCTTCCTTTTCGCACATAGAGACGAATTTGCACCTAGAGAGGATCCATTCGTGCCTGTTCCCGTAGAGCCAGATCCAGAGTATAGGGAACATCCGAAAGAATCAAGTCGTCACACCCGTGGTTATGGAGACCAAATTCATTCCATCCACATGATCTCCATTGATTTGACCACACCCATCCGCAATCCGACCGATCCATTACGGTCATTGCATCTAAACATGGATGCCATCGACTGGGATCGCGTCAATTCACCATTGTCACCATCAGAGTACTGGCCTTTCGGTGAAATGCTTCATTTTACCCCAAGGACAACTCAAGATATTTTTCAAGCTGAAGAGGGACCCGAGGTCCCAAACGCGAGATCTTAACTCGGTTGATGATATCCATTTAATCCCAACTCCACATCGGTTGGAGGACGGATCTCACATGTCGATCGAAGAGACGAGCGACGTAGACATCGGCACAGATCCAATGAATCCAAGGATTCTCAAGCTGGGGGTAAGCCTTTCCCCCGAAGAGCAAGCCGATTACATTGCCCTTCTCAAAGAGAAGAAGGAAGTTTTTGCATGGTCATACAAAGATATGCCAGGACTAGACCCGCAGCTAGTCATGCACAATTTAACGCTTGATCCGAAAATCAAGCCAGTAAAGCAAAAACTAAGAAAGATGCACCCAACAGTGGCCTTGATGGTCAAAGACGAATTGCAAAAGCTGTTGGATGCACAATTTGTCATCTGCGTGGATTATCCGCCATGGTTGTCCAACATGGTTCCCGTCAAGAAGCCCGACGGGAGGATTCGCATATGCACCGACTTTCGAGACCTAAACAAAGCGAGTCCTAAGGATGATTTCCCCTTGCCAAGCATCGACGCATTGGTAGACGCTACGGCAGGTCACGAAATGCTCTCCCTAATGGACGGTTTCTCGGGATACAATCAAATTCGTATCAATCCACGAAGACCAACTCAAAACGGCATTCACAACGCCTTGGGGGACATTTTGTTATAAGGTCATGCATTTTGGCCTTAAAAACGTCGGCGCTACATACCAACGTGCTATGACGTATATCTTCCACGATTACATGCACAAAACTTTGGAAGATTACATGGATGATTTGTTAGCCAAGTCTATATTGCGCTCAGATCATCTCGGTGACTTAAGCAAGATTCTCGATCGCCTCATAGAGCATAAGGTCAGACTGAATCCCAAGAAGTGCGTGTTCGGCGTCACATCCGAAAAACTCTTGGGTTTTATAGTCTCCAAAAGAGGCATCGAAGTGGACCCAAACAAAGTCAAGGCAATCCTTGAAATGGCTCCCCCAACCACTATCAAGCGGCTCGAAGTACGCAAGGAAAGGTCGCGTCGATTAAACGCTTCATAGCGCAATTATCTGACAAATGCCGACCAATGAACAAACTATTGCACAAAGGGGTCACATTTCATTGGGATGACGAGTGCCAGTCGACCTTTGACGAAATCAAACAATACTTGGCTTCGCCGCCAGTATGTGGCACCGCCTAGACCGGGTGTGCCGTTCTACTTATACATCTCGGCTGTCGAGGTGGCATGGGCGCAATGCTAGCCCGAGAAGAATGAACTTCACAAAGAACGAGGCTACTTACTATCTTAGCCGCACCACTGGTCGATTCACGAACTTAACTATGCATACGTTGAGAAACTGCGCTGGCAGTGGTGTTTGCCACCAAAAGGCTACGCCACTACATGTCGAGCAACACGACGTATGTTGTGTCTAAGGAGAATCCATTGCGATACATGATGAGTCGTACTTATCATAGTAGCCGCACGGCGAAATGGATCATGTTGTTGACAGAATTTGACATTGAGTTTATTGGGCAAAAATCTATAAAAGGACAAGTCATAGCCGATCAACTAGAAGAGGCTCCTCTTGAAGACGATCAGCCTCTGGTCATAGAACTACCCGATGATGAGGTCTTCCATGTCTCAGAATCGCCGGATTCCGAAGAGCTCGAGTCTCGGGCCGACATAACCTTATTTTTTGATGGTTCTAAATGCGAGCAAGGTGGTGGCGCGGGAATTGTATTCTTCACACCGCGAGGGCGCTCCAATGCCCCTGTCATTTAAATTAAACTTCCGGTGCACCAACAACAATGCCGAATATGAAGCCTTGGTCCTAGGTCTTCGGACGGCAATCGCCATGAACATCAAAAGTCTGAACATCTTTGGCGATTCGTTGTTAATCGTCAATCAAGTCAAAGGGGTATATCAATGCAAATGCCCAGTTATGAAGGCCTATAAAGCCCTCGTGGATAAATTCCTGGCAAAACTTGAGTGGTATGACATCGAGGCACTCCCTCGATCATCGAATCATTTTGCGGACACAATGGCCTCCTTGGGGTCACTAATCCCGCAAGACCTTTCCGGTGATATAACAACCATTCGGGTCAAAACCTTATCGCAACCCGCGATGGAGCGCGCAAGCTCGGACTTGACGCCGAGGAATCCACATGATCCGGATCGAACCATCTTCGGATAAGTTCTTTCGAATCCGAGACTATTTGAAACATGCCAAGCTGGGGTCTTTGTTCTCCCCCACTCCCATTAATAGCAACACAACGCTATTTTTACAAGTTCTATCCCAATCGGCATTTGTTAGGGAAGAACTCCAAAAGGGATTGGTCTGTTCAAGCTGTCGAGGTATCCGATCAACGGGGTCGGTATTTACCCATAAGAGATTACCTCAAGTTAGGTAATCTACCCTTTGGATTGACGCAAGCCGCAAAACGAACATTCAAACAGAAAGCGGCAAAATATGTCTTGATAGGAGACATTTTGTATCGTCGCGGCTACGACGGAATTCTTCTTCGTTGCTTGGACCGAGCAAGAGTCCACTTGGGCGATCACCCAAGCGCATGACGGTACATGTGGCGGCCACTTCGGTGGTATGGCCATTGCAAAGCGCATTCTTCGCATGGGCTATTATTGGCCATCTTTAGAGCGAGATTGCTGCGCGTATGTCAAGAGGTGTGTAAAATGTCAACATCATGCCAATCGATGCACGCACCTTCCCGGGCCCTACGAGACGGTCCGGTGCTGCTTGGCCATTTTCGCGGTGGGGCCTCGATCTAATCGGAAAGATCTCCCCTGCATCGTCGGAGCCGTCACACGTTTATCATAACGGCCACAGAATACTTTACCAAATGGGTGGAAGCAATTCCGTTAACCTCTACTGACGGGACCCCGCATTGCGGAGTTCATTTTGCATTACATCATATGTCGTTTTGGTATTCCATCCAAAATAATCTCGGATAATGGGCCATCATTCAAGAACAAAGACGTGCGTGCTTTAACCACAAAGTACAAAATTCAGCACAGCTTTTCAACACCCTATTATCCGCAAGCAAATGGGCAAGCAGAGGCGTCAAACAAAACGCTAGTCGCCATCCTTAAAAAGACCGTCGCGAGACGAGTCATAAGGATTGGCACATACAAATCCCACTTGCCCTTTGGGCCTATCGCACTAGCATTCGGACGCCCACTGGGGCAACTCCATTTTCACTAGTGTATGGCTCAGAGGCAGTAATGCCTCTCGAGTTGGAAATTCCTTCCCTCCGCATATCAATGCGGGAATTCATCGATGATGACAACTGCACGGCGAGCCCGGTTAGACCGGCTTACGTTGCTTGATGAAAGACGCGTTAATGCTCTCGAGCACTTACGTATCTATCAAGAGCGGCTTAAGAGAGCTTACAACATGAAAGTTCACCTAAGAGACTTTCGGGTTGGTGATCTGGTTATGAAGGAAAACCAACAAAACTCTAATTTGCCGTCCCATATGAGGGACAAATTCGTGGCAAATTGGTTAGGTCCTTATGTCATTGATAGCAAAATAGGACGAGGAACGTACAGGCTAGCTTCTCTTGACGGTATCAAGGAAACAGAACCCTTGAATATCAGTCATTTGCGACCATTTCATATCTAAGACAGCCATGTACCAAAAAAAAAAAAAAAATTCAACAAAAACAAACAAACAAAAAGCTCCAAGGATTATCGCAATCTCTTGGTCACCCAAAAAGCTCCAAGGATTATCGCAATCTCTTGGTCAAACCAAAAAGCTCCAAGGATTATCGCAATCTCTTGGTCAACCCAAAAAGCTCCAAGGATTATCGCAATCTCTTGGTCAACCAAAAAGCTCCAAGGATTATCGCAATCTCTTGGTCAACCCAAAAAGCTCCAAGGATTATCGCAATCTCTTGGTCAAACCAAAAAGCTCCAAGGATTATCGCAATCTCTTGGTCACCAAAAAGCTCCAAGGATTATCGCAATCTCTTGGTCACCAAAAAGCTCCAAGGATTATCGCAATCTCTTGGTCACCCAAAAAGCTCCAAGGATTATCGCAATCTCTTGGTCAACCCAAAAAGCTCCAAGGATTATCGCAATCTCTTGGTCAAACAAATCAATAAATTCAACAAAAACAAAACAACAAAAATCAACAAAATCAACAAAGATTTGCATCTCAATTCTAGGCATACTCGAATTCATCAAAATCAACAAAAACACCATGCATAAATTTTACCACACTACAATCGGTGGTGCGGGAATGTACTAAGAGTTTCGGTAATTCAGTCATCATTTTCCTCTTTAGCCATGTAGTGTACCAAGTCGAACGGATTTTACAAAGGTAGAGTCATACTTGAAATACACCTTGTTACGTAACATCCCAACACAAATCAAAACATTAAAATTCCCAAATTGTGTGAACGAAAGATGAAACACTGCAAAATAATCTAGGTCACCACAAGAGAAACGGTTATCTTGCTCATCCCCCTGTGCGAATGACCCCTAGAATGCTGAGAGTTGGCAAAAGGACAAGCTTCCTCCCTACCCAATTCCCTAAGAATCCCTAAAGTTCTCAATAGTTGCAAAACACAAAAATTTGCAAAATGTCAAAACTCTAAATTTGACAAACTATAGTGCACACATCAAAAGGCACAAACAACAGTGATTTTCATCACTCCATATCCCCAATCCCTTGCTCGAAAAAAAAAAAAATCAAAATAAACGAGTGATCTTATCACTACAATAGAGCAAGTATCCCAATACAATTGAAAAAAAGAAGGGAGTTGACCTTGAATCCCTGGAACTCTCGACATTCTATAGGTCATAAGGCAAGCTTCAATACCAATTCGGTAACAGAAGTAAACCTCCCGCATGACGATATATCCGTCACATTAACTTGCGTACAGATCAATGTTTGCATGTGGATGAGCTAGCTTATGGCATCCTGGATTACACCGTAGATTAATCTTAGTACATACAACAAAGGAATTCGTGGAGCTAATTAGGTGATCCTCGGTACGAGGTTCGGTTGAAAGCCCATCGGCACTTGGCGGTATCCTAACAAATACCACATAAATGAACTCAATTGCACACACGAGGATGTGAAATAACTCGGTCAAAAACAAGTCCGATTCATACCTTGTTCAAAAGTCTTGTAAGATAAAGTACGAGTCATGGCTAGTGAGCTAAAACCGTTCGAGTCTCGAGAAAACCTTAGCTACATTTCTAAACCAAGCTGCGCTACTTTTCATCCTTACAAATACCATCAAAAAAATACAAAAAAAGAAAAACCACATGTATACATGTAAAGTCCTACATCACAACAATCGCCTAAAAACAAAATAAAGAGTTCTAAACAGTCTATGGTGCCATAGCCAAACATCACAAACCCCATTCATCCATTTCATATCTGCATATCACATATAAATCAAAACCATTTGCATTCATCATAGCATATGCATCCATCAAAATAAATCAACATGCATACATCCATATTCATCAACCATCATGCACAAGATCAAAGAAAATCAAAACAACAAAAACAACAAATAAATGCAACACAAAAACAAAAAGCAATAAACATTGCAAGACACAAGTGCTCTTGCACTTAACCTCTTGGCATAGAAAAACTGATGTCAGGGTCTACATTGTCGCTATCCTACTCCCTAAGAAGGCTACCATAGCCGGACCGCTCCACGGGAAGACGGATTTTTGACAATTTAATCCCCAAATGACGTCACAAAAGGGTCAAAGCCCACTCAAAAACAACAAGAAAATCAAAACAACAAAAAAAACAATAAACATTGCCGGACACAAGTGCTCTTGCACTTAACCTCTTGGCATAGAAAATTGATGTGGGGTTTCAAATTGTCACTATCCTACTCCCTAAGAAGGCTACCATAGCCGGACCGCTCCACGGGAGGCGGATTTTTGACAATTTAATCCCCAAATGGTGTCACAAAAAAAAAAAACAAAAAAAATGCAACACAAAACAAGCAATAAACATTGCAGGACACAAGTGCTCTTGCACTTAACCTCTTGGCATAGCAAAATTGATGTCGGGGTTTGCATTGTCACTATCCTACTCCCGAAGAAGGCTACCATAGCCGGACCGCTCCACGGGAGGACGGATTGCCGACAATTCAATCACCAAATGGTGTCACAAAAACAACAAAAATAGTACAAAATTCAACAAAAACACAACAAAAACATTGCCGGACATAAGTGCTCATGCACTTAGCCTCTAGGCAAAGAAAATCGATGTCGAGGTCCAAATTATCGCTCTCCTAGTTCCCCAAGAAGGCTATCATAGCCGGACCGCTCCACGGGAAATAGGTTTTCGACGATTTCACCTCATTATGACATCACCAAAAGGGTTAACACCCACCAAAAATAGGTCCATATGTTGGAAAAATTGCACACGCTTAACGGTAAACCCTCTAAAGGCAACCTTGCACAAGTCATCTTGGGTCAAGCGACTCGTCGCTTCTCTCACGAAGGTCATTCCCTCATCGATTCGTCGCTTGAGGGGGTAGTCACACTTAGTCACCAATCAACAATCACACACCCAATTAAGGAAAACGACATGCATTCAAAGAATCATTGACAAAGACAATCACGCTCCTGCTTGGGGCGATAAACAAGCAACAATCAAATCAATCAAACACTTGGCATTTCGTGAATCATGAACACAAGGTTCCCCCCGAGGATAAAAATGCCCTTCACTTGTTCATGGTGATCAATGTCTAAGTTCAAGTCACACCTCACCAAAACAGGTTAATACTTGAAATCAAATTCCTTAGCTCGTCAGAAGCAAGGATTCAAGAATGCATGCCCTTTCCATACTTGGGGCATCAAAAGTTGGTTAGGTTACCAAGAAACCCTAATCATTAGTGCTTTGGTTATCTATTTTTGCTCGACATCTGCGTCACCCGCGGCGCTTCCCAAAAAGGGGCATCTGTAGACACCAAAACAGCACCAATCCGATTATGTGATTGCAAACAACGATCGCTTTGACAAACACGGCCCCAGGGGCAGCCCTCGAGAGGTTAAACGAGTGGTCTTAACCACTTTCATAGCAATTTTGTGAGGTCAAGAAGCAATTTGGCACACTTGGACACTTTGCCCGGTATTCGTCTCACCCGAGGGACGAATTCAAAATAGAATCCGTCCCACCCCGGGACGAATTCTGAATCCGTCCCTGGGTGGGACGAATTCCTAAGCTTAACGGGCAAAAAGGCAAATGGTGCCAAGTGGCAGCCCGAGAACGGTCGGTTAAGGGCTCCTACCTTGCACGCATGTGTAAGTGGAGAGAGGGGCCGTTAGAGGACTGTTACAAGAAGCATTTATCAAAGTTCAAGTCAGTTGAGGACTCCCCTCCCTCATGGGAAGACAAGGCTGCCACATGGCGCCCATGGCCAACACTTGGCTTTTGTGCTTCCCTCCCAAAAGAGACCCCTTGGGTCTATAAAAGGTGGGACTTTTCTCACCCAAAACACACGAGGTTGAAGGAGTGTTCAAGCAACGAAGTCTTTGCCGAATTGAAGACTCACTTGCATCCCCCTTTGTTCACCTTCCTACATCCATCAATCTCTTTTGCAAGGGAGGTTGTTGGGTGGCCTTTGGAAGCTCGAACCTTACTCAAATCCGACGCATGGACATCTGAACCTACCAATTCGCCGACCCCCAATCCTAAAAGGTTTTGGGCCCATCCTTGGTGGATTGGCTCCAAAATCGAGGGCCAACGGTGGGAGGCCCACTTGGGCACCCCCGCACCTCCCAAGTCCTAATTTTAGTTTTTGAGCACTTTAGATTAATTTTTAGATTGCATTATATGTTACTAGGTCTGATTAGTCTATAATTGCAATTTTGTAGCTTTTGGTCGAGTTTAGGGTGTTTTGTATTGCTTTGTCGTTTCGCTAACTTGCAGGTGTCAAGGTCAAATTCCTGAGGGTGGAGGCCAAATTGGGAAAATCCGACCATCTGGGTCGTCCCAAAATGGCCCCAATTACCTAACCCCCCTGTTTGCGGGAGTTTTGCAGGTCCCGGGATCCGACATTGGAGCAGCGACGGGTCGGTTTCTCCTACTCGGAAGAATTCGTCCCACCCGGGGACGAATTACGATCGAGATTCGTCTCGCCCGGGGACGAATTCCATTTTAAGGTGGATTGGCTAGCTGCCTCAGTGGCAGTGGCCTTCTAGTAACTTTTCTTACCTTACGTCGAGTTTTGAAGCAATTTGGATTCACTGTTTTCACTGTTTCGAGGCAAATATTCATATGCATATTTTGTTAGTTTTAGAGAGAGAATGCTTTTCATTTGCAGCGGGTGCTACTAACGTCTTGATCATTTCTTTGTTCGCGGGAGAAGCGAGCGAGGCGAAGAACTCATCGACATCAGCGGCGGCATCATCTTGGCCCGCCCATTGCAATCGTGGGCACGCGGAAGGAGGAACCATTCAGCGATTGTAATCAAACCCTATTTGCGCTCCTAGCCCCTGAAAAGGGAGGAGGCATTATTGTAACAGAGATCGAAAGAAATTAATGAAAGGGCTGTTTTTCTTTATCTGATTGCGTCTCTTACAACATGTCTCTTTTCCGTTTCATGTAATTTATATTTCTAGGACTTAGGCGTGCTTAACTTTGAATGCAATTGCACTTGGTGTTTCCTTTGACCGGAATCTCGTGCTTTC
>JAQPPZ010001989.1:0-34977 GCA_028583015.1 Wollemia nobilis | reverse complement strand
TTTTGAGAACTAGTTGATAAACCTCCCTCTTTAATCTCTTGGCCTATGTACATTCATGCCTATTAGGTAAATAAATTTGCGAAAAAATAATATTTCAAAAATTGTAACATAAATTCTTGTTTGTGTCACTTTTCCCTAACAACACCATTTTCCCCCAACATATTGCGGTGCCAAAAATGATGAGGTCGTTGCTCATTCATCATTTAGTAATTATATATATGGAGTTTAAAGCGGAAGGGAGTAGGTGTCAAGAAACATGTCGATACGAAGTGTATCATATTTAGGGTTCAATTTATCAAGAAACAGTTTTTATTGATGGATCAGTTAGCACTTGGGGGTTTTGTTGTGACCTCTAACTCCTAAGAATTGAAATTGTCCTATTTACCTTTGCAAAAATAAAATTGCAAGAAATGAAAGTCTGAGAATGAAAATGACATGGAAAATGAAATGTTGCTAAATGAAATGCAGGAAAGAAAATTGTAGAATTGGCTTACACACTCTTGTAAGTAAATCATATTTGGAGAATTAAAAAATAGAATTTTAACCTCTTTGCAAAACAAATTATTAAATTCTGCTAAATGTAAAATAACAAAATATCTATAAATTGTTTGAAATGTAAAGAAACTAAATCAGCAATTCTTGCTGTAAAATGACAAAATATAAGAATTTATTGAGATCTGGGAGAAAATCTGCTATCAAAGGCTGAAAAGCGTGTTGAAAACTACTAAGGAAATGGAAAACTAGCGATTATAACATACAGGTAAGAAATTGGCAAGAAGTTAAACAGGACACATATTACCTCTAGCCATAAGTGGCCCTTGCTTCCAAAACTTGAGAAGAAATGTGAAATTTACACTAAGAAAATCTGGGATGCTAATCATCCAACCTCAAAATACCAATTGATATGTTGACGATTGCCTTTTGTTCCAATAAGAACACGTTACAGTAATGCAAACACCATGGGTCTGTATGCCATACAAAGAAACTTCACTCTGGGTTTTGGTATTATATTGCCTATCTATCTGTGTATGCTTACCTGCAGGAGCTTTATTATTTATAATATATTTGGTATACTTGAATTACTTTGTAGGGGATTTATGGTGATTGCACAAATTCATTTCCTAGAATGCAAAAATTGCTTTCAAAAATTTATCCATTCATCATTGTTGGGCTACATTTGTTGTTGAGGGAAATCATATTAAGATGAGTTGGGACAACCTCATGGTCTTAAATTCCAATAATTTCCTCACTTCTGGTTTGTCTTTTTTGTGCATTTAAGTTGTTCTCATTATTCTCTTCACATAATTTGCTTATTCTTATAAAACAACGAGGTAGGTGATCTGTTCTGTTTGATCATGTCCAAACGTGAGTAAGTGATGAATTTTGCTTTCTCTTTTATCTTGTGTTGCAGTGTGGCATGGCTGAAGATGTGGTGATTCCAAGCCTGTTTGTGTATAGTTGGTGAGGCTGTCAGGATTAAAGCCTGTGACTGTGCAGGTCAACTCGTTGTGGACAAGTTAATGTGTGCATTTTTTAATTTGATTAGTTTAAACAAAGGAACTTTAATGTACTAAGCATCAACCTGTTCAACAAGGTTTGAATTGCTATAATACTAGACAATTAACTAAAGCAGTGCAGAAGTACAATAAAAGCAGGTAAAACGAGTATATACTTTGTCATTTTAGAATTTGCAAACATCATTATGCTAATTACATTTTTTAGATAATTAACATAAAATCATGATAAAAATGGTAAGTCAAATAGTTAAAATGTATCAAAGTGATGTGGATGAGGCAATTCTACAGCCTCATGGAACCTGCTCATCTGTGTATGTACAACTAGCTACTACTACAGCTATATTTTTCCTCTGTGTAGATGGTAATCACAGAAACTTGCTTCTTACTTAACTGGGAGACTAGACTTTCTAGAAAGAAGGCTCCTCCACTTGTTAACTTTTCTATCATCAATTCCTGACCCAATCGCATTTTGTATGCTATATAGGTGTGAAACTATCCTTTTGGGATACAAAGCCCAAAATCCATAGTCCATTAAAGATACTTGAGAAATTATTTTTATCTTTTTCCATGTGTTTCCTTAGGTGCTACTTGGGGAAGTATAATCTACACTAACACTACATCTGAATGCATAATTAGTAACATATAATAAGTTGCCAATCATGGATCTGGTCTTTGGTCCACTGCTGGATATTCATCATCCTTGCTCAACTTACAGCGCAGTGCGGGGGGACTTATTGGTTTGCAATATTCTAACTTTCTTGAATTTTTACCTTCATCTCCTTGATGTACTTGTCTTAGAAAACATTACAGCATTTTCCTTATTATGAAATTTGAAATAAGAAAGATAATTACCAAGCATAGACATCTCAAATTCTTTGTATTAGTGATTATTTTGTAGGTCATATATTGTTTTACCTCAAAAATTATATATTCATATAATAACCATAAATTCTGTTTTTCTTCATTTTTGATATACTAAATTTTATCTATTATGCTACCAGATCTTGTTCTTGTAGATACCTTATCCAATATTAGTTACCATACTCAGGATTCTTTAAACCATATGATGCATTTTTCAATATGTATACTTTGTTTGGTCTGTTTTATATTATGAATCCCTCTAGTTGTTCAATGTAGACCTCTTCTTTAAATTGTTTAGAAAAGTTGACATAGCCATCTGTCTGATATACATTGAAGTTATTGAAACTTGCAAAGTTCAAAAACATCATATAACTTCAATTCAGCAAGCGGAGCAAAGGTTTCATCAAATCAATTCTATTTCTAATTGTTGTATGTGCATACTATTGCTACTTTGTTTCTTACTTGTCATCTTCATTCAACTTATTTCTAAAAAATCCTCGTTTCGTCAATCATGTTTTTTATCGCTTTTATCTTGGAACTTCTACAAGTTCTTCCCAAGTTTGCTCTTCTCTATAAGTCGATTCTCATTCATTTTCTTTAACTCAAAATTCATCTTCACTAGCTTTGAGTGAAATTTTTGTCAATCTTGAATACCTTAAAGAAAATTTTTGTTGCCAGTCTTCAGTTTTATTATTCTTCTCCTTGTACATCTTGTTTCCTTATAGATTCTTTTGATGATATTATTTTTGGGTGATATGTTTCTATATACTTGGAAGGAGTCTTAGGAAGAAGCCTTTGTAACTGTACCTTCATCATGATGCGAGTTCCTCACAAAATTTCTGACAACATTCTTCTTCTTGGTGATTTGTTGGTGATTCTCTTACAGATCTATATTTCTCATCAATTACGACCATTTATTCAAATATCTTGAAATGTTTCCCAGTGGTAAGTGTTCTTTTCACAGCTCTGTAGAAATTCTTGTGATGATTTACCCTTAATTGATCCCAAGTAATTATTTATACTGATTTAACGCGATCCTGCAACTTCTTTCTTAAAACCATTAGACCAACCAAATTCATTGCCTGTAGCGCTTATTCATAATATTTTTCCAAAGATTTTGTTCCTTTCCAACTACTGCTCCACCATTTTTTTGACAGGGAGTTCTTTGCTAAGTACTCTCTCTTAATTTAATGTTTATTCACAAGAATTCTACAAACTCAGTTTGGGGTAGTTCTCCTCATCTATTGGATCATGAACACTTAATACTTTTGCCTATTTCATTTTTCAACTACAATTTCTGAATACTTTCAATTTTTTGAGAGAGAGCGTCAAAACTTCTCTTTTAGGAAAGATGCCCAAACCATTTTGGGAAGATAGCTCGTAAAAAAACATGGAAATAATACTCTCACTATAGAATAATTTTGACAATGCAGTAGGAGCACAGCAGGTGATGTAATAGACTCTAAAGCAGGAACACTTTTAAGCCTTTTGGTTTGTGAATTGTCCTAATTTGCCTTTCCCTTTGCCTTGAAATTTTTTAAATTTTCTTTCTTATTATTTTTATTTTAGGTAAATCATGACCGCCTATTTATTGCGTATGTTTATCTATATTATCAAAATTCCAAATGACCCAATATTCTTACACCACAGCGACATCTCTCATCTTCTTGTACGATCGAAAACAATTTCCAACTAAGATATCATTGAGCACTGTATAAATTGTTTTGAATTCTCTTACATTAGCAATAAGTATTTCCTATTTCTATTTTCCTTATCTCACGTGCTCTATGGATGGAAGGTAACCAAGTATCATGGGTACAAAATTGATATACAAGTTAGGTTATTATTTTTTAAACTTCGAAAAATAAAACATTCTCTGTTTTTTTTTACATTGTCGTTTTCAAATCCCTCTGTTTAATGAATGTTGTAGTCATTATCACCAAAACTTTCTTGACCATATGTTTGTTTCCTTTAGAATATTGAATGTATATTCATCTTATATCATATGACTAGGACAACCTTAATATCCATATACCATCGTTCATTTTTATCTTGGGTATCACCAGGATTGTTTGTACTAACAAGATCTGGCCCCTAACATTCTTTATATCTCATCCTTAATAGTTGTTGAATTACTTTTTAAGACTCCAGAAATATCATTGAGTGCCATCTAGCCTTGTATTTTAAGATTATTGTGTTTTAAACATATAACATCATCATCCATGAAATTTTAAAGGAATTGGAAATTTCTCTGTTGTATCTGGTGATAAGATAAATTGTTCAACTCTATGTCCATATTTATTGCAGAAAAACAATGACCATGGAAGAAGTTATATGTTTTATGTTTGAATATTTTGGATGTTGACAAAATCATCTTATTTTTATAATTTCCTTGTATCGAGGGTTCTTCTTTTTGCTATTGTTCAGAACGATGTCATCAACACTACTTTTCTTTGTTGGAAATTTCTACTTTTTGGAAGCTTGGTTCTTTCTTTTTTACTTCTCATTTAGTTTCTTGTAGTGTCTTGGTCATTTCTGGGACATTTATTCCTTAGAAGAACAATTTTCTTTCAATACTTCCACATTATGTTTTACTAGCTTTCAAAAGATACCCCATGTTATGCTCATCTTTTTCCTTCTTTAACCTTGATCGGGGTTAGGTGGGATTCATGTACAATTCCACTCTTCCTTCTTTGTCTTCTAAATTTGTTCTGTCCGATTGAATTTTTTCTCTATAAATCTTTCTAATTTTCTAAAATGGCAAAAAACTCTCTTTCATATCAAACATAGTCTCTAATTCCCTCTAAAAAGTCCTTGTGTTTTCTACCAAGAAAGGATCCTCTTCAGAATTGTTAGACTCTTCATGACAGACCTATTACAGCATTCCAATTGAAGAACATGTGTTGTATCTACGAGAGGGGTGGATAGTATAGGTTACTTTGTTTTTTTAAAATAGTAGCATTAGCATTAATAAAATAGTAAACATCACACGAGGCATCACACAGGAGACATCATTTTCTTAACATGGTTCTACCCAATGTGGGCCTACCTCTCTCTAAGAAAATATTTCTTCTCGTCAATATTTCTCCAAATAATATCTTAAGAGTGATTTAGAATTACAATATTGATGGACCTCTATCAAGGAGATGTTGATCCCATCGTCTCAAGTTCAAGCAGATATCTGCAATATTAAGGGTATCTCCTCAACCTACCTAATAGTGATCTTCTAAGAGACTATGTCTCTTGTGTGTGGGATGGATCTCTCACCAAACGAAGACTCCACCTCACTGGAAGCCTCTGTCTTCAGCTGCTCCTGTTCTCCCTGGATCTCTATCCACGAAGACTCTATCTATCTATACTTAAGTCACCTCAGGAATTATGTCAATAGGTTCAATCAAAACCTTATCAAATGGGCTCAATAGGTTTCAGGCAGAACACCATCAAATCTACTCAATGAATTCCCACAGACCTGCTCAAATCTGTAATAAATCATACAAAGCCTGCTCAAACTGTAATGGGTCCACAAAGAGCCTGCTCAAATTTGCTCAAGGGGTCTCCCCACCAGACTTTTAAATATCCTCCATGAGGTCCACCACAGACATAGTCAAATTTTCATTGCAAACTTCCACTAAATCTTACAGAAATCAGTCCACAAGCGTTCTCAAAGACTTTATCAAATCTTCATAAGTCCACAAAACATTCAATCACATAGAAGCATAAAAGAGATTATTAGAGACTCAATATATACTATATCAAGTCCCAATCTCAACTCAAATCAATCTCATAGAAGCATAACGAAAATTTTCAGAGAATATATTTCCTGCTCAAATGCCATTTTCAGATCGGACAGAAATATAGAATAGTTTGTTTCATAGACTTAAAACCACTTCACACAATCACTTAATAGGCTCAATCAAATCTACTCAACCAATCTGCACCTCAAGGAACAATTATTTCTCACAAACCCCTAGTCCAAGCATGTATCAACCAACTCAAAATACTTTTCAACAATGGTCAACAACAAATCTCAGGTAACAATGATACTCATGTTATTTTATAACTCAAAGTTCAAGTTCTTTGCATATGTAAATGGCTTCAACAACAATGCTTGCATAAAACAAGGTTCAATCACAACTCTCAAACTAGAAAACCTTGAAGCATTAAACCAACCAACTCTTAAAATGAAACCACAATCAAACCTTTTCTCTCCAATGATATTTTTAGAAATCAGTCACCCCAACTAAGTCAATTAAGAATATTACCCTTGTTTTTTGAGTACCAAGAATTTGTCCACAAAATCGTCAGAAGCTCAACACGTCTCAAATATATATTTTCAATCACAAGAAGTTAGGGACACAGGTAATATCACAACAATAAAATAATATCTCAATACCACCTTATGCTCCTACTCAATAAAATTCCTTTTATGTCCTCTCATAAAAGAATTAATCCCCTTTGAAAAGAACAAATCAAACTCACTTAAGAGCCTCTTTAGCAAACTACAAATGTCTCTTTACACAAACCTTATTTCTCCTTCTCATCAGAGTTAATCAAATGGCCTTTAAAAGAATTTCTTTCAATAATGCTATAATATGCTACCCTTCCAAAATAAAACCTTCAAAATTTCCCAATTTTCCAGGCCATAACATATCAGATATTACTCTTAAGACTATTTAACAAAATAAAATATGAAAAAATTAAACACCCATACCTCTCACAAGGGATTCCCAGTCCCATGGCATCTTCTCCTTCCAACAGGATAGCTGCAGCCAAACCACTTGGGTTGGACCAGGGGCACCTCCACGTGCCTAAAAAGCCACGACCACCATAAATAACCAAGGCAAGCGCTTGCAAAGGCAATTTCAGTGCTGCACTCAATTAGACGTCAAGCGAATCAAACGGACTGGATACTCCTCCCTATTGCCAAGCCAACACACCACTAGGCCACGCTGGCCTATACGCTTAATAACCACGAACGTTCTCACTTTTAGCCTTTTAGAAAATCGTAAGGCCTTCCAAAACCAAACATTTTTAAATAAGCACGAATAAAAATTACAAGGATGCGTGGTAAATATTTTTTATGGCATTTATATGAGCATTATCATCCTCTTTCTATACAATCATATTTAGCACTTCAAATAATTTTGATATTAGATTAATTTTTAATTTATAATTAATTTAAATATAAATCTAAATTTAAAATATTATATAAATTAAAAAGAACTAACAACAAGTTTAATTAATTAAACATAGAGCCTTGTCTTAATGCCCAACCTTCGCGTATAATTAAATATTATTCTAAAATTTAAGTTATTGTGAATTTAATAATTTTATAAATAATTATTAAACCTCATTTTTTAACCTTTTGACCTTCATCTTGGGTTTTTATAAACAATCGCTTAACCTATGTCCCAATAATGTTAAAATATTGCTGGAGCCTTTTTCCTTTCCTTTTGCTGCGAGTGAAGCTTTTTCTGGATGAATTTGGTAGATTTTATTTTATTTTAAATTCCTTGAGATAGATAATAGTCTATCAAGTGACATCAATAAGCAACTTTGGCTTAGAAGACTCAAAATGTCCAACAACTGTCTTTATTTTCTATGCTTGAATTCTGTTTTCTTCTTGCAATCCTATTTATCCTCACCTATTACTATGTCCATTTTGTGGACCAATATCTTGCTGTAGTGACCAATATTATCACAACTAAAACATTTCATTTGCATACTCTTGGTTTACTTGAAACGCTTCTTGTTTTTTTCACAAAATTCGCCTCTTCTCTTTGGTGATTCATCACTTTGATTCTGATTCTTTATCTTTATTTGTTTCCACTTTGGATAATCCTCTATTTTGGATGTTTGGTGCTTTTCTGTCACCTCGTGTTTCATAGGTTGTGAGAATCCCATGTATAGTTCCTCTATCCTCAAATTTGCCTGAATCCTTTATTTCTTCCCCTCTTAAACTTGTGCATCCTTTCCTGTTCGATAGTGATCTTAAATTTTTTGGACAATAGTGAAGATCCTCCATATTTTCCAAGTCCACAAATGGTGTTATAACTTCATCAACTAAATGAATGTACCCAAAAAATATCTTCCTCATATTTCATTTTCAATTCCTCAAACTTCCTCTTATGAATCTAAAGTTTTCACTTTTTAACCTTATCGTCTCCTTCATATATCTTATCCAATCTATCACATTTTCTTCTATTGATTTACGGATTCTTCTCGATACTGACTGTTGTAAACCGCTTGAGTGCATTCATTGCCATGGCATTATTTTCATAAATTTTCTTACGAATGTATTCGGTGGAGGAGTTATGTTAAATTACTATGTGCCCCATTCTCAGTATTAATTACTATCCATCAATTCTTGTGTCATCAAAAATATCTTCATTTTGACACTCCAAAAAAACATGTTAGTCCATTAAACAATGGGACTCTGTGTGTTGAAGAAATCCTTCTTTGATAGGGCTACTGTCTTTACATATTCTGTAAGATCTTCCTTCAAGGTCCGTTGTGGTTTCCTAAAGAACCTGCTCTAATAACAATTGAAAGAACACAATATTATACTAAGAAGGGGGGTGAACAATATAAGATAAACTTTTTATTTTTTCTTTCCAATTTTAGTAATATTATCAGTATTATCGGTTGTAATAAATTTTGAACGAATTATTATGTCTTACTCAATAAACGATAATGGACATTTTAAAATTTCACACACATGGGAGACACCAGATTTAACGTTCACCGAATGTGAGGCTCATCCAGGGGGAAATATTTTAATAAATCTTATCAACCTGGGTCTCTTAAGAGCAATCCCAATTACAATGTTGCGACCAACAGGGAGGGACTTTGACACCCTGATCAGGTTTGTGGACCCCGGTATCACTCCATAGGAAACCTTAATTCCTTTGTTCCTAATTCCATGGACCTCTATCCACCGGGAACCTCAATCCCTATGGTTTGATTCATGGAACTCTGTCCATGAGATATTCAATCCTTTATTAGGATTTGGACTTCTATCCTGAGATGTCAATCCCCTCTCACTCTAGTTTGTGGACCTCTATCCACAGGAGAAATCCATCCCCTATGTTCTCATATTAAGCCTTTTACATAAATCCTGTATCAAATATTTTACCAAAACCTCACCTCAAATATATAAGATCCCTTAGTACCTTCTGCACAAGACTTGCTCAAATCTTCTTACAAAATATGTTTTTAAATTTGTTGAATCATCCAAGTCTACAGGAAAGACTTGCTCAAATTTGTGAGACAAGCAAAGTCTCTTTTACTTTCATAATGAGAATCTGATTTACATTAATTTACAATATTGCAAGCAAATACTAGGGAGGAATTAGAAGGAGTGCTAAATAGGGAAAGAGAGTGAAAAAGTTGATCCAAATTACTTATGTGTAGGGAAAACATACTTGGATTACTTACAAACAAACAAACTCACAAACAACCATTGTTAATATGGGCAAAATATTGCATTTTAGGAGAATAATAATATTTTTAATACAAAAATCTACTTAAAAAAATGCAATTAAATTAATAAATTTATTTTATTAATAAAAAAAATAGTATGAAAAGTTTAAAGATTTTTTATAAAATAAAAATTTTTTCAAAAACAAAACGGTTTTTTTTATAAAGAAAAATGGTTTTAATGTCAAGTTAAGCAAAGTCTCCCCAAGATCGAAGAATGCTTCACAAGATCAATCACATAAAAAGGGAGGTAAACCCACAACACAAATATTGAGTGGTAAAACCTAATAGTCCTCAAAGAAACATCTACTATGAAGATCACTATATTACTCATTTGATTCAATAATAAAAATATATTTCAATGTTGTACAACAATATACGTAACATAAACTACAAAAATAAGTCAATACAGCAAGATATATGATAAGATATGATAATATATATTGAAAAAACCCTATTTAAAGAAACTTTTCTCACCTACAACCCTAAATCTTATACATACAATATATTTTATCTGAATATCTCAAATATTATAAAGTATTTAGTTATGATTTATAATTTTATCACAATCTAATATTTGAGATAAAGTAAGTGGCATCTATCAAATATTATGATGATTAATTGCCGGCTAATATTTGCTACAAACTAGAAATAAATTTTCCAAGAAATTAAATATTCTATCTTTTATAATTTGTTTTATTAATTGGGTGGGAATATTTTAATACAGATAGAATTATATTTTAATTCAAATATTCGCTATTTAGACTTTATATTTTTAGTCTAAGATAATTTTTAAATATTGCATTACATATTGCAGCAAAATCTACTTACAAAAAATCTATTCTGCCTCTATAGGATGTCCAAGTCTACACACAGAAATTGCTCAAAGCTCACTTGCAAAACCTACTTTGATCTTCTCTGCGAGACTTGGTCAATCCATCAAACCTACTTTTCCAGTCTTATCACAGAGTCTTGCTTTGATCTGTGCGAAGAAATTTGATCATAACACATGTGCATCAAATCTGGTCATAACACATGTACGATAAGTCACCGCACAGGATCAAATCTGATCACCTTTTGTGCTCAAATTTTTCATAACACATTCTCAACTGTGCTTCAGTCCTACTCATAGAAATTAATCTGGCTTGTTTAATTCTTCCTTCTAAACAATTTCATATATCATTCCCAAAAGTACTTTTATTGACTAAATAGACTTTAGACATATTCTCTGCAAAATTCATTCAACCTCTTGAACATATAGAATGATATGTACTATTAATGCCAATAACAATGCTTACGTTTACATGTCTCGCATTTATTTCATTTAGATGAGTAGCTCTAGTCTCAGCACATAGATATTACCGACCTTCTTCTGAATTTTCCATAATCAAAAACTATTGTACACACTTGCTTCTACAAATATGATTTTTGTTTTGCATTCACTTTAAGTATCACTCAAACCCAATGCCTAAATATTTCACAAATCCATTAACAATGATATACGTTGTCTCAATATCTAGCACATATAATAACAACTGTATACTCATGAAATCAATCCTTTTTTGGAATAACATATGACTTATCTTTGACAGGGGGGTGAATAGTATAAGACCACTATTACTTTTCTTTTTAATTCAATATTATGTGGTGTTATATATATAGTAGTATCATTAGGTAATCAAAGAAGATCTGGAAAATACCATCGACAAAGTGACACAATAGTTTAATGGTTCACCCAATCGGGCTATCACCGGAGGAAAATATTTTTGCTAAAACTTTCTCAAGAATCAGCCTAGGAATCCTTCCCAATTACAATGTTTATGGACCTCTATCCAAAGGAGATTATAGTCCCTAAATCTCAATTTCATGGATCTCTTCACAAGGGAGCTCTTTCCTTATCTGGCTGACGAGTCCACTAGAAGATTTTATCTCTCAAGCAGCTGACTTGTGGATCTCCCCAATGAATACTCCTTCCTCAGGATCTCTTCGTTGTGTCAGTTGTTTGGATCTCTATCCTTGGGGACTCTTTCCTCTGGCTCTCCTCACCTCAAAAGCTTTGCTCAATGGGTTCCTCAGAACTACCAAAATCACTTAATAGGCTCAATCAGACGTGTCAAATATGCTCAATAGGGTCCTCAACCTACTCACGACCTTATAATGGGCTCTTCCTTAACTGTCAAATGTGTCAATGGCTCCTCAGTTCAGTGCTGTCTGCTCAATAGCTCCACTCAAAGAACCTGCTCAAATTTTCTCAAAAGAAGTTCATGGTTACATCCAAATCTTCTCAATAAGTCTTCTCTGGACTTGCTCAAATCTGCATGTAATATTTCAGGGAAGCTTACTAAAGTGGTCACAAGCCTTCTCAAGGCAGCCTCAAATAGGCTCAACAAATCTCAGCTCAATCAATCACATTATAAAAAGTTATTAGGAGACTCAATATATTCTATACTCAAATCCCAATCTCAACAAATTCGGTCTCAACTGTGATCTCATAGAAAAATAAAGAGAATTGTTAGAGACTCTAATGTATTCTGTCATAAATCAAATCTCAACTCAAATCAATCTCAACTCAACAATCTCATTTTCCAAAAGAGGAATTGTTAGAGAATCAATATGTTCTATCTCAAATCCCCAATCTCAACCCAAATCAATCTCAGCTAAGCGATATCAACTTAGTTCAAATCAGTATAGCATAGTTTGTTTCTGGAACTTGAACAACCACTTCACCACAATCATAGCCTAGGGCTCAATCCGTCTATCAACCAATCACCTCAAAGACAATTCTTTTCTCACAAACTAGTCCAAACGCCCATATCAACCAACTCAGCAAATATTTTCCAACAATGCTCATGACAGTCCATAACAATGATGCTCATGTTCTTTTCTAACTCAGTTCAAGTTCTTTTATAACCAATTGCTTCAACAACAATACTTATAAAACAGAGTTAATCTACAACTCTCAAACCAAAAAACCTTGAAACATTAAATCAGCAACTCTAAAATTCTTAGGTTCTAAAACATGAAGCATCAAACGTTGAGATAGTCATGAATGTTTTCATCATCCCTCATTCTTAGGTTCTCAAATTCTCCTTTGAGATTTCTGATCTTAGCCATTCTGACTCCTTTATCTCCTTCATATATTTCATGCAGAATTTCCCACATTTCTTTTGTTGTTTTACATTCCATAACCTTCATAGATTCTGCTCTATGCAAACCTTTTATAATTGCATTCATAGCTCTTGAATTTGCATGCATTAGAAGCTTACCTTATTTATCTGTAGGAGGATTTATTGTTGAATCATATCCAAGTTCCACTTCATCCCAAACTTCATTTCCAAGTGCCATCAGGTAAAATCTCATCAGCATACACCAATATAAGAAGTCACTTCCATCAAAGACCGGTACTGCATTATTGAAGGGTCCGTATCTTTGATCCTTTTGATCCATTGTGTTCTTAGACCACTTTTCCTTCAAGTATGTCAAACTCTTTCGAAGGAACCCGCTCTGATACCAATTGAAGAACACAAGCTTATATTGAGAGGGGGGTGAACAGTATAAGACCACTTTTTACTTTTCTTTTCAATTCAATATTATGCAGTGTATAGATAGCAGTATCAATAGCAGTAATCAAAGCAATGCACAAAACACCATCCACAAAAGTGACACAACAATTTACGTGGTTCACCCAATGCGGGCTACTCCACGGAGAAAATATTTTGCTAAAACTTTCTCAATCAATCTCTTGGGAATCCTTCCCAATTACAATGTTTATGGACCTCTGTCCAAAGGAGATGTTGATCCCCTAAATCTCAAGTTCGTGGATCTCTTCCATAGGAGAACTCTTTCCCCTTCTGCTCGGCTAGTGATCTTCTAGAAGACTCTGTCTCTCTACTTGCACTGACTTGTGGATCTCTCTCCACTTGAAGACTCCTCACTCAGATCTGTCTTCAATTGTCCTGGCTGTTGGATCTCTATCCACTGAGACTCTATCCTCTATACTCTATCACCTCCAAAGCTCTATCAATAGGTTCACTCAGAACCTCTTCAAATCTGCTCAATAGGCTCACTCAAAACCTGCTCAAATCTGCTCAATAGGCTCACTCAGAACCTGCTCAAATATGCTCAATAGGCTCACTCAGAACCTACTCAAATATTCTCAATAGGCTCACTCATAACTTGCCCAAATATGCTCAACAAGCTCACTCATAACTTGTCCAAATCTTCTCAATAAGTCCTCTCTAGGACTTGCTCAAATCTGCATAGCAAGCTTTCACAAAAGCTTACTCAAAATCAGTCCACAAGCCTTCTCAAAGACTTGCCTCAAATCAGCTCAACAAAATCTCAACTCAATCTCATAGAAGCATAAAGAGAATTGTTAGAGACTCAATATGTTCTATACTCAAATCCCAATCTCAACTCAAATCAATCTCAACTCAGCAATCTCATAGAAGCATAAAGAGAATTGTTAGAGACTCAATATGTTCTATACTCAAATCCCAATCTCAACTCAAATCAATCTCAACTCAACAATCTCATAGAAGCATAAAGAGAATTGTTAGAGACTCAATATGTTCTATACTCAAATCCAATTTCTTTCTCAACTCAATTCAAATCAGAATATAGAATAGTTTGTTTTATGGAACTTGAACAACCACTTCACACAATCTCTTGACTAGGCTCAAACAACTCTACTCAACCAATCACCACAAGGAACAACTCTTTCTCACAAACCCTAGTCCAAGCATGAATCAACCAACTCAAAATGTCTTCAACAATACTCAACAACCACTTTACATAACAATGATACTCATGTTCTTTTCAGCTCAAGTTCAAGTTCTTTGCACAACAACTCACTCCAACAACAATGCTTATAAAACAAGGTTTTAATCACAACTTTCAAACCAGAAAACCTTGAAGCATTAAACCAACTATTTTCGAATAGGAAACCACAATCAATCCTTTTCACTCCAATGATATTTCAGAAATCAACCACCCAAATAAAATCAATGGAGAATGTTACTCATACCTTTTTGATGCCTTATGAGTTGTCCACTAAATCTGCCACACTCAACACTTTTCCTTTTTCCAATCTCAACAAGGGTTAGAGATCTTGAGTAATAACACAACAATAAAATAATGTCCAAATAACACCTTATTACTCCTACTTTATTTTAACATCCACCAAAGTTATTTTTAAAGAAAACCCTTACTCAAAAATAACTTTCACTAAAAGAACTTTATCAATAACCCTTATTACTCCTAATAATTTCAAAAATCACAATTAAAAATTTAACTCCACAACTCAAACAACCACTATAACCTTATTCCTAAGGTTATTCAATACATCAACTATCAAATCACCTTTACCCCTTATCACTCCACCTTAGGCAATAACAAAATAAATAAAAACCTCAATACCTACCTCGAGGGGAATCGAACCCCCATCCTATCCAACGTGAATGCCCTAGCCATGGCCAAGCTACCACATGAGCTATGGGCTCATTGTGAAGAAAGAAGTGCCACTCACTTCTTGTTCTTCTCTCCTTCCGCCAAGCAAAAAATAAATGCACCTTGAGCGCCTCAACAAAGCCAAAATGATGCTTGCAGGAATCGAACACTTAACCTTCCTACCACCAACACCTTTGCACAAACCAAGCTGCCACTAGGCCACACTGCCCAACACGCTTTGGAAAATGGATGCGGTTAGCTTTCAATATTCGCTGCTTCACAAAACAAAAATAACACGAGCTCTTCCTTCACAAAAACAAATCGTTAATCTCAATCGAGCAAGGATAATCTTCTTCAAAAAATTTAATGGCATATATATATGCCTTCCCTTAGCTTGGAAACGTCGGTGCTTTTGAACCTTCCTTTATGACATCGATGAATATTCTTTTAATTTAATTTTAAAATTTAAATTTAAATTTTAAATAAATTAAAATTTAAACTAAATCTTTAAAATTAAATATCTCCATCACCGGGGCACCTTTTTCGATGAAACGAAAAGCCAACTTGGGTTTTAAGAAAAACCCATTTCAAATCTGTCATCCATGGTTTTAAATAAAACCTTTTATTTTTCCTACCTTGGTTTTCACAAAAACCCTTCCTTGCACTTTCACAAAACATAGTGCATGCCATCATAGATCCTTTTGACATCAAATAACCTTTTGACATCAATGACAACATTTTAGCTTAGGGACTCAAAATGTCCAACAATCTCCCCCTTTGTCATTGATGGCAACCCATATCCTTTTACTAAAATCTGACCTTCTTTCTGCTCCCCCTGGGACTTTGCTCCCCCTGGCTCAATGCTCTCTCAAATATCAAATCTCTCCCCATATCAAAAACTCTCCCCAATATACACAAATCTCTCCCCCTTTGTCATCAATGGCAAAGGGTCACCTTTGGGGCTCGGGGCTAAGAATGAGCCTCTTAGCTTAGCCCCTCCCCCACCTCCTCATGAGGTGGTTAATTCTAGGGTGGGAGTATTTCTACTCCCTGAAAGCACTTCTCTTTACCTTTATCTTTCTCTCTTCCTTTCTGAGTTTTTTGAATCCTCTCATTATTTCTTTCCAAGCCATCATCCCTATTTCTATTATCATTTCTGTTCCTATTCCTGTTCTTGTTCTCATCCATGTTCCTATTCCTGTTCCTATTCTTGTTCTCATCCAAGTTCCTGTTCCTGTTCATATTTTTGTTCCTGTTCATGCCTACTTCTGGAATATTTTCTCTACACCATCTTGCTATGTGACCATCATTATTGCACTTATAACACTTAATGTTATTATTCCTTGGAGGTGCAACTATCTTAGGACTTCTCCTAGTGAAGCCATATCCTCTTCTATCATGAATCCTGCAATTCATTGCCTTGTGACCAAACCCATTGCATGAGTAGCAATACCCATGGAAAAGTTATCCTTTCCCATATTCTTGTCTTTCATGTGTCCTGCATTGTGAAGCCATATGTCCAAACCTGTGACATGAAAAGCATCTTCCATTGAAGCCTCCTTGTCTTGACCTCATTGGTCTCCTATTCTGATTGTTGTTCCATTTGTATCTTCTTTGTGCATTGTTCCTCTCTTTGTTGAACTCTTTGTTGTCCAACTCATCCTCCGATGTCCCACTTTCACTTAAACTATCTTCTTCTGATGTATCTTCTTCTGAAGTTTCTTCTTCATCAAGACTTGAAGTAGATTCTTTTTCCTATTTCTTTTGAACCTTTCCAAAGCCAAGACCTGTTGAACATGATGTTCGTTGTTGTCCACAGATGAACTTATCCAAGTTCTTAGAGCTATTTGTGAAACTCTTCATCTTGATCTTGGAGTCCTTTAAGTCTTCTTTTAGAGTAGCCACTTCTTGTGCTAACTTCTCACATTCCAAAATATTTGCTTCTAACTTATCCTTGAACTTGCTTGCCTTAGCCTTTGACTTCTCTAAATCCTCTATGAGCAATAACCTTTCTTCATCACATTCTTGAAACTGACTTTCAAGCTTGGAGTGTTGCTTTCTAACCTTCTTTACTGTGTCAAGGGCATAGATAAGTTCTCCCTTGAGATCATAACCATTCTCTATTGAATAATCCTCTATTTTTTTGCCTTTGTCCATATTATTTCTTTCTTTTGGCTTGTCTTCTATAGGATCATCTTATTTATCTTCCAAAGCCATTAGAAGATTCTCATCTGGTCTTTCAAGTGCATCTTCAAAATCATCATCACTGAAACTATAACCATCCCTAGTGCAATCATCTTCAAGATGTCCAAATTTACCACATCTAAAACATTTGAGAATAACTGGAGTCCTTTTCTTTCTCTTTAACCATAAATAGGACTTCATCTCTATCATTGTCTGAAAAACTAGCATCACTATCAATTGAGTACTTACTTGCATTTTCTGCATAGTAGCTTCTCTTTTGCCTTTGGAAGAACTTCTTTCCTTGTTAGTTTTGTCCATCCTTGCCTTTCTTCCGGTACTTGTGTCTTTCTGATTCCCTGTACCTGTGATCCTATTTTTCTTCATCATTGTTGTACTTTGGCTCTTTGCACTCTATTGCATAATGTCCATACTTTCCACAATTGAAACATTTGATAGATCTTAGATCTATGGGTCTTCTGGAACCTCTATCTCTTCTACCATAATTTGCTTCTTCATCACTGGATGACTCATTGCTTGATTCTATCTTCTTTCCCTTTTTCTTTTTGTCTACTTTGAAAGCAACTTCTTTCGGAGGAATAGGATCTTTTGTTCTTATCTCAAAAGTAGTAAGCATGCCAAGCAAAGAATTCCTTGTCAAAGAATCACTATCAATTGATGTTTCTATAGCAGAAACCTTTTCACTATACCTTTTTGGAAGAGTCCTCAAGATCTTATCACAAGCATCAGATTCATCAACCTTCATTCCAAGACCTTTCATCTCATGTACAAGTTCATCAACCTTGTTGAGATAGTCATGAATGTTTTCATCATCCCTCATTCTTAGGTTCTCAAATTCTCCTTTGAGATTTCTGATCTTAGCCATTCTGACTCCTTTATCTCCTTCATATATTTCATGCAGAAGTTCCCACATTTCTTTTGTTGTTTTACATTCCATAACCTTCATAGATTCTGCTCTACACAAACCTTTTATAATTGCATTCATAGCTCTTGAATTTGCATGCATTAGAAGCTTACCTTCTTTATCTGTAGGAGGATTGATTGTTGAATCATATCCAAGTTCCATTACATCCCAAACTTCATTTCCAAGTGCCATCAGGTAAAATCTCATCAACATACACCAATATAAGAAGTCACTTCCATCAAATACTGGTACTGCATTATTGAAGGGTCCATCTCTTTGATCCTTTTGATCCATTGTGTTCTTAGACCGCTTTTCCTTCAAGCTATCAAACTCTTCGAAGGAACCCACTCTGATACCAATTGAAGAACACAAGCTTATACTAGAGGGGGGGTGAACAGTATAAGACCACTTTTTACTTTTCTTTTCAATTCAATATTATGTAGTGTATAGATAGAAGTATCAATAGCAGTAATCAAAGCAATGCACAAAACACCATCCACAAAAGTGACACAACAATTTACGTGGTTCACCCAATGCGGGCTACTCCACGGAGAAAATATTTTGCTAAAACTTTCTCAATCAATCTCTTGGGAATCCTTCCCAATTACAATGTTTATGGACCTCTGTCCAAAGGAGATGTTGATCCCCTAAATCTCAAGTTCATGGATCTCTTCCATAGGAGAACTCTTTCCCCTTCTGCTCTGGCTAGTGATCTTCTAGAAGACTCTGTCTCTCTACTGCACTTGACTTGTGGATCTCTCTCCACTTGAAGACTCCTCACTCAGATCTATCTTCAATTGTCCTGGCTATTGGATCTCTATCCACTGAGACTCTATCCTCTATACTCTGTCACCTCCAAATCTCTATCAATAGGTTCACTCATAACCTCTTCAAATATTCTCAATAGGCTCACTCAGAACCTGCTCAAATATTCTCAATAGGCTCACTCAGAACCTGCTCAAATATGCTCAATAGGCTCACTCATAACCTGCTCAAATATTCTCAATAGGTTCACTCAGAACCTGCTCAAATATGCTCAACAAGCTCACTCATAACTTGTCCAAATCTTCTCAATAAGTCCTCTCTAGGACTTGCTCAAATCTGCATAGCAAGCTTTCACAAAAGCTTACTCAAAATCAGTCCACAAGCCTTCTCAAAGACTTACCTCAAATCAGCTCAACAAAATCTCAACTCAATCTCATAGAAGCATAAAGAGAATTGTTAGAGACTCAATATGTTCTATACTCAAATCCCAATCTCAACTCAAATCAATCTCAACTCAACAATCTCATAGAAGCATAAAGAGAATTGTTAGAGACTCAATATGTTCTATACTCAAATCCCAATCTCAACTCAAATCAATCTCAACTAAACAATCTCATAGAAGCATAAAGAGAATTGTTAGAGACTCAATATGTTCTATACTCAAATCCAATTTCTTTCTCAACTCAATTCAAATCAGAATATAGAATAGTTTGTTTTATGGAACTTGAACAACCACTTCACACAATCTCTTGACTAGGCTCAAACAACTCTACTCAACCAATCACCACAAGGAACAACTCTTTCTCACAAACCCTAGTCCAAGCATGAATCAACCAACTCAAAATGTCTTCAACAATACTCAACAACCACTTTACATAACAATGATACTCATGTTCTTTTCAGCTCAAGTTCAAGTTCTTTGCACAACAACTCACTCCAACAACAATGCTTATAAAACAAGGTTTTAATCACAACTTTCAAACAAGAAAACCTTGAAGCATTAAACCAACTATTTTTGAATAGGAAACCACAATCAATCCTTTTCACTCCAATGATATTTCAGAAATCAACCACCCAAATAAAATCAATGGAGAATGTTACTCATACCTTTTTGATGCCTTATGAGTTGTCCACTAAATCTGCCACACTCAACACTTTTCCTTTTTCCAATCTCAACAAGGGTTAGAGATCTTGAGTAATAACACAACAATAAAATAATGTCCAAATAACACCTTATTACTCCTACTTTATTTTAACATCCACCAAAGTTCTTTTTAAAGAAAACCCTTACTCAAAAATAACTTTCACTAAAAGAACTTTATCAATAACCCTTATTACTCCTAATAATTTCAAAAATCACAATTAAAAATTTAACTCCACAACTCAAACAACCACTATAACCTTATTCCTAAGGTTATTCAATACATCAACTATCAAATCACCTTTACCCCTTATCACTCCACCTTAGGCAATAACAAAATAAATAAAAACCTCAATACCTGCCTCGAGGGGAATCGAACCCCCGTCCTATCCAACGTGAACGCCCTAGCCATGGCCAAGCTGCCACATGAGCTATGGGCTCATCGTGAAGAAAGAAGCACCACTCACTTCTTGTTCTTCTCTCCTTCCACCAAGCGAAAAAGAAATGCGCCTTGAGCGCCTCAACAAAGCCAAAATGATGCTTGCGGGAATCGAACACTTAACCTTCCTGCCACCAACACCTTTGCACAAACCAAGCTGCCACTAGGCCACACTACCCAACACGCTTTGGAAAATGGACGCGGTTAGCTTTCAATATTCGCTGCTTCACAAAACGAAAATAACACGAGCTCTTCCTTCACAAAAACAAATCGTTAATCTCAATCGAGCAAGGATAATCTTCTTCAAAAAATTTAATGGCATATATATATGCCTTCCCTTAGCTTGGAAACGTCGACGCTTTTGAACCTTCCTTTATGACGTCGACGAATATTCTTTTAATTTAATTTTAAAATTTAAATTTAAATTTTAAATAAATTAAAATTTAAACTAAATCTTTAAAATTAAATATCTCCATCACCGGGGCACCTTTTTCGATGAAACGAAAAGCCAACTTGGGTTTTAAGAAAAACCCATTTCAAATCTGCCATCCATGGTTTTAAATAAAACCTTTTATTTTTCCTACCTTGGTTTTCACAAAAACCCTTCCTTGCACTTTCACAAAACATAGTGCATGCCATCATAGATCCTTTTGACATCAAATAACCTTTTGACATCAATGACAACATTTTAGCTTAGGGACTCAAAATGTCCAACACTTTTATCTCCCCCTCATTATAACACTTTAGGTGTTCTTTCAAACCAAAATACCTTAAAGGAAGAATTCATAAACACCATATCTCACAAAAATATGCTTGAAGAAGATGTGCCCTTAAAACTGCTGTCTCAAAATAAATTCTCAGCAGGTGGGTTAGCAAATCCTTCTTTTCAAAACATTCACCTAATATCATTTCTGGAAACATATACTATAAAAATTCTCAAAATAATACTCTGACTTTCATTTAGTCTTCAAGGAAATGAACTTGTAATAAGGAAGCTAAAAAATAAAATCCCTCTTTTCTAATATGCCAAAATACAAAGAACCATGAACATAGATACATCATATCTCCTTTGTTTAAGTGACAACCAATCTTATAAATACTGTCTAAGCTGTTTTTAAACAATTCCAAATAATCATAAATGTACTTTTATCTCTATTAAAAAATAATTCTCTCACACTTTATACAAAGCTTACAAATTTCAGTAAGTCTAATACACCTCATAACTCCCTCATCAAACATGCAACATAATCCTTTTTCATTTACAATAAACAAATATAAATTTTAAACTCTCAAAACACCATAAAACTTTAAACATAAATTCATGCAAAAAAAAATACTTTCTACATATGCATCTCCGGGTAAAAATAAAGTCAAATAATTTTATTTTTGTATAAATTTCCCAGCCGCCTCAATCATTTAAGCAATTTAAAATTTAGATACCTTACACCGCGTGGTCATAACCATGACCTCCTAATTGTAGCACTTTTAGCGCCTTTGGCGGGCTGTGCTACCACGATGGTTATATTAAAAGGAATGTCATAAATTTTATACACCCTCCTATGCTCACACATACGAGGAATGTCTCGTTTTCCTCTGTGCTTTGCACATCAAAAGAAATTCCCTATATTTTTCCTCTTTATCCTCTTACATTGAAAGGGAATGCCCTCAAATTTTCTCTAAGCCTCTATGCAATCAAATAGAAATTTTCATTTTCCTTCTACCTCTATGTAAATTGGGATAGGTGTCTACATATTCTCTACGCCTTCTTAATACGTTGGATTTATCACTTACCATTCATAAAATTTTATCACAAAATGCTGGTCAAAAAATCCTTTGGATGTCTCTTTCTTATATAAATATATCAATCAAAGTTCATTGGATATATATTTACCTTTCCATAAACACATGTATATTTCACTATCAATGCCCACTCATAGTGGAGAAGAAATGACTAATATTTATATTGCATAAGCCAAGAACCTTTAGAATCTTAATAACGTCAACATCCTTGAAATAAAAAGTTTAGCCCTTCAAACCTTTAGAACTTTATCATCAACAAAAATATATACCATAGTCTTATATTGAGCTAAATCCTTTTATAAATTTAAGTTATAATATATTTTATAATCATATTGTAAGCCATTAAAATATAAGCCTTTTGGATAAAATAATAATAAACTTGTGGCCTTGTAAAAGCGGCTCTTCATTTTGTGAAGTCCCCTTTTATCCATGTTCATTTCATTTCCAATATCAAACCTTTTGTATAATATTTAAATATTTTGGTCATAAGAATATTTACACTTGTTTTGCAACAAACCTTGTTATATGTATCTTGAATACCATGCTCTTTTATCATCCAATTTCAACTACCTCCTTGTAACTTTTGATGTCAATGATAATTCATTTCTCAATATTTCTAACATCCTTAGCAAGAGTGCACATTCCACCTAAAATAACACCCTCCTTTATCCCGGATCACCTATTTCATTATTCTTTTTTCACCTATAATGGTAATAATCGTAATGCTAGACAAAGGTGCAACGACTATTGTTCATTTTTGATGACTAATTCCACATTTCATGATCATTGCTAAGATAAAAATATGTCTTGATATGCTCCTAACTATGACCCATTTTGTGTAACTACATCACCTATTGACTAGACCTCCACGGTAGCATGGTGTGTCCACCCACAATGATGCTAAGTCTGTCACTATTATTCCAAAACTACTATGATGATGTTGTCTGCATTTCTCTTAATGTAAATGAATTCATTTCTATGATATCCAATCCAAGTACAGTGCTCATGGGAGGCCCATCCATATCCATGTTGTATCCTATTGCATCAAATTATGAGTTCGTTTATCATGATTTATCAAACTGTTGTCCCTACTCCTTTCACTGTTCATCCTTGGAGATAATTGAATATCTCCAAGGAAATCAATACATTTTCTATGTACGCATAGCAAGACATCGACAAGGGTTCAATGATATCATACACTTGTTATTAGCACCCAATACCAATGCAATAATGGTAGTACTGCCTCACCCATGCATCTTATATGCACATAGAAATATCCTCCTTCAATACGGTATTCCTTCAGACTGTGTGTAAGTAATTTGATTAATTGAAAAATAATGCTCGTTACTCTATTCAAGGTTGATTCCACTCTAGTACTAATTTGGTTTATATACACATATTAATGGTAGTGCTAGTTTCATTTATGAACGACGTCCAATGGGGCATCAACATCAAATGAGTGGATAGTGTATTTTTCTACCATATTGAAAACACAATGATTCTCGATAGCTTGAAATAATCAAACAATTTAATTCTTCAGCTTGTCATGTTACTATGCATGCAATGTTTAGCGATTACCATGGATTTAATACCCATAACACCTACCATTTGTCGCTATTGAGAAAATCATGTGGCATCTCTACATCATATTTGACACATCCATTGTAATTCATGTTTTGATCATCTATGTTTAGATCCATGTCATTGTCCTGTGGGCCATGTCTTCATCTACATATATGGTGTAATTTATTATTAATTGAATAATGCCTTCCTTACTAACCAAAACCATCTTGAAATATACCATTATATGATGGAAAATAGGGACCATATGCAATAGACACTCTCAAAATCACATTACTATCTCTAAAGAGGGCATCAATAACTGACATATGTGATCCTAATGTAGCGATTTCATATATCAACACCACTCACACCCTAAATCATATTGAAAACACAACATGGTATCACTTTCAGCTTAATCTATTATCTCAGATCAGAGGTGGGCATTACCTTTATTTTAAATCCAAAGTGGAAAGAGTAACATATAATATAGCTTTAGCATATCAGTATGTCAATACTATGAAATGACTCATACCACTCTTTAGAATACATTTATCCATCCTCTACCATATCATTGTTGCATCAATGCCGATAAGATTGTGTATAATATGCTGCCCTACTCGGAATGAACTATCAACGGTTTGAAAGCTACTCATACATCTATAAACTTTAATTCATGTAATTGTTGTCCAAATCCATATCCTGGGTTGAAATCATCTAAATGTTTGGAAGTCACACATCATTTGTCCAACTCATTGTTAGATTATGTTCCACTGAGTCCACATCATCACCACCACATGAGTCGTCTGCACCACAGTTCATTCAATTGTGCCTGCATGAGCTCTGCCAAGCTGTGTAAGAAATCTGCCACCTCACGTTGCCAGTGTCACCGAACCTTACCACGGTAGTCTTCAAGACAGTACACCTATCAGGTTGGTCGACATCATAAATTTTGTCTTAATTTTTTTCTATTGTGCCTATCTTGAAATCTGTACCTTCAATTGACCGAGTTGCTTCAAAACCTTGAACCCCTAGCTCTATGACCTGCATACACAAATAACAAGAATGTTGGTATTAAACATATAAAACCATAAGAGAGCCTTAGATCAAATACATACTCCTTTTATTAGCTAGACTTGCATTCTAATTTATATTGTTTTATTTTTCTTTTAATTTTACATTATTTAACTATAATATGTATATATATATATGTCATATTTATTTATTTTTATATTTTATTTATTTGTTTTATTTTATTTTATTTTTGTTTTTCTATTTTTGCAGTAAAAATTTCACTACACTTTATATATATATATATATATATATATTTATGTATAAATAAATGTGTGTGTATAAACTTCATTTCATTTACTTATGCTAAGTGTTTTATTCTTAGTTTTTTCTTTTTTATTTATTTATTTATAATTTATTTAAGTTCAGGCAATCAACATAAAAAGATTTCACTATTAAAATAAAATAAGAAATAAATATTAACATCACATTAAATTTAAACCAAATAAATTAAACTTATCAACTTAACCTAAAACACTAAACATAAGACATTAATGAAGGGGACACTACACAACAGAAACTTGACCTATAAAAACTGGCACTCACGAGAAGGCAAAATTCTCAAACATCAAGAATTAAGGTGGATCCCCAATTTTTGGGCCTAGTTGTCCTGGCCTAACAAATGGTGACTATATCAGAAATGTCTGGGCATTAATTTAAACTCTCTGAGCCTCTAAAAATAAACAAATCAAATATTAGCAAAAGTAGGGTATTTAACATTTTAGAAAAATGTAGGGTTGGATGCTTTAATGAAAACAAATGAAATATTTATCTTTTCTCGTGTACTTTGGAGTTGATTTGCTTTTTGCATTCTAAACAATCTGGATTCTCACTTGATTTGAATTTGGGCTAAGAAATGATACTCTGCAAAAGTACCCTTTGCATTGCTCCTACTAGCAGGGCATCTATACCGACTTGGGTGGGAGATGGATTTGATCTCTTCTATACCTTCTTTGTGTGTAACCATCCAGGTATCTATAGTGACTCACAGGTAGATATTCAAGAATGCCCAAGTATCTAGTGTGATGCATTGCTTTCCCTTTTTTACTTTGTCTAGACATAACCCTATTGTAGTCGACATCCTTAGTCTTGATAGAATTACCTAGACATGAGAATGATTTAGCATGCTTTCATTTTTGTCATTTTAATTTTTATTGAGCAATATATTGCTTTGCAAAATTCACCTACCACCTGGGTTAGAGACCATTCAAGGCTAAAGATGAGGTGTGTTAGATTTTTGCCTTAATTTGCAAACCAAAATGAATTCATACTTCAATATTTCAAGGCATACCCTTTAATATGATGTGTTCATGTGTAGCTTTAGCAAAGTTCCCAAAATTCACTATCTTAATCCACAATCTAAGATGATAACTAAATAATTTCATCCCCTTTTCTTTGATCCATATGATCCCAAAATAGGAAGTTCACCCTTAGTGATAAAGAAACACAAAAAATATTCAAGAGCCATAAATTAGTAGCTACCACCAAAACACTCACCTTAAGCAGAGGGACCCAGCTTCTGATACAGTGTCTAAAACAAACCCAATCTAACCTAATAAAACTAACAATAATATAATAAACAACAACATAACTTATAAACAAAAATAATAAGGACCATTTAAAATAAGAAGGCTAAAAATGAACACATAGAAACTAAACTATATACAATAATATACAATATGTGAGTACAAGATGATGCACAAAATAAGCCTATCGCCCTAGATCCCAAACGGTTAACACACTTTATTCACTGCATATATCATAATGTACTTAAGCTTTACCAAAATTCAACCAAAAACCAAGATTGGTCATACAATGCAAAAACTTTTTTGCCTTTGCCTTTCTCACCACCAGTTCGGTTCGCAGTGTTGTAGATCTAAGTTTGCAAATTTGATTCATTAAACTTTAGCATAACCACATTATTTTCAAACTATCCTTTTACTTATTTAATGAGGTGCAAATTTCAAAAATTGACTCATCACTCACTCAAGTTTTAATTTGAGCTTATATATAAGTTTGCCTTCTAGTAAGGCTATTTTATGAAAATTTTAAATCAAAGTCTGTCGCTTTGTATATATTTAAACTTAAATATTGTATACCAACAATTTTTCAAGAAAAGCATCGGATATGTGTATTAGGCTGAGGATCATTATGAGTTGCATCTATAGATTCAATTGTTGTGTTGATGTATGATTAAATAACCTAAGCATATCTACTTTTGTTTTGTGTCAACAAAGCAATATTATTAGTGGTGTGATACTAAATCAGCTTAAATTCTTTATCAACCACAAATGAAAATTTTCATCATTTATTGTATTCAAATCCAACAAGTAATTAGGTCCACTTAAACTTGGGTTTGATTGGATGAACACAAGGTGAGATTCCACATTTTGCGTATTTTGACTTCAAGACTTGAGGATTTGCCTGGCTTAACTTCCTTTTCTGTGATCTCCATCATCATCTGTTGTATAGTCACTTCATATTCATAGATTACATGTTTTTTTTTTAAACTACACCAAAATTAAGCCACCAATGAAAAATATTGTCTCCATGGCCACTGAGCTATAAATCTTGTTGGTAGAATGTGTTAAACCGCGTCTTACGGATCAAATAACGAGTCCTCTTTGACGAATGCAACGTTTTTATTTGGATCCTTGATGACATCAAACCCAAGCCATTGATTTTGGAATGTTCTCTATAAGGTAGAATAGATATTTATGATTTATTAGGTGAGCAAGGCCTTAATTTCTTACCCCTTAAGCCGGGAACCCATGATGATTTCACTATATTCATATAAAAAATGGATACATGAAACGTATAAAATTTATTCCTTTTTATCTTCTAGAAAGGTGTTCAATAAAATCATATTCAAAATGATTGAATCTTGGGACACTTCTCTATTTTTGACAAGTGGCATACCTCTTCTAGTTGCTAGACATTTCAGGTCTTCCTTGTGATATAAGTTTAGCATCTTTGCATATCAAGTGAGAAATATAAATTATCAATAAGGTGTTGAAAATAATGAATTATCTTCTCTTCACCAGTCATCATTTGAGATCTTTAGAAGTTTTATTCATAAATTTTAATCATATCATCCAAATTTATGGAATATCCAATGTTCGATATGTTGAATATTTCCATGTTATTCTAGTGGGGTGAACACTAACGGTCACAGACGGTGTGTACGATATACTCACGGGGTTCGAGGTGAGCTAGAGCATCAAATAGGGATTCAGGGGCGATAGCCCCTTAAAATGGGGGCCCGGGGTGGGTCCTGGTGGTTTATAGTTTTAAGTTATGACAGACCCATGTAGGCTTTTAGGTTAATGTTTAGACCTTGTTTTTCACACAGTACTAGTAAATTTGTGCATGTGCCTTGCAACTTATATATCATACTTGCATTGAGTTTGGATAGAGACAAGGGATAATATTATTGTTGGAGATGGTCAAGTTAATGCAATAATAAGATAATATATTGGTTTTCCATAGTTGGGGTTTCCAAGATAAATGTTGTTAATGCTGTAGTCTGTTGTCTTTGCTGCAGTTTTGTAATTCGCTTTCTAGTTTTTAGTTTGTGAGACTCTTTGTTTCTTCCACCTAGTTTATCATATGTTTTAAAATAGTCACTCTAGGACCCTTTCACCTCTAAAAAAATTTACTTTTAGTATCTTAGGCCTTTGTCTCTACCAGGGATGATTTGTGGGAATTATCAAGATATGCATATTAAGAACTGTTTTTCCTATAAATGAGAAATATTTATTTTTAAACTATAGAACTAGCCTTTGCAACTTGTCTCTTACATGTCATTGTAAGCATATTAAAAAACTTACGTTAGAAGACGATGGAAATTCTCCCATTTATTCACCAACAATAATCACCTTCTAAACTAAGTGTGACATTTTCAACCACTTATTTACCAATCTTTAAATTTCTAACAATAGATTACTTTTTCCAAACTCCACGTCATCGGTTTTTAGAGGTCTCAATTGTTTCTAAAAGTGGATGTTGGTTTTCTGATTACCCAATCCTCACATGAAGTAAGGACTCTAAGACTTTTATTTCTATTTTTTCCACCACTTGTGGCTCATGTTGGTTTCTAAGTCATTATAATAGCGTTGTCTTCTAAACAAAGTGGTAAAATTATAGTGTCTTCGATGGTGTTTTAGATTCATTTATGATTTTCCCTCAAATTCACTTTTAACCACTTTTGGTGGATCAAGGGTTTCTTCAGTGGGATAGATTCTTGCTGTTTTTTTATTTCTATGATTCTCCCAATCCTCTATTTATTAATAATGATTCTAAACTTTCCTCATTTCTATCTAGTCATTATTTTGACGTAATGGTTCTTTATCATCCATGAATCATTTCAATAATTCAACTTTTTGGAATATCCTATCTATCATATTTAATGATAATTGAATCTAGACTCTATCCATTGTATAAATACTCATTTTCTAAATTTTAATGGTATTTTTACCATAATTCTAATTGGTTAACATTATCTTTGAGTTACCTCCTCTTGGATGATATCTAAGGTGGTGGTAACATTTAGATATTCAAATTTATCACATTGATTTCTTACATTAAACATCATTTGATCCAAAGGTTCACGGTTGGATAGATTTGATAATAATTTCAGAATTACGCTCCTAAATAATAGTTCCTGTGGGAGAAAGTTTTATCAACCTATAACTCATGGGTGGTATTTGATTTGGAGCCTTAGGGTTAAGTAATTATAGTAAACCTATTAGCATAGATTTACTAACTTCAACCATTAACTTAATTATTAGCTCAGCATTAATTATTATTGTTTAGCGCATGAAGTATTTACTATTAGGTTGTTTGAGAACTAAGTTGAATTATAACTTCATGTATTGTATTAATTTGATTCATTCTGAATTTAATCAATAATTATCACGCTTTCCCATGGTATAAACAGCTCATTGTTCTAGACACAACAATTTTTAAGACAAGGCACAAATCTCTTTGAGCAGGCCTAAGTGACTCAACTAGATGCATAAAAATGAATCTGTGGGCTTGTGTGGCAGCAATGCATGATGTTTGTAGGCGTGGTTCAAGGCACTACTAGTTGGTTAGCAACAGATGTTGACATGGTAGGCTGGATGATGTGGTAGATGACATAGATAAGATTGTGATATTGGGCTGTAACACGATAAAGCTTTGTTGACTTGGAAAAGCTTCTTTTCAATGTTAGTAAAGAATTTTTAAGCATTGAAGTGGTAACTGAGATGGTGATTTTTATAGGAATTGGCAAGAGGATGTTCGTAATCTACGATTCTTGTGTATAATCAGCGGTTAAAGTAACCGTTTGCAGTTTTTAAACCATAAGAACACTGATGATGCCATCGGACTGAATCCCGCAAATGTATGTTTATCTATTAGTGGATAAGGGAATAAAAAAGTACTTTCCCTTTGTTTCCATCAGAGAAGCTGTTAACCAATGGTCAATTGACGCGAGTGCTAAGATGTTGAACGCTTCGTTTCAAACTCACATGTCAACCTAAAATAATTTTCATTGTAGAATCCATGGTCTTAAATATTACATGGCTCCCCTTTTTATTTTTAGGAGCACTAGTTTGAATAGTTGATCAGGCCAGCGTTGGGCACTATGTTCAAATTGAGGGTTTCAAACATACAACATAAGATAATTTTTTTTTTTACTAAAGAAAGAGAGCAAGAAAGTGAAAGGCAAAATAATTCAAAGTATGTTTTTTTATAAAATACTTTTTGCATTATCATTTTACAAACAAATCCTAGGAGCATCTCCTTTTTTTACAAAATATAGATGCAAGAAATAAGGCGGCACACAATTTGTTTTTGCATAATGAAAAGGGGTTCTCAAAATTTCTTTAAAACTGATTTATTTTATGACAAAATGGGGGGAAAAGTTTGTGTTATTTTTTCAGAAATTAACTTTAAGGGGAGGAATTGTGTGAATATCAATTTTTATAAACATAAAACATAATTTCTTTAAAATTATTGTAAAATGTGCACATTTTGTAGCGTTGGACAGTAAAATTGGCATTGTAAAAATAGGTGCATTTTCAATGGAATCGACACCTATGGCAAAGTTATTGCATTGCCAGTTGTATGTTGCATTTAATTTTCTATTTTTTACGCCCGTAAATTTAAAATTCAAAGAAAGCACACAAGACCCCAAATTTTAAACCCTTTTATGCAGTTTATTTTAACAATAGGTATTTTATGGTACCTTTGGCCCCACACTTATAAGTAAAGCTATCGTAGCATTCTATATCAAGCCTAATATAGCTATAACAACATCTAAACTCTTGTTCTCTATAAATCATAGAGTAGAAATAAAGACAATCAATTTTATTTTATATTATCATCATACCCTAGTTCATTCTGTTACTTGCTTAATTTTTATCAACCTAATAATCCTTATTTGAAAGGTTTTTAGGTGATGCCATAAATTTAAGTGAATTCTCTTGTCAATATATTTGTTGTGCAGCCTATCCAAAGAAGATACACATTTTGATTATGTAAAATGTTCATAATGGGCACTATACACAAATATCTTTTAGATACAAGTTGGTTGAAGTTCCAATTTTGCTCTAATTCTGAAAACCAAAATGAAGGTATTTCTCAGGTTGAATATTTGTGGGATGTAGCTACGGCACTACAAAACATCCTACTCAGCAGTACAGTCATAGAAGTATAAGTAAAAAATGCTGAGGAGTCCTAACTTCGCTTATCTTGCTTGCTCCATTGATACAACTTAACATTTGTGATTGTTAGGATCTCATCTAACAGATGATATAATAACTTCTTTGATGTAATAATTATAGTGAAACGTGGGTGATACCATGATTAATATTACCAATGTTCATTTTGGGCAGTGGTAGAAAAATGACACCTTGCTATGCATGTGATGAATGTATTGAGTAAGGTGGTGTGCATGTAATTCATGTGGCATTATACATGTATAATTAGGGTAGCATTGTGCATGCGTTCAAAGTGGCACTATATGTATGTAATTACGGGTGGCAGCTATGCATATGTAATCCAGGTGACATTTTGCATAACAAGCCAACCTTGCTGGAAGGAAACTCTTTAAATACCCGAAAAGGCGCTCTTTTTGCAAATTAACGAAGTCTTTGAAGGAGAGTTACCTAAAGACTGCCGATTCTATCTATTGTGAGATTTTTCCCTTTTAAGTAATTTTGTTATGTGTGCATTTAATTTTGAATCTTGTTATAATGTTGAATTCTTTTTCGCCATTATAGAGTGTGTTTATTTGAGTTGAGGTACTGCTGTTTTAGTATATTTATAGTACAGGATCTTATGGTGGTATGGGGAGTACTTTTAAGAGCTAGGATTGTTACCTAAAACCATTCTGCCTTCAAACCATGTATATATTAATTATAAATTACGTGTGTTTTTTTGTTCTATTTTTCTTTATACAAAAAAAAATCCAAAAATCTCGATGCATTTTTTCCCAGGACAAAAACAAAACAAATGTTTCCGTTTAAATTATTTGGCTTGGGGGTTTCAAAATGACAGAGATCTACTGTTGTGCATTGCTCGAGTATTCTGCCATTTAGTGAGTGAGGGGTGATCGGGGCTCCAGCCCAGGCTCAGGATTGAGCTAAGACTTGGGTCCCATGTCTGAATTTTATAGAAATTATAGGTTTAAACAAACTTTTACCCCGTATGAAATATTAGCCCTTCTTGTGATCTTGTGGACAGGCTCACCAGGTAGATTACCCTCCGTATTATGTGAAGGCGGGAGTGGTGTCAAAAGATATACAGTCTCATACATTCGCGCTGAAATATTGGTCTAAGCACTATTTCGTCTTTATAGATATATTAAAAGACCTCTGGGTGGTACATATATCTACAAGCATTCATGGTTCTTTTAAAACTTTAAACCTGTAAAATACAAAAAATAAACCTCCCTATTGGCTTAGCTTGCATTTCAAATCACAGTGAGCATATGGGGAAAGGAGTCACTACATTAAAAATAGTAACGGACAGCATTTCAGATAGACCGGGAGTGACACTTAAGTTGATGGTTTGGAGACAAGCATTCAATTCCCAGTTAGCGGGTCACGGTCGGAGTCGGAGTCATGTTAGAGGAAGGTCGACAGGGGTCGGGCGAATTTTACAATTTTTAGGGTCGGTGGAGCTATCTGTGGTCTTTCCAAATGAGGGAATATTGGGGCTAGTGAGGTCAGTGAGTATTCTAGAAAATATCGAGTGCAGGCCCAACCTGAGTGAACGCAACCAGCTAAATTTAGATGGTGCTCTAGTACCCAACTTTGCTCTTGTAACTCAAATCACGCGGTAAACATAAATTAGAATTATATTGCTTAGGAGAAAAAAAAAGTTTGGGTGCCAAAAATCGTATTTAGAAATGTAAGCTCATTATGACCACATCTCTTGAGGGTGATCGTTTTGATATCTGTTTTTAAGCCTTTTTGGGCACTTACTAAAAATGAGCGGTCCACAAACTCAGTTCTATTTTTAGTAACCTAGTCACAAAAGGTTCCAAATGTTGAAATTTATGGTGTCAAAAACGAGACCATGGAATCCTTAACCAAAATCATTGAGAACTTGCACTAAGCTTGCTGCTCCATAAGGAAGAAGTCTAAGGTCTTCACCTAAACATAAGAAGCCCCAGTGTTACATGAAAAAGCAGTAGCCAGAAGTAGACAACAAACTAAAAAGGACCCCCAAAATGAAAGACACCGTGCAAAAAGTTTGCAAAGATGTAACCATGATCCATCCTTTGAGCCCCAATTGGTTTCCCAAATTTAGTGGGAGGATGTTGATGGGTGGCCTGTGTGAGGTTGATCAATTCTTTAGGCTTCAATGTCCCCATATTTCTGAGTCCAGGATGGCTTCCTTTAACCTGAAATCAAGGGGCTGTCTCTGGTTTTCAATAGTTCGTCTTACCAACTTCAAATCTCTTGGGAGAATTTTTAATCCCAACTACGTCACTTGATTTGAGTCTCAGTGAGTATAGAGACATTAGGGCCTTGACAAAACTACTGAAATGAGGTGGATCCATGAATACCGAAGCTCAGTTGAAAAAGTTACTTACAATGAACAAGAGAGAGTTGATGAAAGGTTCTTGAAGTTGTTACTCCAAATGTGAGTTGGAGAGTTAATCAAAGTAGTAAAATGGTGAGCCACAAACTACAGTGGAAGCTATCAGGTTCAGCTATTTGACAGATATAAATACATTACTTCAGCTTTGCATCAAAGTTTCCTCAAGCCAGACATTCATTCTCAAATCTAGGAGCCTGGGTTGATAATAAACTTTTCAGACAGAGGCTAACCACTTACTTTTAGAAGATATGGATGCATTGCTTTAGGATTATGCTGGTGTACAGTGAAAAGTTTTAAAAAGCACCAATGCACAAAAAATTGTTCTTAAATGAGTGTTGAAGAACCTAAAGCTACGGCTTGGTGTTAGAGAATGAGGACCTTACTTAAAACACACATTTATCTTTAGAAGAAGTGAGAGCAGGGCACAGGGCCAGCGACGGTCCCCAGGTCCTACCTTGTCTTACCGAACGTACACTATCACAAACTGAAAGGTTCAAGGATTTTCAGAGCCAACATCTGCCATCATATGATTAAGCATCACAAATTCATGACTCTAGAAGGTGCTCGTGTATTGAGTGCTATCCACTTTCAAATTCGTTTGAGGTCAGCAACTAATGCGAGAGAATACCCACCAAAGGAAGATGTCACAATGTTAAAATCAAATGAGGGACTATAGACTCAAGTAGGACATGTT
>JAQPPZ010001987.1:3000000-3272500 GCA_028583015.1 Wollemia nobilis | reverse complement strand
TTACCTTCTTCACTCCTGCTTTTGAGAAGCCTGAGGACTTGGATTTTTCAATCTAAAGCTGATGCTTCAAGTCTTGTATTTCCTTGGCCTATTTTTCATTTTTCTTTTTTTCTCCTCAACTTGGTATTTAAGTTTAATGGCCTCCTGATATTTACTTTACCAGATTTTAAATTCATTCCTAATAGCCTTTTCTAACTATTTTTGGTTGCTGATAGTTTTATCCAACTTCTTTATTTTCTGCTATAACTTACCAAATTTCTCCTTGTAGATATCAATTTTGACATATAAAGTCTCTAGGTGATATTTTTCTATGACCATATCATATTCAACTGGTAATAGCTCAATATATTCAGTATACTCCTCTAGATGATAATCTTGTATAGTCATCTCTGCTTTAGGCTTGCTCACCAAAAGGATAATAGATCTGGATGTTCTTTACCTTGTGACTAGATCAACATACATTATGCTCCTCTTCATAGCCATTATTTTTGAAGGCTTGGACAACTTATTGTTGGCAATTTTGGGTACCTTGGGTACATTGCATTTGCTCAAGTGAATAAGTTGTCATTGATGTCAAGAAGCTGTTGAAGGAATTTGATTTGATGTAAAATAATTTGTTTTGATGAAGGTTCGACATGACAGGTTTGAAAGAAATCAAGTTAGAAAAGTGTCGTGATATCGCGATATGTCACAGTTTCGTGACTCAAAGAGGAGAGAGAATATTCGAGTCAGAAGTGTCACCTTTTCATGACATATTGCAAGGAAGGTTGAACGGACGGAAAAGTGTCGCGATTTCGTGACATGTTGCAAGAGAAAGAGTCCAAAATAAAAAATGTCACGATTTCATGACATAATGCAGGAAAGAGATTTCGAGAGAAAAAGTGTCGTGATATCATGACATGTTGGGTTTTCGTGACCCGAAGAAAAGAAAAGCGCTAAGGAGAAAAAGTGTCACGATTTCGTGACAAGTCAGAAGACAAAGTGGAAGCAAGATAAAGTGTCACGATTTCGTGACATGCTGTAGATGAAAATGTTCCAAGTAAGAATTGTCATGATTTCGCGACATGCAGCAAAGGGAAGAGTCTAAAATGAGAAGCATCGCGATTTCATGACAGGTTGCAGAGAAGTCATATGAAAGCTGAAAGCATCGCGATTTCGTGACAGGCTACAAAGAAAACATACGGAAGCTAGAAGTGTCATGATTTCATGACAAATTTAAGGAGGAAGAGCTCAAAGGTGAAAGCATCGCAATTTCATGACATGTTCCATTTTTGCTAGTGCAAGCAGACAAGAGTGCAAGGAAGAGAAAGTGTCACGATTTCGTGACAGATTGAGATGGCAACGTTCGGTTGGAGAAAGTGTCACGATTTCACAATAGAAATAGAATGCAAGTCTTCTATAGGAGAAGTGTCATGATTTCATGACAAAAGTAGAGAGGAAGGCTATGAAGACAGAAGTGTCACGATTTCATGACAAAAGCAGAAAGGAGGTCGACGAAGGGAGAAGTGTCACGATATCACGACAAAAGCAAAGTTGATGTTGACTAAGTCAGAAGTGTCACGATATCACGACAAGAATGTGGTTGAAGTCAACAAAGGTTGAAGTGTCGCGATATTGCAACAAAAGGCAAAATAAAGTGTACGGTTGCAAAGGTGTCACGATATCGTGACATGTTGTAGTTTCGTGGCAGAAGCTACAGAAGAGTTGCAGAGGTAGTGAGGCCAACAAAGTTAAATTTGGGCCGACGAAGATTAGGGTTTGTAGCCGACGTAGTTTAGGGTTGTGCAACCGACTAAGATCAAGGTTTTGATCATGAAAGTGTTAGTATAAAAGGAGGGCTGTTTGGAGAGTTGTGAAGTGATGGAATGCATTGTTAAAGTGCAAAGTTTGAAGATAGTGCACAAGTTAAGTCCGCGGTGCACAGAGAGCGAGTTGTGCCAAATCGAGCTAAGTGCGAAGCAGAGCGCACAGAGAGCAGAAAAGCACAAAGCTATTGGGTGCATCATTTCTATGACGTTCGGAGATAGTGCGTAGGCCTTGATGGTTTTGGACAAATCATTGAGAGGGATTGTTGGACAGATTTGAGCAAGCTTTTGTTGAGCTTGTGGAGCAGTTTGGGCAGGTTCTAGTGAGAACTTGCAAAGCAGATCTGAGACAAGTCTTGGTGAAGACTTGGGTGAAGATCAAGCAAGCTTTAGTGGAAGCTTGTGAACAACTTCTATGAACCAGATTTGAGGACCAGTTGAGGACAGATATTGGTGCAGTTACGAGGACATTTGTGCCAGACCGAAGGACTATGTTTGGTGCAGATCAAAGAAAGAGGATGAGGACATTTGTGCCAGACCGAAGGACTGTGTTTGGTGCAGATCAGAGAAAGAGAACGAGGACATTTGTGCTAAACCGAAGGACTATGTTTAGTGCAAATTCGAGGACCAATTTTGGAGGTGATAGAGTTGAGGACAGAGGTCTCCAGCCAGAGCAGGGAGGACAGGTGTCTTCTATGGATAGAGTTCCATTTGCTAAGGGCAGCAGAGGCAGAGGTCTTCTAGAGGATCACCAACTAGAGCAGAGCTAGGGGATTGGTGTCTCCTGTGGGTTGGTGCCCACGAACCCGAGATTAGGGGATTGGTGTCTCCTTTGGGTTGGTGCCCATAAAATTTGTAATTGGGAAAGGTATTCCCAGAATTTTGATTGATAAAATTTAGTGAAAGATTTTATCCGTGGACGTAGCTCAACCATTCTGGGTGAACCACGTTAAAATTGTTGTCACTTTGTGGATGTTGTTATGCATTGCTTTGATATTGCTATGGGTATATTGCTTTACTATTTTGTAATATAAAGGAAAAAGTGAAAAGAGGTCTTATACTATTCACCCCCCTCTCAATATAAGCTTGTGTTCTTCAATTGGTATCAGAGACGGTGCCTTCAAAAAGTTTAACAACTTGAAGGAAAAGCAAATAAAGAACACAATGGATTATTCAAGTGGCAATGCAGCACCTATTCTTGATGGGTCATATTTTGGTCTTTGGAGTGCAAGGATGAAGGTTCATCTAATGGCACTTGGTAATGAGGTATGGGAAGTAATTGAAGATGAGTACACTATTCTTGTACATGGTCCAAATACTAAAGAAGAAAGGCTCCTACATCACAGCAATTCAAAAGCAATGAACGCAATCCTGAAAGGCTTACAGAAAGCAGATCTCACCAAAGTAATTCACTACAAAACAACTAGTGAAATGTGGAAACAGCTGCAGGTGGTTCATACAGGTGATTCAAATGTTAGAAAGGCCAAGTTAAGACACTTCAAAGGTATGTTTGAACAACTCAAGATGAATGATGATGAAAATATTAGTGACTACATGCTTCGTATGGATGAGGTTGTTAACTCCATGAAAGACTTAGGTCTTGAGCTTGCTGAAAATGATGTGTGTGATAAGATTTTAAGATCTCTTCCTAATAGATTTAGTGAAAAGATTTCTGCTATTGAGGAAGCTAAATATTTGGATAAGTTGAAAAAGGATGAGCTCCATAGTATACTTGCAGCATTTGAGTTGAGAACTCAAGTGAAGGTTGATGTCAAGAAAGAGGCAACTTTCAAGGCTACCAAGAAATCCAAGGGTAAACAGCTTCAAGAGAGTGATGAGTCTTCTAGTGATGAAGAGGCATATTATAGCAAGAAAGGCAAATTCTCTAGAAAGCACAAAAGCATGAAAAATATAAGATGTTTCAATTGTGGAAAGTTTGGTCATTATGCTATAGACTGTACTATTCCCAAGGATGAAAGTGATGAAGATAAACAGGATTCTAAGAGCAAGGATTCTGAAAAGCACAAGCATCACAGAAAGAACAAAGATGAGCACAACAATCAAGGAAAGAGGTATTCTCACAAGCACAAGAAGAGTTTCTACCTAGACAAAGCAAGTAAGTGTTCTAGTAGTGATAGTGAAAGTTCTTCAAGTGAAAATGAAAATGAGATGTTGTTCATATCAGAAAAGGAGGAAGAACCGAAACATAGATTCATTATCATGAAATGTCTTAGATGTGGAAATTTTGGTCACCTTGAGGATGATTGCACAAATAATGATTTGGTTTCTAGTATGTATGAGGATGCTTCAAAAAACTATAAGGAAGATGCATGTATGGTTTTTGAAAAAGGTAGCACCTCTAGTGATAAGAAATCTGAAAAAGGCTTTGATGATTCAGAAAGCAAACAAATAAAGGATCTTGAAAGTGAACTTACTAATGCTCTTAGTGTTTTGAAAAAGGAAAGAAAGAAGAATGCTAGACTCAAGGATAATTTAGATGAATGTTGTATGGAGAGAGATGATCTTATAGAAAGTCTTGACTTCTCTATGGCTAAGATACAAGAACTCAAGGATGAGTTAGAGTCTAAGGTTCTTGAGTATAGTGAGTTAGAACAGAAAATGGCTTCTTTGAAAGAGGAAACTAAAGAGTACAAGGATAAGCTTTACAGGTTTCAAGATAGCTCCAAAAATGTTAAGTCACTCATCAAAGGTCAAAGAAAGACAACAGATAAAATAGGCCTTGGTTTTGTTAAGCCACACAAGGAACAAGCTGGAGAGTCTAGTAAGAGACTCCAAAAGGGAGAGAGTTCTAATGAGGAAAGTTTTTCAGATCATGAGTCCTTGAATGATAGATGCGCAAAAATAGAAAATGAAATTTAGAATGAGAAGAAGAAGTTTTCAGGACCCAAGAGGTCGAATAAAAGAAAATTTCACGACAGATGTTTTGCGTGTTATAGGTTTGGTCACATGGCTGCACATTGCATGGCTCAAGTGAAGAAGGTAAACGACAATTTTAGAAGTGCTAGTTTCTTTCAAGGGTACTGCTACTCTTGTCAACAGTTTGGGCACAAGGCAGTCTATTGCAAGGTTAATTACAAGAATAGGTTTGATCAAAATAGGTTCGGCCAAAACAAGTTTGGTCAGAACAGGGTTAGTCAGAACAGGCGGATTCAAAGAACAGGTATGCTTAAAAGAAATAACATTGTTACTTGTTATAAGTGTAACAATGAAGGTCACATAGCTAGACAGTGTAGAGCTGATCTTCCAAGGTATAGGAATAGGAGCAGTGGTATAAACAGGTCCAAGGATCAAGGCATGAACAAGAATAGGAATGATAACAGGAACAAGAGCAGTGACAGGAACAAGAACAGGAATATAGGCAAAGAGTTCAAGAGAAGGCCCAACAAGGAAATTATAGACGTTGATGATGATCAGTGCCTAATGGGAGTTTTAATCCCACCCCAGAATTAATCACCTCATCAGGAGGTGGGGGAGGGACTAAGCTAAGAGGCTCATTCTTAGTCCCGAGCCCCAAAGGTGACCCTTTGCCATTGATGACAAAGGGGGAGAGATATGAGTAAGGGGGAGCAAAACTTCAAAGGAAGATTCTCAGTTGTGGGCACAATTTCTCAGTTGTTAGCATAGTTGGTTTCAGTTTTGGCTCTTGAGACGTGTTTTTAGTAAAGGTTTGCCATCAATGACAAAGGGGGAGATTGTTGGCAATTTTGGGTACCTTGGGTACATTGCATTTGCTCAAGTGAATAAGTTGTCATTGATGTCAAGAAGTTGTTGAAGGAATTTGATTTGATGTAAAATAATTTGTTTTGATGAAGTTTCGGCATGACAGGTTCGAAAGAAAGCAAGTTAGAAAAGTGTCGCGATATCGCGACATGTCGCAGTTTCGCGACTCAAAGAGGAGAGAGAATGTTCGAGTCAGAAGTGTCACGATTTCGTGACATATTGCAAGGAAGGTTGAACGAACGAAAAAGTGTCGCGATTTCATGACATGTTGTAGGAGAAAGAGTTCGAAAGAAAAAATTTCATGATTTCGTGACATAATGCAGGAGAGAGAGTCCGAGAGAAAAAGTGTCGCGATATCGCGACATGTCGAGTTTTCGCGACCCGAAGAAAAGAAAAGCGCTAAGGAGAAAAAGTGTCACGATTTTGCAACAAGTCAGAAGACAAAGTGGAAGCAAGATAAAGTGTCATGATTTCATGACATGCTGCAGATGAAAATGTTCCAAGTAAGAACTATCACGATTTCGTGACATGCAGCAAAGGGAAGAGTCTGAAATGATAAGCATTGCGATTTCGCGACAGGTTGCAGAGAAGTCGTACGAAAGCTGAAAGCATCACGATTTCGTGATAGGCTACAAAGAAAATGTACGGAAGCTAGAAGTGTCATGATTTCATGACAAATTTAAGGAGGAAGAGCTCAAAGGCGAAAGCGTCATGATTTCGTGACATGTTCCATTTTCGCTAGTGCAAGCAGACAAGAGTGCAAGGAAGAGAAAGTGTCATGATTTCGTGACAGATTGAGATGGCAGCGTTCGGTTGGAGAAAGTGTCACGATTTCATGACAGAAATAGAATGCAGGTCTTCTATAGGAGAAGTGTCACGATTTTGTGACAAAAGCAGAGAGGAAGGCTATGAAGACAGAAGTGTCACGATTTCATGACAAAAGCAGAAAGGAGGTCGACGAAGGGAGAAGTGTCGCGATATCGCGACAAAAGCAAAGTTGATGTTGACTAAGTCAGAAGTGTCACGATATCATGACAAGAATGTGGTTGAAGTCGACAAAGGCTGAAGTGTCATGATATCATGACAAAAGGCAAAAGAAAGTGTACGGTTGCAAAGGTGTCGTGATATCACGACATGTTGTAGTTTTGTGATAGAAGCTACAGAAGAGTTGCAGAGGCAGTGAGGCCGACAAAGTTAAATTTGGGCCGACGAAGATTAGGGTTTGCAACCGACGTAGTTTAGGGTTGTGCAGCCGACTAAGATCAAGGTTTTGATCGTGAAAGTGTTAGTATAAAAGGAGGGCTATTTGGAGAGTTGTGAAGTGATGGAATGCATTGTTAAAGTGTGAAGTTCGAAGATAGTGCGCAAGTTAAGTCTACGGTGCACAGAGAGCGAGTTGTGCCAAATCGAGCTAAGTGCGAAGTAGAGCGCACAAAGAGCAAAAAAGTGCAAAGTTGTTGGGTGCATCATTTCTGCGACGTTCGGAGATAGTGCGTAGGCCTTGATGGTTTTGGAAAAATCATTGAGAGGGATTGTTGGACAGATTTGAGCAAGCTTTTGTTGAGCTTGTGGAGCAGTTTGGGCAGGTTCTAGTGAGAACTTGCAAAGCAGATCTGAGACAAGTCTTGGTGAAGACTTGGGTGAAGATCAAGCAAGCTTTAGTGGAAGCTTGTGAAAAATTTTGTGAACCAGATCTGAGGACCAGTTGAGGATAGAGATTGGTGTAGTTATGAGGACATTTGTGCCAAACCGAAGGACTATGTTTGGTGCAGATCAGAGAAAGAGGATGAAGACATTTGTGCCAGATCGAAGGACTGTGTTTGGTGCAGATCAAAGAAAGAGAATGAGGACATTTGTGCTAAATCGAAGGACTATGTTTAGTGCAAATTCAAGGACCAATTTTGGAGGTGATAGAGTTGAGGATAGAGGTCTCCAGCCAGAGCAGGGAGGATAGGTGTCTTCTATGGATAGAGTTCCATTTGCTAAGGGCAACGGAGGCAGAGGTCTTCTAGAGGATCACCAGCTAGAGCAGAGCTAGGGGATTGGTGTCTCCTGTGGGTTGGTGCCCATGAACTCGAGATTAGGGGATTGGTGTCTCCTTTGGGTTGGTGCCCATAAACATTGTAATCGGGAAAGGTATTCCTAGAATTTTGATTGATAAAATTTAGTGAAATATTTTATCTGTGGACGTAGCTCAACCATTCTGGGTGAACCACGTTAAAATTGTTGTCACTTTGTGGATGTTGTTATGCATTGCTTTGATATTGTTGTGGGTATATTGCTTTACTATTTTGTAATATAAAGGAAAAAGTGAAAAGAGGTCTTATACTGTTCACCCCCCCTCTCAGTATAAGCTTGTGTTCTTCACTTATTTGCCCAAAAATACTAAATATTTTGAGAAACATCCTTTTCCTTAATTAAGTTAGCCAACATGAGATAACTTGTAGGAGGAGGAGAAGCTATGAGATATGGAAGGACAAACTCAAAAGCTAATGATAGTGGATTAGTAGTGACCATAGTTGAATTTGTGGTTATTGTTGTGGTTGCAATAGGAAAAGACATGGGAACTAAAATAAGACTTAAGGAAGAATGAGTAGGTGCAGATGAAAAAACTTGTGCTTCAAATGATATTGGGGGTTGTGATGATGAAGGTGGAATGACAAAATATGGTATGACTGGTATTTTGGATGAATGTGGAGGATATGGATTGATTTGTCCCCTTGTATTAGTTTATGATATAGGTGGTGAGTTATGAGGGGGAGATGGCATCTTTATTTCAACCTTTTCTTGAGAAGGGGAAGGATATTTATCTAGGTAAAGAGGAGGATAAGGAGAAGAAGGGATAGTAATTGTACCTTTGCCTATAGATGTAGGATGTTTTGGAATCACCTCTGCACTTGGGTGTTGCACTTGTTGTACTGACTTCTCTACAACTAAAATAGGGGTTTTTTAACACTCTTACCCTTATCCACTTTTATTTTTTTCAAACCTCCTCCTGGGCCCCTTCCGGTGTATCTTTGGTATTTCTCTTGATAACTTGAAACACTACCATATTATTACTCTCTGTTTCTTTATATGGTCCCTCCTACAATACATCTTCAGTGTTAGGGTTCAGATCAACTGTAGCTGTGGTAGTGAAACTCATAGGTGTGAACACAAAGTCTTTATCCTTTTTATTTTAGTCTATATCAGCCTTAGGAGGCTCTCTACCTAGGGCTAGGTATTTGGGTCTACTAGCCATCTTAATGAATTATGTGTTTACTACCCTATCATCATAGTAATATATTTTTATTATAAGTTGGGTCCCTATAGGATACTTCTCTAGCTACTCTAAATATGGTTCAAATGTTTTAGGAGCTTCTATAGTAATGACACAGGACTGAGATTATATGCAGAAAAAACACAAAATTTTCATTAACAACTTCCAAAATCCAAATTACAAAAGTTACAAATGGCCAACCCCCATTACAATGTATGAACTGCCTCTTATAGCGGACCCGACCCCCTTCAAACATCATTACACAGATTGCAGAGTTTTCTGTAACCGCCCACATGAATGTTCTGTCACCACCTGCATCCTATTTCCAGGTGCCTTGGATCATCATGGCATAGAGTGGCGGAGTGCTCTACAGCCACCTGCCCATCGACCCTCTGAGTCATCATTCCCAGGAGTGCTCTGTAGCCACCTGTATTTTGCTGCCACATGCCCTTCTGCAATGACCTCTGCAACCGCCTGCCCGTCTAGAGTTGTAAACGACCTATCATGATATCATGACATTTTTGCTTCCTTGCCCTCTCTCTCCTCTTCGGTCGTGATATCGTGACATTTTGGCGTTCGGCCTCTATTCTCTCCTTTGGGTCATGAAACCGTGACATGTCATAAAATCACGACGTCTTTGCCTTCCACGCTTGTCTTCTGCCTTTGGGTCGTGAAACCGTGACATGTCATGAAATCGTGATGTCTTCGCCTTTCGCACTTGTCTTCTGCCTTCGGGTCACAAAACCATGACATGTCACGAAATTGTGACATCTTTGCCTTCCACGCTTGTCTTCTGCCTTCGGGTCATGAAACCGTGACATGTCACAAAATCGTGACGTCTTTACCTTTCGCACTTGTCTTCTGTCTTTGGGTCGTGAAACCACGACATGTCGCGATATCGCAACAGCCTTTCCCCTTGGCGCCTATTCTCCAAATGTGTCGTGATATCATGACAACCTTTCCCCTTGGTGCCTATTCTTCAAATGTGTCACGATATCACGATAGCTTTTCCCCTTGGCACCTATTCTCCAAATGTGTCACGATATCGCGACAACCTTTCCCCTTGGCGCCTATTCTCCAAATGTGTCACGATATCGCGATAGCCTTTCCCCTTGGTGCCTATTCTCCAAATGTGTCATGATATCATGATAGAATTTCCCCTTAGCGCCTATTCTCCAAATGTGTCATGATATCACAACAACTTTTTTGTCACGATATCACGATAGCTTATCCCCTCGCCAGCACTTAAAATTTTTTTTGGATGATGCAAGATTGCTCTGCCACCATCGGATGCTCCTGCATTAGACACCTGGGGTGAATTGAGAAGTGACCTTCACTTTTGTTCTATGTGAGGTAGACCCATGTGATCAACCTCTGTCTTTGACAACCAAGTTGCATCTTCTACGGGTCTGCCCTTCCACTTGATCAAATATTTAGAATATTGCCTATTCCTAGTACTTCGGCCCTCACGCATGTCAAGGACTTCTTCTATCTCATCTGTGACTGGGGTGGCTAATGGAATGCTCCACAAATCTGGGCTTGGGATCTCACTGCTACCTCCTTCGTGATACTTGACCAAATCCAAAATGTTAAAAATGGGTGAGATGTTAAGTTCACTTGGCAACTCCACCTCATATGCATTGCCCGAATCCCATTTTCCAATGATTTTGCATGGCCCAAACTTCTTCATCTTCAGCTTGTTATAGGTCTTGGTAGGAAACCTTTCTTTTCTTAGATGGACCATGATGGCATCTCCCACTTCAAATTCTTTAGGTCGACGCTTCTGGTCTACCCTGGTCTTATATTGAGTATTCATCTTAGTGATCTGCTTCATCACCTCTTCATGCAAACTTTTTAGGTGTTCTACAAAGTCTTCAGCCTTAGCACTACACTTTTCTCTCGTATCCATCCTCCTCAACTCAGAAGCGTTTCTTGGGCTGCTCCCATAGATTATCTAGAATGGATATTTGTTGGTACTCCTATTGATAGAGTTGTTGTATGTGAATTCTGCCTACGGTAAAACTAAATCCCATCCCTTGGGCTTGTCTCCTACCAAGCATCTCAATAGATTGCCCAAACTTCTATTTACCACCTCTGTTTGGCCATCTGTCTATGGGTGGTATGCAGAACTGAATTTTAAATCCATCTTTAGTTTCTTCCATAGGGTTCTCCAGAAATACCCTACAAACTTGGTATCCCTGTCCGACACAATACTCTTTGGTAGACCATGAAGTCATACCACTTCTTTGAAAAATAAGCCTGCCACATGGACCGCATCACTAGTTTTTTGGCAGGGAATAAAATGAGCCATTTTTGAAAACCTATCAACCACCACAAGTATGGAGTCATTTCCCCTCTGCGTCCTGGGTAAACCAAGAACAAAATCCATACTGATGTCCTCCCATGGCCTCTCGGGTACAGGTAGTGGTTGATATAAACCAGTATGCTGCCTCACACCTTTCACCATCTGGCATATTCTACAACTTTGCATGAATTTTGTCACATCTTGTTGCAATTGTGGCCAGTAGTAGTTTTCATTAACAAGGGAAATGGTCTTGTCTCGACCAAAGTGTCCAGCCAAACCTCCACTATGTTTTTCCTTGATCAGATTCTCCCTCATTGAACTCCATGGAATGCATAATTGGTTCCCCTTGAATAGCATTCCATCTTGGATCAAAAAATTTAACCACTTAGTCTTGTCTAAAGTAACAGGTGCAAAGCAGGCCTTCCAAGCTTCTATGAAGTCAGGATCTGTAGGGTACAAACCCTTAAGTTCAGCAAACCCTACAACTTCCACCTTCATTTCCATCAATAAACATTACCTCCTACTTAAGGCATCCACAACTCTATTGGAATTTTCACTTCGGTGCTTTAGCACAAAGGTATAGCTCTATAGGAACTCAACCCACTTCAGGTGCCTCTGATTTAGCTTTCCCTGACTGTTAATATACTGTAGTGCTTGATGATCAGTATATAGAACAAATTCCTTTGGCAACAAATAATGCCTCCATTTCTTTAGAGCCTAAACTATAGTTGTATCGCTCCAAATTTTTTGCATCCTTACCTTCAGGCTATAGGATCCGTGCCCGGAAGGAGGATGGGAAAAGGATGGCACGGTACCTCGGACTGAGAGGCCTTGCGAAGGTCCCGCCTCTCGGGGGAGGTGTATTATGGTGATTTTTCGACGGATGGTGGGTTCACCAGGAAACGTTTGAATGGCAGCTTCCACGCCTAGGTTGGGAATGTGTTTAATGTGTTCAGTTTTATCTTTAAACATTCGAGTCCTAGGTTTGGCCAAATGAATCTAAGTTGTTCTATTATGAAAATGCAAGCTAAATGAAATACATAAAACAGATTTTAAACAGAAAAATAGAGAGAAAAAGCTAAATTACAGAGCCATACCTGATCCGGATGTCTGATGGAGATTCTGATTTTTGAAGCAGTCCAGATCGTCTGGAATTTGACAGAATCGTCTCCGACCTGCAGGATCGTCTGAGATCTGACGAATTCGTCAGAGACCTACAAACAGAGAAATAGACACAAAATACAAAAAATGCAACAATGCTAATAGAGGATAAAGATGTAAAATGACAATAAAGATGTTAACAGATAATCCTAAATAGGAATGCAAGTAAATTACGATGTTTTAATAGTTAATCATGATTTCATTATGCAATTAGACTACATGGGTGAACTCCAAGATGCAGAATAGCAGAAAATAATAAATAAACTGACTAGATGCAAAATAGAACAAGAGATGAAAAGAGAAAAATGCAAACTCTGGGCACTGATTGCCCCCAATGCAGACTGTAGTCGAGATCGTCTTGAATCGGTGCGAAATCATCTCGAATTGAACAGGATCGTCCACGACGAACTGAGCTTGCTCCGGCTGAAAAATACTAAGGTTCCTGCAACAAAATTTGGATAGGACTAGTGCAGATAGTAATTTGGGATGTTTCAATGCGTATAAAGTCAAGTTACAGGAAATATCAGCTAGGGGAAAGTCAAGGGGGAGTCCTAAGTTTAAATAGGCTTAGGAGGGAGGTTAGAAGGTTGGAGATCATCCCAATTTGGGAGATCTCCAATGGGGAGGGTCTCTAACGGTGCAGACACGCTTCTGCCGGATTAGAGACGCCGTTGGAACAGAGGCTAATTGAGAAAAATTAGTTTTGGGACAAGATCGTCTGGACGTCCTAGTCCAGACGAAATCGTCCGATCTGAGGCGATATCGTCTGATCGACGACGATATCGTCAAACGGTCAAAACAAACTCTAAAAATGGCATGGGAAAGGAGGAAACGGGTTAAACGACGGTTTGGAAGCGGTTTTGGGGGTTAAAATTTGAATTTGAATATTTACTAGAGTAATTGTAATTATTTAAGGTTTTATTGCGCCAATTTTAGGGTGCTACATTTTGCCCCCTCTTTAGCGAATTTTCCGAAGAAAATGCGTTAAAGATGAGTTCTTCTCGATCTACGAGAAAGCAAAAATTTATTCCCATTTTTAGGCGACGATTCTAGGTCGAATCGTACGACATCTTACTATGGTGCCCCCTCCGTGTTTTTACCCAAATCGAACGTTTGAGGTAAAAACGCAGAAAAGCAAAATTTTAAAATGTTTTTAATTGTTTTTGAATAAAATTAAGAAAAATAGGGTAAAACCCTAATTCATTTGTTACTGTTCATTTTCCTAGTTTTTAGAGCTCTGGAGACAAGATGGTTGAGACAACGCACAGATCAACAGAGGTCCAGCACGGGCTACGGGTAAGGGTCTAAACTGAATTTAGAATGCTTAATTTTTAGAATTTCATGCTTTTTAGATTAGATTTGATTGATTTTTGAGCATCACGGCCATTTTTGGGCCGTCGACATCGTCGAGACGAAATCGTCTCGATTTCACCAAAATCGTCTCGATATCGTCGATTTCGTCGAAGGGCGAAATCGACGATAGGGGGACGATTTCGTCAAATAAGGGACGATTTCCTCATGCGAAATCGAAGACGAATTTGCTCAAATTTGGGACGATATCGTCCAATTGTGGGCGATATCATCATTTATAAAATTGAACTTATTTTGACTTGCATTTTTAATTAATGATTTATTAATGATTTTTATTGTTGATTTTGTTTATGTTGCAGAGAGGATTACTAAAGAGCAGAGAATGGAAATATGGCGGGTTGAGGGATGACTTGGCCACTCTATCTCAGGTAGAGCGAGATCAGCTGGCTCAGGTCGGCTTGCAGCATGTGGCAGAGATGCCACAGGTTTCTACAGATATGGGGCTATTGACAGCCCTAGCAGAGAGGTGGTATCCGGGTTCTTCCTGTTTTTGGTTACCGACAGGGGAGATGACTCCCACACTGGAGGATGTATGGAGGATTTTGAGGATCCCCATACAAGGACGGCTGATCACTCCCATGGCCAATCAGGGCCACGCGATGATGCGACTGTGTGGCGATCCGAGCTTCACCCTAGAGAAGGGCGGAGTGAATATCGAGTCACTGCGCCAGATGCCTGGGGCATCTAGACTCACACGGGTTTTGGCTGGGGTGGTAGGTGGACTTCTGCTGTGCCACCAGAGCGGATGCAGGGTACCATGGGTACTGACAGATGTGGTCTACGACATGAGAGACCACGGATACAGATTTTCTTGGGGGAGCTTTGTACTCTATCGGTTGTATAGGATCCTTCATGGGGTCGTATACAAGGGCGGTCGATGTCTGGTTATGACATCACTACTGCAGGTTTGGTGCTGGGAGCACATTGCGGTGCGGAGGCCGGTAGGGCTCCCACTGATAGGGATTGATGGGGAGAGGCCCCGAGTTTTCTACTGGTGGCTCCGAAGAGGGGCACAATGGCGGATAGATCTGCCAGCGTCCCGGAGACTACTTGACGACCTCGTCTCCGACCAGATCACCCGGAGGCCTTGGAGAGATCATCCAGGGTGGGCCGAGGATGGACAAGAGCTGGCTCACATCAGGAAAGTCTACTGGCTGAGGATGGAGAGGGGAGAGGTGGAGCTCCACCGGTATGACCGAGTTTTGAGGCAGTTCGGTCTACAATAGGGGATTCCATCTCTGAGAGACTACGAGTTTTCTCGGACTATCCGGGATAACACTACAGTTAGCGAGGCTCTAGATATGCAACGATTCTGGAGTCAAGACGTAGATGATGCCCCCATTCAGCCAGTGGATGGGGATGATGCTGGGGTAGCCGATGGCTATGATGCCTGGTACATAGGCATCCACCCTCCTCAGATGACGAGGGCTCAGGGTCCGATTCATGTAGTTGTGCATCGGATGGGGAGGCGGCGCCAGGCAGCCATTGAGGCAGCACAGGGTCACGATGGGAGAGAGCAGAGGAGGCCACAGGCTCAGCAGAGGCCATGGCAGTGGGAGAGGAGGGAGGAGAGACCCCCTTCTCCATAGAGAGAGAGGCCACCATCGCCCGATAAGGGCAAGGGTGTTGACACTGGGGAGAGCAACGAGACAGCGACTCTCCGAGCTGAGGTTGCCCGCCTGCGGGCTCAGGTGCAGACATTGCAGGATGAGGCTACACGGCTTAGAGCTCAGGGCGGAGGAGCGAGCACTCAGGATTTAGCATGCGCTATTGCCCAGGTTACATTCTATCAGGCTCTATATTACCAAGCGATGCCAGCAGAGCAGAGGGTGCCATTACCAGCTCATATTGCAGAGCCTGTCATGATGGGGTCATCTAGGACATCATCACGATCGACATCCAGGACTCATGGCACCACACGGACTACGATGGGGCCACCTCCTCCACCTCAGGGTGAGGGAGGAGATGAGGCTGAGAGCTCGAGGGGTTCTCGAGGCGAGGCTACCGCACTACACAGAGATTGTATATTTGATTGAGAGGATTGAGTATGCCAAGATGTAGATTGTGGCATACCAATCTATTTTTGATATGATGTACATATATTTGATATATATATAGATGAGATATTTTTTGATCATATGACTTGTCTTATGCGTTTGTATGATGCTTTTAATGTTTTGGTGTGATTGATTTGATGATTCATGTAATTATGTCATTGAAAAATATTATGGTTTAAATGTCATGCTTTAAAAATTTAAATGAAATAATCTGATGTAACAAATTGGTTGTTGTGATGGATAATTTGATAAAAAATAAAAGGGACTTTTAACAATAATTTCAAAGGACATTGTCGCTGTTATAGACCATTTCATGGAGTCACCGCTCACTCGGTCGTCAAGCTAATCCCAGTATAGAAATATTGCTAAAAGTAAAAGGGTGCTTAAGAGACTGTCTTAAGACTTTGGTGTGATGATGCAAATGATGATGATGATGATTTTGTTTTCAGACTTTTCATGAAAATATTATGCATGAAATATTTTAAAATGATTTTTGCTAGGCATAAATTCCTAAGTGTGATAAAATGTTGAATAATTCCTTAGAAATTATACCATGGTTGCAAATTTGCATATTGACATAATGACATGAAATAGTGATAGGTGTTTGTTTGTTTTAAAGCATAATTGTATAACATAATGATTTAAGTCATATGGTTTTTATGATTTTTAAATAAATGGGGAATAAAAATTGATACAATGGTTTGCGCTAGGCATAGAATATTTAGATATAGACTTATACCATCATCGCGAAAATCAAAGAAGAAAATAGATTGTTTTATTGCATGGTTGATTTTTAATTTTTGAAAATAGTCAGAAAATATGAAGATGAGGACTTGCGCTAGTCATAAAATTCCAATTTTAGTTTTGGAACTATACCATCATCACGAAAGTCAAAATATATATATATATATATATATATATATTTTGTGTGTGTTGTTGTGTGTGTGTGTGTGTGTGTGTGTGTTTTGATTGTATGGTTTGAAAGAAATTTTGATTTTTGATTATGTATGTAGTTGTCTTTATACTAAACAACTGTACTTTAAAGAAGAAAATGAATTTATTCCAAACGGTTTGCAAAAAAATATTTCAAAGTATCTTAAAGACAAAAGTTAGATTTATAAGGAATCCCATGTGCATATGTGAGTTCATTTCCAATCTTGATTTATCATAATGATACACAAAATCTCTCAAATACAAATGTGTGTGCAATTGCATTGTTCATTTACCAGTTTTGAGCAAGATACTATGATACAAGTGATTTGAATGAACCAAATAAGTGTTCATTAACCATGATTTAGATGCATATAACCACACCAGACTACTATGTAAGTCGGATTATCAAGAGCTAGCTAATCCATAAGCAGACATAGGTCTATACAAAAGAAGGTCGCTAATGTGACAGACATATCACCACGCTAGGAGTTACCCAAGGCCAAGCGAAGTTGGGCACAAACCACCTGTTATGGGGCTTACCTCACAGCTTTTCGAATAATTGAGAATTCCAGGGATTCAAGCTCATCAACCCTTCTTTTCTTTTCAAGGGATAGGGAGAGGGATTTTATTGCTTTTGCTTTTGCTTTCTTTTGCTTTTCTTTTGTATTTTTGCTTGATTTTTGAGATAATGCTTGAAACATTGCTGTAATGATATAAAATAACATTTTTCTTTTTCTCTTTTTCTTGAACTTTGCTTTTCTTCCTATGCTAGGGATACTTGCTCGGATTAGCTATAGAGCAAGGGATTTTTATTCTGGGTAGGGGTGAGCTTGTCCTTTTGCCAATTCTCAAAGATTCTAGACCATGTGCATGATAGGATAGCAGGGGAAACTTTTCGCTCAAGAAACCACTTCTACTATGTAGCATAGCATGGACATTACAAATATAATCATTTTATTGTGAAAGGATGTGCTTGGTTTAAGTAAATAACAAGATCAATTCTCTGTGCTCAAACTTTATTTAATTGAATTTTGTGGACTTTGATATAAGAGAGATTAGTAATCATGCCAGATAAAAATCAAGATATTTATTTTGTGTTTGTGAAAGTGAGGGATTCGAAATAAATGCTAATTTATCCAAAATAATTTGAAATATATAACTGCAACATTTGTAAGAAGAATATATACAAATACTTTTTGGAGAAGTTTGAGAATGTTGACTCTCTCTTTCTTCTTTATTTTGTTTTGGTTTCGAAAGAGTCAAGAGTATTGTTGTTTTTATTTTTATTATTTTTGTTTGTTTTTGTTTTTGTGTAAACAGTTTGATATATTTTTAAAATAAGACAACATGCAAAATATGTACAAATGATGAAATGACTAAATTTTATGCGTAATATCGCTTAAGATGCATAATATTCATAGGTTCTTTAAAATCTTTACCATCTAAGGTAGCTAATTTGTATGCTCCCGATTCAAATTTAGCAATGATAATGTATGGTCCAAGCCAGTTGGGCTCAAATTTACCTTTAAGGTCTTTAGTTGCATTAGTATTTTTTTGATTTTCTTTTAAAACAAGGTCGCCGATCTCAAAGGATCGATGACGAACTTTTTAGCATATGATCTTTTAAGCTTGTTTTGGTAGGCACGGAGATGCTCCAAAGCATTGATGCATTTTTCATCTAGGAGTTCCAGTTGACTGAGTCTGCCAACTCGATATTCATCTCCTACTTTGGTATCTTGAAGTAGTAGAGCCAAAGAAGGAACTTCTAATTCAAAGGGAAAAATGGCTTCAGCACCATAAACCAAAACAAAAGGTGAAGTTCCAGTGGGGGTTCGAACACTAGTTCGATAGGCCCACAAGGCTGGATATAATTGAATGTGCCAATCGCGACCGCATTTATTGACCAATATTTTGAGAATTTTGATTAAGGTTTTGTTAGATGCTTCTGCTTGACCATTACCCTGAGGATAATAGGGAGTGGACCAACGATGTTGAATCTTATATTTTTGGCATAATTTCTTGACATCTTTATTTTTGAAACAAGTTCCATTATCAGAGATGAGATTTGCAAGAATTCCGAACCTACAAATGATTTGATTAAAAATAAATTTAGAAACTTGTGTGCCAGTGCAGGAAGCTAAAGGCATAGCTTCAACCCACTTCGTGAAATACTCGATGGCGGTTATGATGAATTTGTGTCCATCAGATGACACAGGATTGATTTTGCCAATAATGTCTAAGCCCCATTTTGAAAAGGGCCAAGGAGATGAAATAGCCCGTAGCTCTTGTGCAGGGGCATGGACAAGGTCAGCATGTTTCTGGCACTTGTCGCAATGGCGCACATACTCATGTGCATCATTTTCCATGGTAGGCCAAAAGTATCCTATCCTAAGGAGCTTTTTAGCAATGACACTACCACCGAAGTGTCCTCCACAAGATCCATCGTGGGCTTCACTCAAGGCTGATTTGGATTCTTCTAAATTCAAACATCTTAATAGGATACCTTCAAAAGATCTCCTATATAAAGTATTGCCAATTATTACAAATCGACTTGCTCGTCGACGTAATAACCGATGCTGGTTTCTATTAGAATTGGCAGGGAAAGTCCCATTTTGGAGAAAATCAATTATATCTATATACCAAGGTTCAGGAGTAGTTTCATTGATTAGAAACACATCCAAAGGTTCTAAGCATGACTTATTTGAAGCAGGTTCCTGGAGTCGATGAATAATGATGGTGGCATATTCGTCATCTAACTCCAAGGGCAGAAGAGATGCAGCTACGGCCATAGCGTCAGCCGCACGGTTGCTAGTTCGAGGAATAGCTTCCAAGGAAACTTGATCAAATAGAGACATTAATTGTAAAACATAGGCTTTATATGGGCATAGTTTATCATCTCTGGTCTGATAAACTTCATTAATTTGGTTTATAACAAGTTGAGAATCACCAAAAACTAACAGATGTTTAATTTTTAGCGCCAAGGCAGCTCGTAATCCGAGGATTAGAGCTTCATATTCAGCAGTATTGTTGGTGCAAGCAAATGTTAATTTGAAGGACAGAGGAATGATGTGTTTTTGTGGGGATATTAAAATAATACCCGCACCAGCCCCACTCATGCATCGGGCTCCATCAAAGTATAAGGACCATTGTTCAATATGGTCTGCCTCTAATTGAAGGCATTCATCAGGAAACTCAATGATGAGGGGATGGGTAGACTCTAAGGGTGCAACAACTAATTGATCTCGCTATGATTTGACCCTTAACAGACTTCTGTCCTATGAATGTGAGGTCAAACTCGCTTAGAGCAAGAACCCACTTGGTTGTACGACCCGATAAATAAGGTCGACTCATGAGATACCTCAAGGGATCATATTTAGCAATGACATAGGTTTTTTGACTAAGCATATAATGGCATAATTTTTGCATAGAAAATACGACTGCTAGACATAGTTTTTCTAATGTTGTGTAGCGGGTTTCATAACTGATGAAGGTTCGGCTAATATAATAATTAGCACGTTCTCTCTTCGCATCATCAAGCTGAGCTAACATAGCTCCTAAGGCAGAATCTGAAGCTAAAATATACAGGAGAAATGGGCGATCAGGTTTAGGTGGAGAAAGCACAGGTGGGTTAAGGAGGTATTGTTTGAGAAGTTCAAAAGCTTCTTTACATTCATCATCCCAATTAAAAGGGACATCCTTCTTAAGGAGCTTAAGAAAGGGACCGGTTTTGTCTGCCAACTTATCGATGAAGCGACGGATAGCTTGAAGTTTACCTTGTAAACTTCGTAATTCAGATATATTGGTAGGTGCGGGCATATCAGTGATAGCCACAATCTTGAAAGGGTCAATTTCGATACCACGTAAAGAAACTAAAACCCCTAATAGTTTATCGGACTTAACTCCAAATATGCATTTGGTTGGATTTAATCGAATAAGATATTCTCTTAATCGATTAAAAACTTTTCTCAAATCATCTAAATGGTTATCTTCATTAATAGAGCGAGCTATAATATCATCTACATAATCATGTAGGATATCATGCATCATATCATGAAAAATATAAGTCATAGCTCGTTGATAGGTTGCACCTACGTTCTTTAAGCCGAATGGCATCACTTTCCAACAAAAGGTACCCCAAGGGGTAATAAAGGCTATTTTAGCCTGATCTTCAGGAGCTATCCTGATCTGATTATAACCAGAGAATCCATCCATTAAGGACATCATCCCACTCCCGATAGTAAAGTCAATGATTTGATCCATGTTTGGAAGAGGAAAATCATCTTTAGGGCATGCAACGTTAATATCTCTAAAATCTGTGCAAACCCTAACTTTGGTAGCTTCTTTCTTGGTGACTCGGAACTACATTTGAGATCCATTCAGCATAATCAATAGCTTGTATAAAAACAACATTCAGGAGTTTTTCTAACTCCCCTTTGACTAGCAGGGCCACTTTGGGATGCATTTTTCTAAGTTTTTGTTTAACGGGTTTAGCATCCGGATGGACTACTAGATGATGCATGACTACGAAAGGGTCCAGACCTGGCATATCTTCGTATGTCCAAGCGAAGACATCTTCATATTCTTTAAGGAATGCAATGTATTGCTCTTGTTTTTCTTGACTTAATTCTGACCCAATATTGATTATGTGAGGATTATCCTCAGTTCCAATGTTAACTTTAATGACGTTTTCGACCTCCATGTGTAGATCTCTTTCAAAATTAGGTGGGGCGGGTGAGACGCCCAATTCTTGTAATTATTTTAAGGTTAAGTTGGATAATTCATCTTGAGGATTAGTGGCCTCAAGTTGGGCTATAGTTGGTATAGAACCATCAAAATAAAATCCATTGTGTAACATCTCTTCAACGGAGACATCGTGGAAGATATCTCCTTCCAACTCCTCATCGGAGTCAACAATCATTTCAGGGTAAGCTATGGATAGCATGTTACATGTAAATGGCTGATTTTTTAGAGGCAAATCATCACGCCTATCCAAATAATCTTGATAACATATGAGTTGATCATCATCTTCAAAAGGAAAGGGTTGACCCTTACTAGGAAATAGGCCCACACCACAGCGAGCGTGCCACGGTTCTACCTCGAAAGGTTCTTTCATGCCATTTTGGAAAGGTCCCAAGCCTTTCCCTTTATATCCCATTTTAAGCATTATAGGTTTAGCTTTAATATACTCATTAGTAAAATAACACCGAGCATATCCATCATGATGAGTTTTGATATTTCGAGGTATTCTTCCCTAGTCATATCCTTTATAAATGAAGGCACAACTCCCGACTTGGTAAGTACTTCCCATAGGTTGTGGGAGGCCCAAAGTACGAGGAGATGGCGGCAAGTTATTTAAAAGAATTGAATCTTGCATGAAAGCATTTGTTTTTTCTGATATTAAGATTGTGGATAAATCTGGTAAAAGTTCATCATAAAGAGCATAAGATGTAGAAGGATCATTCCCTATATCTTTAGATGTGGAAGGTATGATAGATGTTGATAATGTGGAAGTGTTAATGAATGGGTCTATAGGTTTTGAAATTATAGGGATAGAACATGAAGGATTGGTTGTGGATTGAAGATCTTTTTGAGGTTCTAGAGTGGTTTGTTTAGAAGATTGTTGATCTATATATGAGGGTGAAATGAATGGAGGAGAAATAGGTGAAGCTATGGGTGTGTGTTTCATAGTTTTAGATGAAAAATAAGAATTAGGATGTGTGGATGATAGAGCAGGGCAAAATTGAACTCCAACAGGTTCTGCCAAAGCACACATATCAAAGGGTCTAGGATCACCATGGATAGTGACCAACTGATTTTTAAATTCGAATTTAACACATTGGTGTAAAGTGGATGGGACAGCCCGCATTGCATTGATCCAAGGATGACCCAAGAGTATATTGTACGATGCGGGGCAATGTACAATAAACACGGTCGTATCTAAGGTTCTAGGACCAACTTGCAATGGGATGGTAATAACTCCACACGTTTCTTGTGTTTCATCATTGAAAGCTTTTATGATCATGTCAGTTTTCTTCATTTCATCACTTCTAAAGCCAAATCGTTGGTAGAAGTCAAAAGTGCAAATGTTTAGAGATGAACCATTATCAATCAGGACTCTTTTAACAGCTACATCTCCAATTAGAGCAGTAATATATAATGGATTATCCTTATGTAAACTGTGTTGTGGGATATCTTTATCCCGAAAGTCAATACAATCAACTTCTCGAGTGATGATAGTATTGGCCATGGCTTCAGGTTGAATATTTTGAGGTACCATCATTTGGCTTAATGTAAGCATCAACTCATCCCTATGGGTAGGAGAAGATCTTAATAAATCCAAAAGGGAAATTCTGGCTGTAGTATTGGATAATTGCTCATTAATATTGTAAGGGGGTTTAGGTTGAACATTGGAAGCATGATTCCCTTTATTGGGATTTTTCAAAACAAATGGAGCTGATCCATCATTCTGGTTTGGTTCTTGTTGAGAATTTTGAGCCTGTTGTCGGGTAACGACTCCAATGGTACCTACAATGTTATATTGAAGACGCTGAACTGGTCTCGCTTGAGCGTTTATGGCTTGTTCATTAGGGAGGAATTGATTAGAAGAGGGTCGAGTAGTAACTCTTCTAGGAAATGGTTCTCCTGGAACCATAGCATCTGTGATGGGTTGAATAGGATCTGATTCATTTTCAGAACTATTCGATTGGTTTGAAGTGATGTCTATTTCACTTTCGAGATCTGATTCTATATCACTAGGATCGGGAGTTTGAAAATTATGTAGGGGCCTGGTCGTGACCAGGGATAAAGTTGTGTCAAATATTTGAGGATCCTGAATAGGTAATTGTCCGCTAATAGTCCCTACATATCGGGTAGGAGGAGGAACATTATGATGCTCAATTTGATTGGCCACCTCTTTACCATGTCTTGGTAAAGGATGTTGAAATATGTCTAATGATTGATTAGCATTTTGATTTTGATTTTGGGGAATGGTCTTTTGAGCGTTATTAGGAGCATTTTGTTTAGGTTGGAAGGCTTGCACCTCCATTTCATTATTATCAATCAGATCTTGTATTTTATGTTTCAACCTTTTACAAGCGTTGGTAGAGTGTCCAGGTCCTCTATGGAAATCACAGTGTAAGTCAGCTCTATATCCGGGTATAGTTGGATCAGGTTCCTGGATAGCTGGTAATTGAATCAAACCTCTTTCGAGTAATTGAGGTAAAATAGTTGATAATGGTTGATTCAATCTAGTAAATTCTCGAGGAGGTTTATCAGGAGGTTTCAATATAAATTTTTTTGTTGTCTTCGTTGCATTGATATTAGCAACATTTCTGCTGTCAATGACTCCGTCACCTACGACTTGTTTGTTTTTATACTGATTTTTGGATGTTTTCTCATCATCCTTCTTCCTAAGTTGGCCTCTCCTAATGAGGGCATCTTCTACTCTTCGAGCTAAATCTATAGCCTGATCGAAGGTAGTTAAAGTAGCAGTTGATAACTCATAAGATATTTGTTCTTGCAAATTATTGATAAAAATGTCCAACATTTCCCTATAAGGTAGCACAAAGTGCAGTTTTCCTATCAACTACCTCCATCTAGCTAAGAAATCAGCAAAACATTCATCTTTGTCTTGTTTTAAGTTGTATAAATCTTTAATGGTTACATGCCTCTCGATGTAGGCACTAAATTGATGGACAAAAGATTCATCTGTTTCTTCAAAGTTTCTCAAAGAATGAGTGGGCAATTGATAGTACCACTCTAATGCCATTCCACCTAAACTTTTCGGGAACATTTTTAGTAATAGCAAGTCATCATGTGATATATCATGACATGCTATCCTAAACATGCGAAGATGCTCTATGGGATCTTCAGTTCCTTTATATATAGGCAGGATGGGCATGGGAAAATGCTTAGGGTACGGTTGTGCTACAACTATGGGATCCAAAGGTTGACTACATATCTCTCGATAATTGTACGAGGGATGGTAGGGATCTATCTGGTCCATGCGCGAAGCTAACTGCTTCACCATGGCTTCCAGATTACTAGTTTGCCCACCATATTGGTTCGGTAGGGCATTAATATGAGATTTGTGAACATATGATGGAGGGACATGCATATTAGATGCTATATTGCTATTGTGTAAATTGTTGGTAGGAAAGGTGTTATGAAGAAATTTTGAAGTTGTATTATGTTGTATCCCAGATTGTTGAAAATTGGTGTTTGGCTTCATTTTAGATTTTTGTTTACTTGAAGCATATTGATCAATAGTTTGGCGAAGTAAAGCAGTGAAGGAAGTTTTCTTTTGTGTGGGCATGATTTTAGGCTCAATAACAGGTTCCTTAGGAGGTTGGGTAACCTGTTGTTTTGGCATGTTCTGAATCATAGTGACCATATCTCTATTGGATGGTCCAGCCTTATCACTTTCTTGATCAATAAAAGACAAGGGATTAGTGTGCACATCAAACATATGTTCCATGGCTGCTTGAGTGTCACTAATTTGCCCTTTATCAATACGAACTGCCATATTAAGAGCGCCAATGTTATTATTGAAAAATTTCCAGAAATGATCTAAGTTATCAAAAGCAATAGTTCCATCTGGAGCTATTCTAGGGGATGAGGATCCATCCTCTTTAACATTTTCTTCTTGTTCATTATCTTCACCTAGGTCATCTTCTAGTTGATCTAGAGTTTCTCCTTCCGGAATTGGATCCTCAGGAAGGACATTTGGGTTTCTAGTTTTATCTTCTAACCAATCTTCTTCTTCTCCTTCAGTTTGTTTACCATTCCTAAGTTTAGGCATTGTGCTTAACTTAGATTTCAGAAAATATATATATATATATATATATATATATATATATGCTATAAGCTTAAGAGGTATATATTAATTATATACCTACTACAATATTTAAAATGAAATGTTTTGGTTTTTGTTATGTTTTTTAGTTTTTCTTGTTTTTGTAATAATATTGTAAAGATAAGAAACAACACAATAAATGCAAGAAATAATAATGAAAGCAATGATCTAGTTTTCTATAAATAATTTATAAATGTCATTAATGGGCTCAAGTTCTTCAGGAGTCATGAAGTGTTCTTCTTCAAATTGAAAATTTTCTTTCAAGAATTTAATGAAAAGGGCTATAGTGATATTATCTGTCTTGGATTCTGGTTGATAGAAGTAAAGCTCATGGCAATACTCTCGATATAACACAGCTCTAGGAACTCTATTCCATATTTCCCTATTCGTAAGAATGACCTCTTGGTCTTCTATATGACCTAGGAACTGGTGTATAGTGGCTGCGTTCTCGAGGTATTCCTCGAAGGTGAACAATTCTGAAGACACAAGAGCTCTCCTATAAGCTAACCATCTATGGCAAGCTCTCTAAAGTTCATGATAAAAGACGAGTTGATGAGGATCCAGGATTCTATCTAGGACAAGCCTTTTGATTTGTTTAAGTTTTGTTGACCTAGATGAAATGACACCTAGTCTTCTATCAAGTTCGTCCCACAAAAGTTGATTTCTATCTGTTTCAGGCACACTAAGCATAGAATTGATTTCTATGGCTGCTAATTGGTTTTCAACATTTATAGTAACTGCTAATATTTTCTTAGGAGCTACCATCTAAACATGATATGCAACTTATTAGTTTTAAATGATTTTAAATGCATCTATGTTTTTTCTTTTTTGTTTTTTTTTTTTTTGTTTTCAAAAGGTTTTAAATGCATTCACGTCGGGTTCACCAAAATGTATCGCTCCAAATTTTTTGCATCCTTACCTTCAGGCTATAGGATCCATGCCCGGAAGGAGGATGGGAAAAGGATGGCATGGTACCTCGGACTGAGAGGCCTTGCGAAGGTCCCGCCTCTCGGGGGAGGTGTATTATGGTGATTTTTTGATGGATGGTGGGTTCACCAGGAAACGTTTGAATGGCAGTTTCCACGCCTAGGTTGGGAATGTGTTTAATGTGTTCAGTTTTATCTTTAAACATTCGAGTCCTAGGTTTGGCCAAATGAATCTAAGTTGTTCTATTATGAAAATGCAAGCTAAATGAAATACAAAAAATAGATTTTAAACAGAAAAATAGAGAGAAAAATCTAAATTATAGAGCCATACCTGATCCGGATGTCTGATGGAGATTCTGATTTTTGAAGCAGTCCAGATCATCTAGAATTTGACAGGATCGTCTCCGACCTGCAGGATCATCTGAGATCTGACGAATTCGTCAGAGACCTGCAAACAGAGAAATAGACACAAAATACAAAAAATACAACAATGCTAATAGAGGATAAAGATGTAAAATGACAATAAAGATGTTAACAGATAATCCTGAATAGAAATGCAAGTAAATTACGATGTTTTAATAGTTAATCATGATTTCATTATGCAATTAGACTACATGGGTGAACTCCAAGATGCAGAATAGCAGAAAATAATAAATAAACTGACTAGATGCAAAATAGAATAGGAGATGAAAAGAGAAAAATGCAAACTCTAGGCACTGATTGCCCCCAATGCAGACTGCAGTCGAGATCGTCTTGAATCGGTGCGAAATCGTCTCGAATTGAACAGGATCGTCCACGACGAACTGAGCTTGCTCCAGCTAAAAAATACTAAGGTTCCTGCAACAAAATTTGGATAGGACTAGTGCAGATAGTAATTTGGGATGTTTCAATGCGTATAAAGTCAAGTTACAGGAAATATCAGCCAGGGGGAGGTTAAGGGGGAGTCCTAAGTTTAAATAGGCTTAGGAGGGAGGTTAGAAGGTTGGAGATCATCCCAATTTGGGAGATCTCCAACGGGGAGGGTCTCTAACGGCACAGACACGCTTCTGCCCGGATTAGAGACGCCGTTGGAACAGAGGCTAATTGAGAAAAATTAGTTTTGGGACAAGATCGTCTGGACGTCCTAGTCCAGACGAAATCGTCCGATCTGAGGCGATATCGTCTGATCGGCGACGATATCGTCAAACGGTCAAAACAAACTCTAAAAATGGCACGAGAAAGGAGGAAACGGGTTAAACGACGGTTTGGAAGCGGTTTTGGGGGTTAAAATTTGAATTTGAATATTTACTAGAGTAATTGTAATTATTTAAGGTTTTACTGCACCAATTTTAGGGTGCTACAATAGCATAGAACTCCTGATCATACACTAAATACTTCTTCTTGGCATCATTGAGTTTCTCACTAAAATAAGCGATAGGCTTACCCTCTTGACTCAATACAACCCCTATGGCACTACCACTAGCATCACAGTATACTCGAAATACCTTATTAAAATCTAGAAGTGCTAAGACAGGTTGTTCTGTGACCTTCTTCTTTAACATAGCAAAGCTCTTGTCTGCTCCGGTTGTCCACTTAAATTCCTTCTTATTCCCCCTCATTGTCTCCGTAAGGGATGCACAAATACTACTGAAATTTCTAATGAACTTTTTGTAAAAATTGGCTAGACCATGAAACGATCTTACCTCAGTCACGCTTCTTGGAGAAGGCCATTCTATGATAGCCCTCACCTTTTCTGGGTCCATTTTTAGATCGTATGCTGAGATGACAAATCACAGGTATACTAACTCCCTCTTCACGAAGTTACACTTCTTTAGATTTATCAACAACTGCTCCTCCCGTAGCTTCTCAAAAACCCTCCTGATATGCATCAGGTGTTCCTCCAGGGTTTTGCTAAATATCAAGATATCATCCAAGTAGACAATGACAAATTTTCCTAAAAATTCTTTCAATACTTCATTCATCAGCCGCATGAATGTACTAGGTGCATTGGTTAGCCCAAATGGCATGACCAACCACTCATACAAACCCTCTCTAGTTTTGAAGGCTGTCTTCCACTCATCCCCTTCTCTAACACGGATCTGATGGTAACCACTCTTCAGATCAATCTTTGTGAAGTACTCAGCTCCACTCAAACAGTCCATAATGTCATCCATCCTTGGCAATGGGAACCTGTATTTTATAGTGATCTTGTTAATTTCCCGAGAGTCTGTGCACATTCTCCACTCTCCATATTTCTTGGGTGCTAGTATTGCAGGTACTACACATGGGCTAAGACTCTCCCGAATCAACCCCTTCTTTAACAACTCTTGAACTTGTCTATTCAGCTCCTCAATTTCCATAGGGGTCATTCTATGTGTGGCCTTATTGGGCAAGCTAGACCCAGGTACCAAGTATATATGGTGACTGATCTTCCTTACAGGTGGTAAACCCTCAAGTACATTATCTGACATGATATCTAGAAATTCTTCTAACAGGCCCATGACTTCTACTAGGGTATCCTCACATTCCTTTTCCCTAACCCTAGGGATTATTGCATAGCACATATGATCTGGCTTCAGGCCATCTAAAAATCTCCTTCCATCAACTAGACAGATTCGAGCACTGCTACATACCTTTTCATCCGCCTCCTTCAGGGGTTTCAACTTATGGCAAACTCCATTCTTCAACAAGGAATACGTGTTGGCTCGACCATCATGTACTGCACTCCGATCAAACTACCATGGTCTCCCAAGCAACATGTGACATGCATCCATAGGTAGGATGTCACACAGGACCTCATCACGGTAAGTTCCAATGTTAAATTTCACCAGGCATTGCTCATTGACCAAAACCCTATGGTCCTTCTATAACCATGCAATCCGATATGGATGCGGGTGTCTTCTTCTCTCTAACTGTAACTTGGAAACCATCTCCTCAGAGACCAAGTTATCAATACTACCATTATCAATAATGATGTTACAAACCTTGCCTGAGCACTTGCATCTTGTGCAAAATAGGTTGTTCCTCTGGTCTGGCTCCTTTTCCTCATTCAACAAGACTCTCCTTATGATCATCGCTTCTCCTCATTCCACCTCCTTAGAGTGCTCAGATTCGACACCTTCATCTGCTATAGTAGCCCTGGCCTGACCCTCAGGTCTCTGATTTGGCCTTTCTTGGTGCTGTGGACAGTTGTATGCCCGATGCCCTTCTTCCCTACAATTGAAGTAGGTCCCACAAAACACACCTCTCCCATACCCATGCCCAGGCCTACCTCTTCCCCTCGGGTAGCTATTGTTCTGATTGCATGGGTGGTGGGTATTCTCCTCTTTCTCTTCCTTCTAGTCCTGTCTACTGCTTGTTTCACTAGTCTTCTTTATATCTCTATATCTTCCTCCACTGGTCCTTCCACCAGCTCTCCCACCATGATCCTTTCCTCTCTGCTTACCCTCAAACCTCCTATTTAGTTTCTCTTCCACTTTTAATGCAAACTGGTACGCATCCTCAATCGTGCTCATCCGAACCAGACTCAACTCTTCTTGAATGATGGTTCTCAATCCATTGATGTAGCGGGTGACCTTCTCCTTATTCACCTTAGAATGGCCGGTTCAAATTGAGATCTGATAGAACTCCTCCATGTAGTCTTTGATAGATTTAATCGCCTACCTTAGACTCTGCATCCTCCTCAACAAATCCAACTCATAATTCATGAGGATGAATTGCCTCTTCAATTTCTCAACCATATGACCCCACCTAGTGATATGTTATTTTACCCTCCTATTCCTTTCTAGCTATACTCCTTTCCACCAGATGCTAGCATGTCCCTTCAACTTTGTTTTTGTGAACCTGATCTTATTTGGATCTGAGATCTCCTCATACTCAAAATATTCCTTCATGTCGTTGATCCAATCTATCAACTCCTCGGGGTTGAGATTCCCAGAATATGTGGAGACATCAAACTTCAGCTTCTTCCTGATCTGGGATATGGCCCTATATAGCCTAGCTTCTGTTGGATCCAATGCTTCTTCCTCATCAGATGGACCCTCGTCTTCCCAAACTTCATCTTCACTATGGTCCTCTCTTCTTGGCTCAACTCCTCTTCTCAATTCCTCCTGCAGGGCTTGCACTTGCATCTACAAGGCTCTGAGATCGACCTCTACCCCCCTATTCCTCACACCACCATGGTTTCTTCGTGGAGGCATCCTGCTCACTTCCTCACAACCCCCAACCATAGATCCTAGCGCAAACTGCCTCACGGTTGATGATCTGTTAACGTGCTTAGAACCTTCTGGCTCTGATACCACTTGACGTAGGATTGAGATTATATGTAGAAAAACCACCAAATTTTCATTAACAACTTCCAAAATCCAAATTACAAAAGTTACAAATGGCCAACCCCCCTTACAATGTATGAACTGCCTCTTATAGTGGACCCGACCCCCTTCGAACATCATTACATAGACTGTAGAGTTTTCTATAACCGCCCACATGAATGTTCTATCGCTACCTGCATCCTATTTCCAGGTGCCTTGGATCATCATGGCATAGAGTGGCAGAGTGCTCTGCAGCCACCTACCCATCGACCCTCTAAGTCATCATTCCCAGGAGTGCTCTGTAGCCACCTGTATTTTGCTACCACGTGCCCTTCTACAATGACCTTTGCAATCGCCTGCTCGTCTGGAGTCGTAAATGACTTGTCACGATATCATGACATTTCTACTTCCTTGCCCTCTCTCTCCTTTTCGATCATGATATCGTGACGTTTTGGCATTTGGCCTCTATTCTCTCCTTTGGGTCACGAAATTACGACATGTCACGAAATCATGACGTCTTCGCCTTCCGCACTTGTCTTCTGCCTTCAAGTCATGAAACCGTGACATGTCATGAAATCATGATGTCTTTACCTTCCGCACTTGTCTTCTGTCCTTGGGTCACAAAATCGTGACATGTCATGAAATTGCGACGTCTTTGCCTTCCACGCTTGTCTTCTGCCTTCGGGTTGCGAAACCATGACATGTCACAAAATCATGACGTCTTCACCTTCCGCACTTGTCTTCTGCCTTTGGGTCACGAAACCATGACATGTCACGAAATCGTGACGTCTTTGCCTTCCACGCTTGTCTTCTGCCTTCGGGTCACGAAATCGTGACATGTCATAAAATTGCGATGTCTTTACCTTCCACACTTGTCTTCTATCTTCGGGTCGCGAAACCGTGACATGTCACGATATCACGATAGCCTTTCCCCTTGGTGCCTATTCTCCAAATGTGTCACGATATCGCGACAGCCTTTCCCCTTGGCGCCTATTCTTCAAATGTGTCACGATATCGCGATAACTTTTCCCCTTGGCACCTATTCTCCAAATGTGTCATGATATCGCGACAACATTTCCCCTTGGCGCCTATTCTCCAAATGTGTCGCGATATCATGACAACTTTTCCCCTTGGCGCCTATTCTCCAAATGTGTCACGATATCACGACAACCTTTCCCCTTGGTGCCTATTCTCCAAATGTGTCATGATATCATGATAGCTTTTCTGTCGCAATATCGCGATAGCTTATCCCCTCTCCAGCACTTAAAATTTTTTTTGGATGATGCAAGATTGCTCTGCCACCACCGGATGCTCCTGCATCAAGTAACTATTGGAGTGTTAGTCCCTACCTCATGAGCTTCATCTTGTGAAGGTGGAAAAGGAGAATGTATTCCTTCTTGAGTCTTCTTATAAATCAGTACCAGATCCTTAGGGTCCTTAGCTTTCTAGGTTTTAATATGCTTGTCATATCACTCAAAAAACTCATCATCTATTACAATATTAAATTTGGATTTATTTGTACCAGTTTATACTCTCATTCTCCACAAATCTATGATTTTGTATTCATCCTACTTCTTTTTCTTTTCAAGCTCCTTAATATTAGACTTCTTTAACTAATGGCTTTCATTGTTAGTAGAATTAAACTCAACTAACTACTCATAGAAGTCTAGCCATAGGGTTAGTTGTTCCATTTTAGAAACATTCCAATATAATGGGGAATTTTATTTGTTATTCATCCCCTATTCAAAAAGAGTTCTTGAAGTCTTCTCAAACTTGAGGGGTTTTTATCTATTAAACTTGATATTCCTCTTCGTGAATTTATCATAAGGTTCATACCTCCACCTCTGAGGGATATAAAATAGATTGATCCTCTCCAAATATTGGGTGATTTGTTCACCTTCACCCCTTATAACAATTGTTATGTCATTGAAATTATAGGAGTAAGTTAATAAACATTTCCTACCCTTTCTAGAGTCGTAATTCATGTTGATAAAATCTACTTACCTCAAGTATTCTAGGGCCAACAGTCTGTTAGTCACAAAATGAGGTAGCAAAAAAGGCTTACCAGTAAATCCATAAAGTTTGATGACAGTGCCCTCTATGATAACATACCAGTCTCCTTTGGGGCATGTTACTCTTAAAAAATTCTTGGCCATAGTCGGTAACCTAGGCTATTTCCCATACATAATTTTCAAATTTGGCACTAGGAATTCTAGATTAAACCTATAAAAATACTTTGTGCTCCTTAAATGAGAGGTCCAATAATACACAAGAATAGGGTCTCCTTTGTCATTCTTTTCTTTCACTGAAATCTAGGGCATCATGTGCCTTACACTGACATAGAACATCCAAACCAAATTTGAATAGTGTTGGAAAGAAGGGGCCTTTGAATCCCTTTTCATCTTTACCAATTGCTCATGCATTAATTTGGCAAGAAAGGCTAGCCAATCAAAGTAAATAACCTTAATACCTTCATTATCTACTTTAGGTTTATACATCCTTTCATTCAAAATGCAATAAGCAATAGTTATTTTCCAATCGCTTACAAACTGGTCAGAATATAAACCCTCTAAACAAGATAACATAGAGAAAAGTTTTGGATCAACAAACTACTCAATTGGAATTAGGGTATTAGGCAACTCATATTCATTTTTATATGTCTACATTGGAAGCAAAACCATTTCTTGATTTATTCTCATCAGAAATCATTAGTGAAGAATAAGACCTAGCTTGCTCTACTATATCAAATGGTTTGGGTTCTAGAGGTGGGTCTACCCCTACGACAAACAAATCATGACAATATTTGGTAGTAATGATGAATAAGGTTATGCCATTGACTATTTTTACTACCCTTGTCTTAGGATCATAAAACTTAATGATTGCAAAAATAAACTTTGGGCAATGATGAACAGAATCACAAATGTAAGAAAATAAGAGATATTTTACAACAATGATACCTTGAGGTTGAATTGGCATTCCTTCGAAGTACTTGAACTTGAAATTCCTCCTTAAGTAGGTTCTCCTTACTTGTATCATTACAATATCTTCTAATCCTCTTATCTATTTTATGTAGCCTTCCAGCTTTACATTTGTTTGTCGCGTATCCTCTAGTCCTATTTTAGGGGTCATTTTCAATGGAAATTTACAGGTTGTTTTTCTTCACTGGTATTTACAAACATTGTTTGACTACTCATTTGCTCTTTCTTATAGGTAAGTTTTGTTTGTGGAATGAATGATTTTTGTACTTTTAATCACTTTTAAATGTTACTGCATGTATACCTTCCACCGTTAATGTATCCAACATGATAAACTATCTGTTGCATGCTTTTTAATTTGAAAGTATGCATCTTGGCAGCTAGTAACATCATGTCAATCACTGATTGGTTGTATCATGAAGCACTTTGCTAAACCTATGGTGCTTTTCATAATATTTCCTCCTCTTGGAGTTGGGCAGAGCACAAATCATAGCTCACAGATCTTTTATTCATTAGAGAGCAATGTAGCGCATGTTCCCTGGTCCACTCTAGAATGGATGTGAACTTCAGTGGTATGGAACACATGTTTTATTCTACTACCACCTTAGCTTATTGGAGAGCGGTATGGAACACATGATGTATCTACTACCACCTTAGCTTATTGGAGAGTGGCATGGAACACATGACATATTCAGCTACCACCCTTAGTTTATTTTGCAATTTTGAAATAATTTTTTTTAAGAAAAAATTTCTCTTCCTTTTTATAACACTTTACAAAATAAAAAACTTTTAGTAAAGGGGAAAAAGAGATATGATACAAAAATATGTACATATGTTACAATGAACTTGTATTTTAATCAAAGTAGAGTTTTATATGAAAACCATTGACCAATATCGGTTGTATGTTTCCTTCTAGGTCTTCAAGCTGGAAAAAATTGCTCTCCTTAACCTCTACTACTTTGAAATAACCATCCTAGAAAGAATTAAACTTCTGATGGTGTCCTAGATTAGCTCTTTCCACATTCCACCTAGGGATATAATCGTTAACTTTAAACTCTCTGAACCTAGATTTATTGTCAAACAATTCCATGATATCAAATGAGTTCTTTTGGAAGTCCTTATATGCTTGAGTCCTTTTCTCTTCTAGCTAAAACAAATGTGTTAACCTGGTTTCAATTGGATTCTATTTAGACTCTTCCTCTGTATCTATCAACATGAGAGCTAGAATTTTCAAGTGAATAGGTAATACTACTTCTTTACAATATACCAAGGTATAAGACAAGGTTTTAATGGATTTTTTTATGGTGATCATATCTGCCCACAGAGCTTGTTCCAACAGCAGGTTCCAACTTCTCTTGTTACCCTCCAATAATCTTCTCAAGATTTGTTAGTTGATTTCGCTAATCCATTCCCCTAGGGGTAGTAGTTAGAGGTGTTTTTTATAGTGATGTCATACTTACTGGTAAATTCAATGTATTTAGATCCTATGAATGTTGGTCCATTGTCACTCACTAAAGCTTCTAGGATGCCAAACCTTGTGATTAAACTTTCCATAAAGTCTATTACCACCTCTTGGTATGATTTCTTTGTAGGGATGGCCTCTACCCATTTGGTGAGGTAGTCTATGGTAGTTAGAATGTATTTGTGCCCTAGTGAGTAATTTGGATTAATAACCCCTATGAAGTCTAACCCCCACTGCTAAAAAGGTTCTTCAACTTGAATTGGTTTTAGGGGGAATGATGCATTCCTAGTTCTTCCTACACACCATTGACATTCATCATAGGCTCTTGTAAATTTGAAGGTGTCAACAAAAATGGTAGGCCAGTAATAACCTACCCTAATTATCTTTAAATCTATAACCCTTCTTGAGAAATACCCTCTAGATAATCCTCCATAGAACTCCTATATGACCTTTTTTTTATTATCATCTCTTAAGCATATTAAGAGGATTCCATAAAGGTTTCTCATGTATAGACCTTCTTGTAATAGGATATATTTCAAATATTGAAGCCTATATTTCCTCCTTTATGATGGATTAATATTAAAAGGACACACTCTAGTCTAAAAACATTTGGGCATCTGATCAACCTAGTCTGATTCTCTTGACTATAGTTCTTTAGCCTGATTTTTTGTTGTTGACTGATAGGCTATCACTTCTGCTATAACTACTACTTATGTAAAACCTTGGAATAATTCTCTAACTCTGACTAGCATGGTAGGATGAATTTCTATGTCATACTCCTAGATCTTAGTAATCCAGCCAACTCTTTTATTTCCTAGTTCACCTTGTAAAATAAAACTTCTAACATCTGGGTGAACCACATAAACCAGGGTTTTACTTTGAACCAAGTATTGCCTAAATTTTTTCAATTATTTCATCAATGCAAATACTTATTTCTCAATAAAATTATATTTGACCTGATATTCATGGAGATTATGGCTCCAAAAGAATATGGGGTGCTCTTACCCTTCCTCATTCTTCTAGGTGAGTACTAATGCATAGCTCTCTTTAGCTTCATAAGCATACAAAATGAAATCTTTGTTGAAGTCTGGATTCACTAGAACTAGAGCTATGGTAATGGATTGCTTAATGATATCAAAATATTTTTTTCTCACTTAAATCCACTTGAAATCTATATTCTTCTTCAGTAGTTCTAAGATAGGTTTCACCTTCTGAGCAAAATCAGAGATGAAGTTTCTAATAAAATTTATTTTACCAAAGAAGAACTATAAAGCTTTCTTGTTCATGGGTAATGTAAGAGAAATAATGGATTTGAATCCATCTGGATCAATGACCATACCTTATTTAGAGACCACATGGCCTAACAACTTTCCCTCATGGACTACAAAAAATGACTTCTTTAGATTAAGAGAGATGCCAAATTCCCTGCACTTCTGAAATACATGCTCTAGATATGCCATGTGATATTGCTTATCATGGAAGAATACATTCATGTCATCCAAGTATATTAGAATGAATTTTTTGATAAAATATCCAAAGTAATAATCCATTCCTCTTTGGAATGTTTCTCCTACTTTGGACAGACCAAAAGGTATTCTCTAGTAGGCAAAAGTGCCCCACTTGGTGGTGAATGTTGTTTTAAAATGATCTTCATATTTCACCTAAATTTTATTGTAGCTAGAGAAGTCTAATAGTGAGAAAATCTCTGATCCCACTACAATATACAATATTTTATCGATCTGAGGGAGTGGACAGTGATATTTTAATTATTCTTGATTGAGGTTTCTAGAATCTACACACAAGAAAATGTCACTGTTCTTCTTCCTCACTGGGACAAAGTTAGATACCCAGGTTGAATGCTTGATTGGATAAATGATATTAGAATTAAGAAACTTTAATAGTTATTCTCTCATTATGGCTTCGATTCTAGGATTCACATTTTTTCCTCAAGGGTTTTGCATTTGGTTCTAGCTTAATTATATGTTGGATGACCTTCTTGTCATATACTTTAAGATCTTCATATGACCAAGCTACAATGTCTTGGTATTTCAAGCATAGAAATTTTATATCCTCCTCTTCTTCTAGAGAACATAAAACTCCAACTTTGAGCTTCTTTTCCTTTTTTATCTCAATTTCCTTATAGATATTTTCATTTATTTCCATGGATTTGATCATTTTCCTATCTTCATTTTCAAACAATCTTTCTAGAGTGACCAAACCTCTAGGTATATGATTATTTTTTAGCTAAATGACATCTTGTTGGCATATCTCTTCTATATTTTCCTCTTGAAAAATAGATATAAATGCTTATCTTACCAAAAAATCAATGATCTATTCATCACTTTCAAACACCTACAAAAAAAATTGCTTATTTGGTATTGCAAGCCTGAAAATCATTTTGATACATTTCTCTTTTGTAACTCCTATATCGTAAGAATGGTTAAAATTAGCTCCCTTTATTGACAAGGAATGAGCCAAGATGTTTTACCTTCTAGTAATAAAATTAATATTTAGGGCATCAAAGTATTCCATAAAATCCCATACCCTATTCTTGTATACCTTCAGGTAATGGTTTTTGCTACTACACCTCTCTCTTACCTGATTGACAATCAATTCAGAATCATTGTATATATTCAAAATATTTATGTCCATGCTCTTAGCCTGCATTCGCCTAAGGTACAAAGCCTCATATTATGTAGCATTGTTAGTGCATGGCCACATTAGCCTATATGCAAAATTATTTGCACCATCTAACTAAGACTACAATAATACACCAATACCAAAACCATTTCTGCATCTTGCACCATCAAAGTGCATGGTCTAGGTTTCTATTTCTCTTAGGGACTGACTAGATATAGTAGGGATTCTTTTATTTGTTTCTATGAAAATTCTATATGTACCCATACCTTTCCTAAATGAATTGTAATTCTCTCTGAAGGGCAACTCATCTTCAATCTCTAGCTCTTCAAAATTATCCATTAGTTCAAATTTATCTAGAGGAGTGAGATTACACATGTCTTCTTTGATTTTTTTAATATGATAAGACACAAGATTCTTTAGTAGTATTCTTATCCTCTTCCCTTTGAAGGGGATCGCCAAGATGGAATAATCCATGTAAATGTATATTCCTAATTTGATAGTGAATTATCTTGAAAGGCATAAGCCAAAATAAGGCTCTAGATCCACCACCACTATTTCTAGCACAATGATTACCTCTGGAGCTCTATGCAACCTCATAAGAACATATTTTATTACTCCCATTGTCTTAATAGGGGTCCCATATAACTACAAAAATATAGGGTAGGATCCGGTATATTCCATTCCTATCTCCTCATAGACTGCTTTGGGCATAACTGTGGTGGAAGTCCCTAAGTCAATCATGTATTTGTGGATAATCCACCCCTCCATCCTCAAAGAAATGTAAAAGGGAGGGGGCTTGTTATTTAAAGTAGCAGGGGACATATTGTATTTCCTAGAGGGCATTTTGAGGATTGTGGTATATTTATTTAGAGAAGATTTCAGTAGGTCTATTTGGCCAAAAATAAAGAGAGTAACATATATGTTAGCCTTGGAGGGTATTCTTCTCATTTCCTCCATAATGTTATACTTTGAATTGGTAGATGTGGGCCTATCAAAACTTCTCCCTAGATCACCATACTTTATCTTATACTGTTGTGTGGCTTCAATTCTCTACCTCTTGGTTATGGAGGGAAATCTAAGCCTCTCTTGAGCTTAATTATTGGATCTCATCCTTTCTCCCTCATTTTCTTTATCAAACCTTTTGGGAAAATTGACCTCATTTTCTTGGAATTTAGGGACCATGTCCCTCTTTTCATTGGCCTTGGGGATAGAAAATGTATCACTTCTTTGAGCAGGTGGGTCTTTCTTATTTTGAGACGAGACCTAAAATTGACCCATATTTTTTGGATCAACCTACAATTTTTTCTTGCCTAATCTCATCATGATAGATATTGGTCCATCTTCATCAAGATATTTTCCAACCATGATCTGATATGGTTGCTAGAGCATATTCACTCTTCCTTTATAATTTCTCTCTACCTTCTCCATAGCCTGATGTACATGGTGTTGGTACATAACACATGACTCTAAATCATGGGGATCATTACATACCAGACACCATACATTCACTAGACTGGTTTTAGAGGAGCAATCTGGATATTCTTGCATCATGTTTACTATGACCCTAGTGCTATTATTGAGACCAAGTATTTGATCTTTGTTGACATAAGGAAACCTTATTTGTTGAAATCTCTCTATCTCCCTTTTTTCCATTGAGTTCATCTTGTTACTGAGAGTTTTCAAATTATTCTAAATATCAAGAAGCATGGAGGACTCTTGGGGTATCTGAGAAGGAAGTGGTTGTTGGAAATTTTGATTCAAAATTGTCATTTATGTCAAGGAATGAATTTGTCATTGATGTCAAGGAATAAGCTACTATTGATGTCAAAAGGTCAAGAGGAACAATGCAAAGGTTAAAGGCAAAAGGGTTTCATAATATTTTTTAATATTATGTGGAAGCATAAGTTAGAAGGGTTTTTATTAAAACCAATGGTGAGCAAAAATAAAAGGTTTTTCATAAAAACCCAAGGAATATTATTGAAAAGCTAAAGGAGGTTTTAATATTTATTTTATAAAATATTTAAATTCAAATTGAATTTAAATTTTATAAATAAATATTATTTATACAAAGTTGTAAAATGAGAGAAGGCTTTAATAAAGCCAAAGGGATGTAAAAATTAATTTATAAAATTTAAATTCTAAAGAATTTAAATAATTTATAAATTAATAAGTTAAAAATCAAAGTGCCGATGTTTAAGTTTGAAGAAAAATTGAAGCGTCGATGTTTATGTGTGAAGGAGGAAATCGATATAAAAACACTGTCTTAGAGGCATTTAATCATCCTTTTGCTCGAATGATAATGCATGCAATCATGTGTTGAGAACTCGTGCGAAAAATAGAAGAGAACATTGTTTTGAGTGCTAGCAAATAAGGATAAATCGACGAGCACCAAATTGCAAGAGCCATCTGGGTAGCATGGCCTAGTGGCAAGTGGACAACGGCTAGAGTGTTTGGGCGCAGAGTGACCTATGATCGAATCACGATGGCAACATTGTTTTGTTGGTTGTGCTTGTGTTGGAAGTGCCAAAGGAAGCGACGCATATTTTTGCATAGGTGATTTGGGGAGCTTTATAGAGCACATGGTGCTATTTACTCCCCAAGCAAGCACCTAGCTCATGCGGTGGTTGGAGCCGTAGCTAGGGCACTGGTTGAGGCTACGTCGTGAGATCGAATCCCACCAAGGCAAAGGTAATAAATTTTGAATATAATTTTTATGTTGCCTAAGGTTTGACATGAGGTCTTAGGGAGTTAAAAGGGTTGTTTTAAAAAGGTTTTTAATTGATCATTATTTTTGGTAAATTGGAGGAATAAGGAGTTAGCTTTATTATTGAATAAAGTATTTGTGTCACATTGGTGTATTGGAAATTTAAATTGTTGAGAGGACTTCTTGCCATTGAGTTATTTTTGAAAAGGAGATTGCATTGATATTATTCTTGGTATTGAATATTATTGGGAGATTATAAGGTGTATTTGGTTAATTATTTTTATATGTTGATGGATGCTTTCTTTAAGATGGAGTGATAAGGTGTATGTGTGTTTTGATACTTGCATTGTATCTTTGAGAGAGCTTAGTGTCTTCTAACTCTTTTGAGCTTGGTAAAGAAGTGTTTGTGGTTGTGGTAGATTTTAGAGGTTCCTTCATCATCAAGAAAAATGTATGAGCACATTCTTCCATAGTTGATTTGATTGGTTGGTTTTCTGGAAAATAAGTTTGGAGTGAAAAGGACTTGATTAGGGTTTCCTTATTGAGTGTGTTGAGTTAATGCTTCAAGGTTTTCTAGAATAAAGAGTTGTTGTTAAAACCTTGTTTTATAAGCATTGTTGTGAAAGCCATTGGTTGTGTGAAGAACTTGAACTAGGGTTTGAAAAGAACATGAGTATCATTGTTATGTGAGAGTGGTTGATGAAGCATTGTTGGGAACATTTTGAGTGAGTGTTTATATACTTGGACTAGGGTTTGTAAGCAAGGATTGTTTCATTGAGTGTTTGGTTGAGTAGAGTTGGTTGAGCCTAGTCAAGTGGATGTGTGAAGTGATTGTTCAAGTTCCATAAAACAAACTATTCTATATTATGAATTGATTTGAGAAAGTGATTGAGTATTTAGGTGAATGTGAAGCATATTGAGTCTCTAACAATTCTCTGTATGTTTCTAAAAGAGTGATTGGAAGTGATTGAGTATTGAGTTGAAGCATATTGAGTCTCTAACCATTAATTGTATGTTTCTAAAAGAGTGATTGAAATTGATTGAGCATTGTGATGAGTATAGAGCATATTGAGTCTCTAACAATTCTCTTTATGTTTCTATGAGATTGGACAAGTTCTAGTGTGGACTTGTTGAGCAGATTTGAGGTAAGTCTTTGAGAAGACTTGTGGACAGATTTGGGTAAGCTTTTGTGGAAGCTTACAATACAGATTGAGAGCAGATTTGGATAAGTTCTTGTGAGGACTTATTGAGTAGATTGGACAAGTTCTAGAGAGGACTTGAGGACAGATTGGTGTGAGCTTTTGTGGAAGCTTGCAAGGCATATTTGAGACAAGTCTTTGTGAAGGCTTGTGAGTAGAGTTGATTGATTTATTTGTTCAAACCTTGAGTTAGGGTTTGGGACAGATCCAACTGAGTTGATTTGAGATTGAGTCAAGCTTTGTGTTAAGGCTTGAGGACAGAGATTGAGGATAAATTTGTGCTAGATTGAAGGACTGTGTTTAGTGCAGATTTGAGGATAGATTTTGGTATAGATTTGAGGATAGGTTTGTGCTAGACCAGAGATAGAGATTGAGCAAATTTGTGCTAGACCAAAGGACTATGTTTAGTACAGATTTGAGATAGATATGAGAGCAATATTTGGAGGTGATAAAGTATAGAGGATAATAGTCTCTAGTGGATAGAGATACATTAGCCAGTGCAGTGAGGACAGGATTCTTTAGTGGATAGAAATCCATTAGCCATTGTAGTGGAGGCAGAATTTCTTCTAGAGGATCACCATCCAGAGCAGAGATTAGGAGATTGGTGTCTCTTATGGATAGAGATCCACAAACTTGATTTAGGGGATTGGTATCTCCTTTGGACAGAGGTCCATAAACATTGGAATAGGGAAAGGATTCCCAAGATATTTATTGAGAAAATTTTAGTGAAATATTTTCTCCGTGGAGTATCCCACATTGGGTTGGTGTCTCTATTGTGTGTGATGATTTGTGCATTACTTTGGTTACTGCTATTAATATTACCATTGATTATATTGGATAATACTATTTGGGAAAGAAAAGTAAAAAGTGATCTTATATTGTTCACCCCCTCTGAGTATAAGCTTGTGTTCTTCAATTGGTATTAGAGTTGGTTCCTTCAAAAAAGGTTTAACAACTTGAAGGAAGATCTTACAAGAACACAAATGGCAAAGAAAGGCAAAGGCAGAACCATGAGACACAAGAAGAAAAGAACACACATGGTCATGAAAGAAAAGGAAGATGAATTTGATATTGTTATTTTGGGAGGAAAAATGGAAATAGATTCAAGAGATGAATCAAGAAGTAGAGAAAAGATCAAATTGATAAATTTTTGTACTAGATGTAGGAATACAGGTCACCATGCAGCTTATTGTCCACAAGAAGGTGAAGAATGCTTTGTTTGTGGTCAACTCGATCATGATGCAAGATATTGTCATGGATTCAACAATAGTGAAGATGAAATGGATCTAAATGATAACAAGGATAGTCAAAATAGGTATGAAGAAGAAACTCTACTTTCAATAATAGAAGAAAAAGAAGATGCTCCTATAGAAGATCAAAGAAATAAAGAAGAGGAATATTCAAAAAAATAAAAAGAGGAAGCCACTCTTAAGGAACTTGTTGAATTGAAAAGAGATAATTTAGAATTTAAGGCTCAAATACAAGAAGATGAGAAATTTAAGACAAAGCTTCTACAAGATATCTCTAACTTGAGATATAAGGTTGAAAAGGCAAGAAGAGTTGAAGAAGGTATGATTGAATAGTCAAAGGTAAAAATGATAGAATGTGAAAGACTTATGGTTACTCTTGAAGAATTAAAAAAGGAGAACTTAGAATTAAGAGTTCAAGGTAAAGAATATGAGAAAGCAAAAGCAATGTTTCTATAGTAACTCACCAACTTCAAAATCAAGGTTGAAGAGGCAAGAAGGATTGAAGAAGGTATGGCTAAAAAATTAAAGGTAAAATATCTAGAGTGTGAAAGATTAGAGCATGAGATAGTTTCACTAAGGATGGAAGTAAAAGGTTCTAAGGACAAGCTACACAAGTTTGAGGAAAATTCAAAGACTTTGGATAGGATTATCAATGCACAAAGGTCATCAGTCACCAAAATAGGACTTAGTTATAAAGAAGAACAAGGGAAACAGGAAGAAAAAAAAGGAGAGTCAAGATCAAACACCAAAAAATAAGAAGCATCAAAATAAGTAAGTAAAAGAGAGAGTGAGACTTCTAAGGATAAGTTGGACAATATAAATTTCAACAAGGAAAGGAACAATACACAAGTAAGAAACATATGGAACAAGAAACATGATAGGAAGAGACTAAGAGACCAATGGGGTCTAGGTAAGGTTTCTTCAATGGATGATGCTTATCATGTCATAGGTTTGGGCACATGGCTTCAAAGTGCAAGACACATGAAAGACAGGAATATGGGAACACACAACTTTTCCATGGGTATTGCTACTCATGTAATCAGGTTGGTCACAAGGCAATGAATTGTAAGGTTCATGATAGAAAAGGATATGACTTCACTAGGAGAAATCCTAAGACATTTGCACCTCCAAGGAATAAGAACATTAAGTGTTATAAGTACAATAATGATGGACACACAACAAAATAATGTAGAAGAGACATTCTAGAATCAAGTATGAACAAGAACAGGAATAGGAATAGGAAAAGGGATATGGATATAAACAAGAATAAGAATAGGAACATGGACATGAACATGAAAAAGAATAGGAATAGGAATAGGAATAGGAACAAGAATATGGACATGGATAGGAACATGGACATGGAAAGGAATAGTCAGTGTAATTAGAAGGATCAAATAAAAAGAAAAGTAGATAAAGGTAAATAACAGTGCTTGATGGGAGTAGAAATACTCCCACCCTAGAATTAACCACCTCAAGAGGAGGTGGGGGAGGGGCTAAGCTAAGAGGCTCATTCTTAGCCTCGAGCCCCAAAGGTGACCCTTTGCCATTGATTTCAAAGGGGGAGATATTTGAGTAAGGGAGAGATATTTGGTATTTGATTAAAGAGGAGAGATTTGAAAAGAGCATTGAGCCAGGGGGAGCAATGTCCTAGGGGGAGCATAACAAAGAAAATGTTAAGTTTCTGGTAAAAATAATTTGGGTTACCATCAATGACAAAGGGGGAGATTGTTGGACATTTTGAGTCAAAGTTGTCATTGATGTCAAGGAATGAAGTTGTCATTGATGTCAAGGAATAAGCTACCGTTGATGTCAAAATGTCAAGAGGAACAATGCAAAGGTTAAAGGCAAAAGGGCTTCATAATATTTTTTAATATTATGTGGAAGCATAAGTTAGAAGGGTTTTTATTAAAACCAATGGTGAGCAAAAATAAAAGGTTTTTCATAAAAACCCAAGGAAGCTTATTGAAAAGCTAAAGGAGGTTTTAATATTTATTCTATAAAATATTTAAATTCAAATTGAATTTAAATTTTATAAATAAATATTATTTATACAAAGTTGTAAAATGAGATAAGGCTTTAATAAAGCCAAAGGGATGTAAAAATTAATTTATAAAATTTAAATTCTAAAGAATTTAAATAATTTATAAATTAATAAGTTAAAAATCAAAGTGATGACGTTTAAGTTTGAAGAAAAATCGAAGCATCGATGTTTATGTGTGAAGGAGGAAATCAATATAAAAACACTATGCCTTAGAGGTATTTAATCATCCTTTTTCTCGAATGATAATGCATGCAATCGTGTGTTGAGAACTCATGCAAAAAAGAGAAGAGAACATTGTTTTGAGTGCCAAAAAATAAGGATAAATTGACAAGTACCAAATTGCAAGAGCCATATGGGCAGCATAGCCTAGTGGCAAGTGGACAACGACTAGATTGTTTGGGCATGGAGTGACTTGCGATCGAATCATGGTGGCAGTATTGTTTTGTTGGTTGTGCTTGTGTTGGAAGTGCCAAAGGAAGCGGTGCACATTTTTGCATAGGTGAGTCAAGGAGCTTTATAGAGCACATGGTGCTCTTTACTCCCCAAGTGAGCGCCTAGCTCATGCGGTGGTTGGAGCCATGGCTAGGGCACTGGTTGAGGCTGCATCGTGAGATCGAATCCCACCAAGGCAAAGGTAATAAATTTTGAATATAATTTTTATGTTGCCTAAGGTTTGACATGAGGTCTTAGGGAGTTAAAAGGGTTGTTTTAAAAAGGTTTTTAATTGATCATTATTTTTGGTGAATTGGAGGAATAAGGAGTTAGATTTATTGAATAAAGTATTTGTGTCACATTGGTGTATTGGAAATTTAAATTGTTGAGAGGACTTCTTGCCATTGAGTTATTTTTGAAAAGGAGATTGCATTGATATTATTCTTGGTATTGAATATTATTGGGAGATTATAAGGTGTATTTGGTTAATTATTTTTATATGTTGATGGATGCTTTATTTAATATGGAGTGATAAGGTGTATCTTTGAGAGAGCTTAGTGTCTTCTATCTCTTTTGAGCTTGGAAGAGAAGTGTTTGTGGTTTTGGCATATTTTAGAGGTTCCTTCATCATCAAGAAAAGGATATGAGAACATTCTTCCATAGTTGAGTTGATTGGTTGGTTTTTTAGAAAATAAGTTTGGAGTGAAAATGACTTGATTAGGGTTTCCTTATTGAGTGTGTTGAGTTAATGCTTCAAGGTTTTCTGGAATAAAGAGTTGTTGTTAAAACCTTGTTTTATAAGCATTGTTGTGAAAGCTATTGGTTGTGTGAAGAACTTGAACTAGGGTTTGAAAAGAACATGAGTATCATTGTTATGTGAGTGGTTGATGAAGCATTGTCAACAACATTTTGAGTGAGTGTTTATATACTTGGACTAGGGTTTGTAAGCAAGGATTGTTTCATTGAGTGTTTGGTTGAGTAGAGTTGGTTGAGCCTAGTCAAGTGGATGTGTGAAGTGATTGTTCAAGTTCCATAAAACAAACTATTCTATATTCTAAATTGATTTGAGAAAGTGATTGAGTATTGAGTTGAAGCATATTGAGTCTCTAACAATTATCTGTATATTTTTGAAAGAGTGATTGAAAGTGATTGAGTATTTATTTGAAGCATATTGAGTCTCTAACAATTCTCTGTATGTTTCTAAAAGAGTGATTGAAAGTGATTGAGCATTGTGATGAGTATAGAGCATATTGAGTCTCTAACAATTCTCTTTATGTTTCTATGAGATTGGACAAGTTCTAGTGTGGACTTGTTGAGCAGATTTGAGGTAAGTCTTTGAGAAGACTTGTGGACAGAGTTGGGTAAGATTTTGTGGAAGCTTACAATACAGATTAAGAGCAGATTTGGATAAGTTCTTATGAGGACTTATTGAGCATATTGGACAAGTTCTAGAGAGGACTTGAGGATAGATTAGTGCGAGCTTTTGTGGAAGCTTGCAAGGCATATTTGAGATAAGTCTTTGTGAAGGCTTGTGAGCAGAGTTGATTAATTGATTTGTTCAAACCTTGAGTTAGGGTTTGGGACAGATCTAGCTGAGTTGATTTGAGATTGATTCAAGATTTGTGTTAAGGCTTGAGGATAGATATTGAGGATATATTTGTGCTAGACCGAAGGACTATATTTAGTGCAGATTTGAGGACAAATTTTGGTGCAGATTTGAGGATAGGTTTGTGCCAGACCAGAGATAGAGATTGAGGATAGATTTGTGCTAGACCAAAGGACTGTGTTTAGTATAGATTTGAGATAGAGTTGAGAGCAAGATTTGGAGGTGATAGAGTGTAGGGGATGATAGTCTCCTAGTGGATAGATATCCACCAAGGGAGGAGGACATGTTTCTAGTGAGGATAGGAGTCTTCGGTGGATAGAGATCTCCATTAGCTAGGGTGGAGGCAATAGTTCTTCTAGAGGATCACCAACTAGAGCAGATATTAGGAGATTGGTGTCTCCTATGGATAGAGATCCATGAACCTTGATTTAGGGTATTGGTATCTCCTTTTGGATAGAGGTCCATAAACATTGTAATAGGGAAATGGATTCCCCAAGAGATTTATTTGAGAAAATTTTAGTGAAATATTTTCTCCGTGGAGTAGCCCACATTGGGTGAACCACGTTAAATTGGTGTCTCTATTGTGTGTGATGATTTATGCATTGCTTTGGTTACTACTATTGATATTGCCATTGATTATATTGGATAATACTATTTGGGAAAGAAAAGTAAAAATTGATCTTATACTATTCACCCCCCTCTCAGTATAAGCTTGTGTTCTTCAAGGGGGGCTTTTAGTGGTTGCCCCCCAAAATTGGTGAGACCTTAGAAAATAATTAAAATTACTTTAGTAATAATTCAAAATTCAATTTTAACCTCGAACCACCCACCTTTATAGCTTTCCCCATTTTTTGTGCCATTTTTAGGATTTTTTATGACCGTTGGATGATATCATCTCTGATCAAACAATACCACCTCAGATCGGATGATTTCATTTGGAGCAGAATGTCTAGATGATCTTGTCCCAAATTGATTTGTGCATAATTAGATTTTGTTCCAACGATGTCTCTAATCTAGGCAGAAGTGTGTCTACGTCATTAAAGACCTCCCCCATTGGAGATCTTCCAGATTAGGATGATCTCCAACCTCCTAACCTCCCTCCTAAGCCTACTTAAACCTTAGGACCCCCCTTGACATCCCCCTGGCTGAATTTTCCTATAACTTGACCTTTGCGCACATTAGAATACCTTGGATTACCATCTGCATTTGTGCTTTCCAAGTTTTCTTGTAGGGACCTCATTGATTTTTAGTCGGAGCAAGCTCAGATCATCGCAGACGATCCTGTACAATCTTGGATGATCTCGTCAAAATTCGAGATGATTTCAACTGTAGTCTGCATTGGGGGCAATCAGTGCCCAGAGTTTGCACTTTTTCTATACTTTGCTTCTATTTTATTCTGCATTTAGTTTTATTATTATTTATTATTATTATGCATCTTGGAGTTCACCCATGTAGTTTAATTGCATAATAAAATCATGATTAGCTATTAAAGCATCATAATTTACTTGCATTTCTATTTGGGATTATCTTATTAACATCCTTATTATTATTTCACATCATTTTCCTTTATCAGTATAGCTACATTTTCTATATTTTGTATCTATTTCTCTGTTTGCAGGTCTTTGACGAATTCGTCAGATCTCAGATGATCTTGTCTGATTTCAGATGATCCTATCAAATCAGAGGTGATCTGGACTGCTTCAAAAGTTAGAATCTCCATCAGACATCTGAAATTAGGTATGGCTTTTCTCATCTAGCATATTCTTTGTTTTTTATGTTTAATTATATTTTTTGTATTCATTTAATTTGCATTTTTAGAACAACTTAGATTCATTTGGCCAAACCTAGGATTTGAATGTTTAAAGATAAAATTGAAGATGTAAATTAGAGTGGAAGATGCTCTCATTAGGAGAGGACAACTTAGGAAGAAAGATGATGAGAAAACATCTAGAAATCAGTATAAAAACAAACAAGTTGTAGGTGACGGAGTCACTGATAATAGAAATGTTGCTAATATCAATACAATGAAGACAACAAAAAAATTTATATTGAAACCTCTTGATAAACCTCCTCGAGAATTTACTAGACTCAATCAACCATTATCAAATATTCTACCCCAATTACTCAAAAGAGGTTTGTGTTGGCAATTTTGGGTACCTTGGGTACATTGCCTTTGCTCAAGTGTAGATGTTGTCATTGATGTCAAGAAGCGTTTGAAGGAATTTGATTTTATGTCAAAAGGATCCAAGTTTAAGGAAGGTTTTATTTAAAACCATGGGCAACAGATTTGAAATGGGTTTTTCTTAAAACCCAAGTTGGCTTTTCGTTTCGTTGAAAAATGTGCCCCGGTGATGAAGATATTTAATTTTAAATATTTAGTTTAAATTTTATTTATTTAAAATTTAAATTAAAATTTTAAAATTAAATTAAAGTTTCCGTCGTGTTTGGAAATGCCGACGTATTTGGAAATGCTTCGAAGTGCATATATAATGAGGCTAATAAATTCATTTCAGTTTGGGCTAAGTCATCGATATCAATTGGTGTGCATTTCGTTTTTGACTTCGTTTGCGCCAACAAAGGAGGGGCACGTGGTGGACAAGTATTTGCTGTAACGAATTTGTCGTGATGCCAAGGAGGAAGCGCACATGGAGTTTGGGATGGTTTTTCAAAAGGTGGTGAATTCTACTCGTGCAGAGATCGTGGCAAAGACAGGGTGTTGAAGTCGAATCATTGAGCACGCCATGACTAACCTATTGACAAGGTGGCTGCGGACAGCTTTGAGTTGATGTAGGTTTCGGTTTTCATGCCAAAGAAAATATTATGTTTCAGATATTAGAGGGAGGCCCCTCTCCCTTCCTCATGTGGGTGTGGATAGCCCACATGGTTTAACCAAGCACCTTAGCTAAAGAAGATGACGGGTCAAATTGCACCGAATCCCTTTTTGAGGGATGTAATAGGTATCCACGCGAAACTCCTTGGCAGCAAATGTGGTAAGGGCACAATTCTTTTTGCATAGTATTTTTGCCATGGGATTCATAAGGTTAAAGTTCATTATTTTAATGGGTTGAATATTGAATTGAAAAAGTAGTTGGGGTTGCAAAAGGGCAGTGAATAAAATATATTAATTATGCAATGTTGATGATATTTCCAAAGTTTGTTTGGGAGGTATAAGGTTAGCAAAATTAATATTTTCTATATAGTTTTTATTAAGTGTAATGGAGTGAAAAGGTTATGTAATATTTTGATTTATTTTATTTTATGGTACAAGTGGTTTTAGGAGAGATAAGGAAGTTGTGCAATTAAAGGCTTTGGTGATGATTATTGAAAAGTGGAGTAATGTTGATTATTTTGTGATCTACTAACCCTTGTGAAGATTGGCAAAAGAATTTTGTGATTGTGGCAGATTTCCAAAGGGGTTTCTTCACTTCAAAAAGGTATGGACACATTCTTCTTATGAGTATGATGGTGTATGTTTTCCTAAAATAATATTGAAGTGAAAAGGTATTCAACAAGGTTTCTTTTGGTTGGGTGTAAATCCTATTTTCTAGTTTGTTGAAGACTACTCATGCATTGTTATCATTGATGAGAGTTTTGGTGAATGCATAATTCTGGTTTGAGGTAGTGAAAACATTGTGCACTAAGGTTTATGTTTGTGAGTCTTGCTACTTGCTTTGAGTTGGTGAAACCCTTGGTTGGCTGTTTTGAGGTTGGGGGGTGGTTCCCCCCCTGGGGGGTGTTGTCTGGTTTTGCCTTTTCCTGTTTCTTGTTTTTGGGCCTCCCCCTTGGGGTTGTTTTGCGGTTATCCTTCGCTTTTGGTGATTTTGTGTTGGTGGCTATTTTGTTCAAATATCTTTGGAGGGAAAAGTATTTCTACTTGTTTTCTTTTCTAGTGATGATTGGTTGAATGCTTCAAGGTTAATGTTGAGTTGAATGATGTTGGTTAAACCTTGTCTTTGAGCATTGTTGTTGAAGCCCTAATTGGTTGAGAAAAGATATTGGTTGTTGGAAAGAACATGAGTATCATTGTTATATGAGATATTGCTTGGTTGGAAATTGTTGGGTTGTGTTTCATGTTCTTGAGAGAAGCATACTTCATCTATATTCTATAAGATTTGAGATTGATTTGAGATTGAGATTGGGAGTTAAGTATAGAACATATTGAGTCTCTAACAATTCTCTTTATGCTTCTATGAGGTTGATGAATCACATTGGGTCTCTAACCATTCCTTAGTGGGTTCATGTCAAGCAAGTTTTCTTGATGAACTTGTGGAGGTTTTGGATAGGTTCCTTTGGGGACTTATGAGCGTTTGGATAGGTCCTGGGAGGACTTGTGGGAGTTTGATAGTTCTATCGGAGGAACTTGAGGGGGTGGTGTGCTAGACCAAAGGACTAGGTGCAGTCGAGGACCGGCTTTGAGGTGATAGATTTGAGGAGAGGTCTCGGCAAGGAAGACGGTGTCTTCTATGGATAGAGTTCCATTTTCTAAGAGGGGGAGGTCTTCTAGAGGATCACCACCAAGAGGTAGGGGAAGGTATTCCTTTGAGCAAAGGCTCATAAATAGATTGGGGGAAGGTTTCTCCTTTGAGCCGAGGCTCATAAACATTGTAATTGGGAAGGTTTACCAAAGAACTTTGAGATAAATTTTAGAGAAAAGTTTTGTGGATGAACCACATCAAAATTGTTGTGTCACTTTGTGGTCTTGTGCATTGTTTTGATACTGTTTGAAGTATAAAGGAAAAGTAAAAGAGGTCTTATCGTTCACCCCCCTCTCGATAAGCTTGTGTTCTTAATTAGTTTTGGAAGTTTAAAAACTTGAAGGAAGATCTTACAAGAACACAAATGGCAAGGAAAGGCAAAAGCAAAACCATTAGACACAAGAAAAAGAAATTTCATAGGGTCATGAAATAAAATGAGGATGATCTCAATGTTGCTACTTTGGGAATGGAAATAGATTCAAGAGATGAATCAAATAGTGGAGAACAAGTCATATTAATAAATATTTGCACTGGATGTGCGAAGATGGCACTTTGTAGTGCTCACAAGTAAGAGAATGTTTTGTTTGTGGTAACTCGATCACATGATATATTGCCTGGTTTTAGTAGGCGAAGATGAATATGATCGTCGAAAGTGAAGAAGATAAACTGATTCTAAAGGCATTGGCATCAAAGGAAGAACAAGATGAGCACAACTATAAAGGAAAGAGGTTTCTCACAAGCCAGAAGAGTTTACTAGACAAGCAGTAGTTCTAGTAGTGATAGTGAAAGTTCTTAAGTGATAATGAAACGGATGTTGTTCTATGAAAAATAAGAAGAACCAAAACTAGTTCATTATCATGAGATGTCTTAATGTGGATTTTGGTCACTTGAGGATGTTGCCAATATGATTTGGTTGCTAGTGGTATGATGATGCTCAAATTGATAAAGAAGTGCTTGTATGGTTTTGAAAGGGTAGCATTAGTGATAGAGGCTTATATCCTTTCTTGCTAAGATTCTTATTTGAGTGAAATTTTTTAGCTCGTAAGTTGTGGTTGTGGTGGGTTGGGGTTTTGTGGTTGTGTGTGTTGGGTTTGGGGTTGGTTGGGTTTGGGGGGTTTGGGGGGGTTGGGTGGGTTGGGTGGGTTGGGGGGGGGTTATCTTGTTCTGTTATGTGATAATGAGGTATAGGAAGTTGTAGGGGGTTGTGGGTGGGTGGGGGGTGTTGGGTGGGGGGGTGTGGGTTGGTGGGGGGGGTTGGGGGGGGTGGGGGTGGGGGTGGGGGGGGGCTGGGGTTTTTGGGGGGGGTTTGGGGGGGGGTGTGTTGTTTGTGTAAGGGTTTTTAGTGTGGGGTGGGTTTGTTTTTTTTTATTTGTGGTTTTTTATTGGTTTTTTTTGGATGTTTTGGTTAGTAATTTTTTGTTTTCTTTTTTTTTTTTGTTTCATTTTTTTCTTTTTTTTTTTTATGAGATTTTGGTATTTTTTGAGGTATGTCCTAGGTTTTGTTTGTGGTCTTCTCTTTTTGGTTGGTGAACCCTTTGCTTTTGTTGTTCCTAGTTGTTTTTTTTCTTTTCTTTTTTTTGCTTTTGGTTTTTTTTTTTTTTTGTGATATTGTGTTGGTGTGTTTTGTTCAAATTCTTTGGAGGGAAGGATTTCTACTTGTTTCCTTTTCTAGTGATGATTGGTTGAATGCTTCAGGTTAATGTTGAGTTGATGATGTTGGTTAAACCTTGTCTTTGAGCATTGTTGTTGAAGCCCTAATTGGTTGAGAAAAGATATTGGTTGTTGGAAAGAACATGAGTATCATTGTTATATGAGATATTGCTTGGTTGGCAATTGTTGGGTTGTGTTTCATGTTCTTGAGAGAAGCATACTTCATCTATCTTATTCTATAAGATTTGAGATTGAGATTGGGAGTTAAGTATAGAACATATTGAGTCTCTAACAATTCTCTTTAAGCTTCTATGAGGTTGATGAATCAGATTGGGTCTCTAACCATTCTCTTAGTGGGTTCATGTCAAGCAAGTTTTCTTGATGAACTTGTGAGCTGTTTTGGATAGGTTCTTTGGGGACTTATGAGAAGATTTGGACAGTCCTAATGACTTGTGAGTGAGTTTGATAGTTCTATCGGGAACTTGAGGACAGTGCTTGGTTCTTGGGGGGGGGGGGGGCTTGGGATGGGCTGGTGCTTGGTTCTTTGAGAAGAACCCAAGGACATTTGTGCTAGACCGAAGGACTATGTTTGGTGCAAATTCGAGGACCATCTTTGAGGTGACAGAGTTGAGGACATAGGTCTCTAGCCAGAGCAGGGAAGACAGGTGTCTTCTAGGGATAGAGTTCCATTTGCTAAGGGCAGCCGAGGAGGTCTTCTAGAGGATCACCACCAGAGCGAGAGTAGGGGAAGGTATCTCCTTTGAGCGAGGCTCATAAATTCGATTGGGGGAAGGTTTCTCCTTTGAGCCGAGCTCATAAACATTGTAATTGGGAAGGTTTCCCAAAGAACTTTGAGATAACTTTTAGAGAAAAGTTTTGTGGATGAACCACATCAAAATTTCGGTGTCACTTTTGGATGATCTTGTGCATTGTTTTGATATTGCTTTGGATATATTGCTTTATTGTTTTGAAGTATAAAGGAAAAGTAAAAAGAGGTATTATACTGTTCACCCCCCCGTCTCATTATAAGCTTGTGTTCTTCAATTTGATTCAATTACCAGCTATCCGGGAACCTGATCCAACTATACCTGGATACAGAGTTGATTTACATTGTGATTTTCATAGAGGACCTGGACACTCCACAAACTCTTGTAAATTATTGAAACATAAAATACAAGATCTGATTGATAATAATGAGATGGAGGTGCAAGCCTTCCAACCTAAACAAAATGCTCCTAATAATGCTCAAAAGACCATTCCCCAAAATCATAATCAAAATGTTAATCAATCATTGGATATATTTCAACATCCTTTACCAAAACATGGTAAAGAAGTGGCCAATCAAATTGAGCATCATAATTTCCCTCCTCCTACCCGATATGTAGGAACTATTAGCGGACATTTACCTAATCATGATTTACAAAAATTTGACACAACTTTATCCATGGTCACGACAAGGCCCCTATATAATACTCAAACTACGGATCTTAGTGATGTAGAATCGGATACTAAAATTGAAATAGACATCACCTCAAATCAATCGAATAGTTCTAAAAATGAATCATACCCTATTCAACCTATCATAGATTTTATGGTTCCAGAAGAACCATTTCCTAGAAGAGTTACTACTTGACCCTCTTCTAATCAATTCCTTCCTAATGAACAAGCCATAAACGCTCAACTGAGACCATTTTAGTGTCCTCAATATAACATTGTAGGTACCATCGGAGCCGTTACCAGACAACAAGCTCAAAATTCTCAACAAGATCAAACTTAGAATGATGGATCAACTCCATTTATTTTGAAAAATCCCAATAAAGGGAATCATATGTCTAATGTTCAACCAAAACCTCCTTACAATATTAATGAACAATTATCCAATACTACATCCAGAATTTCCCTTTTGGACTTGTTAAGATCTTCTCCTACCCATAGGGATGAATTAATGCTCACATTAAGCCAAATGATGGTACCTCAAAATATTCAACCTGAATCCATGTCCAATACTATCATCACTCGATAAGTCGATTGTATTGACTTTCAAGATAAAGATATACCACAACATAGTCTACATAAGGATAACCCCTTATATATTACTACCCTAATTGGAGATGTAGCTATTAAACGAGTCTTGATTGATAATGGTTCATCTCTAAACATATGCACTTTTGACTTTTACCAAATATTTGGCTTTAGAAGTGATGAAATGAAAAGAACGGATATGATTATCAAAGCCTTCAATGATAAGACACAAGAAACGTGTGGAGTCATTACTATACCCTTGCAAGTTGGTCCTAGAACCCTAGATACAACCATGTTTATTGTACATTTCCCCGCATCGTACAATATACTCTTGGGTTGCCCTTGGATCAATGCGATGTGGGCTGTCCCATCAACTTTACACCAATGTGTTAAATTCGAATTTAAAAATTAGTTGGTCACTATTCATGGTGATCCTAGACCCTTTGATATGTGTGCCTTGGCAGAACCTGTTGGAGTTTAGTTTTGCCCTGCTCTGTCATCCACACATCCTAATTCTTATTTTTCATCTAAAAGTGTGAAAAACACACCTACAAATTCATCTATTTCTCCTCCATTAATTTCACCCCCATGTATAGCTCAAAAATATTCTGAACAAACCACACTAGAACCTCAAAAAGATCTTAGATCTACAACCAATCCTTCATGTTCCATCCCTATAATTTCAAAACCTATAGAGCCATTTATTAACACCTCCACATTATCTACATCTATCATACCATCCACATCTAAAGATATAGGGAATGATCCTTCTACATCTTATGCTCTTTCTGATGAACTTTTATCGGATTTATCTAAAATTTTAATATCAAAAAAAACAAATGCTTCTATGCAATATTCACTTCTTTTAAACAATTTGTCGCCATCTCCTCATACTTTGGGCCTCCCACAACCTATGGGAAGTACTTACCAAGTCGGGAGTTGTGCTTTTATTTATAAAGGATATGATTGGGGAAGAATACCCTAAAACATCAAGACACATTGTGATGGATATGCTCGATGCTATTTTGCTAATGAATATATTAAAGCTAAACCTATAATGCTTAAAATGGGATATAAAGGGCAAGTCTTGGGACCTTTCCAAAATGGTATGAAAGAACCTATGGAGGTAGAACCATGGCCCGATCGATGTGGTGTGGGCCTATTTCCTAGTAAGGGTCAACCCTTCCCTTTTGAAGGTGATGATCAACTCATATGTTATCAAGATTATCTAGATAAACAATATTCTTTGTGTCCAAAGAATAATCCCTTTACATGCAATATGCTATCCATAGCTTACCTTGAATTGATTGTTGAATCCGATGATGAGTTGGAAGGAGATATTTTCCATGATGTCTCCGTTGAAGAGTTGTTACACAATGGTTTTTATTTTGATGGTTCTATACCTACTATAGCCCAACTTGAGGCCACGACTCCTCAAGATGAATTCTCCAAGTTAACCTTAAAATAATTACAAGAATTGGGCGTCTCACCCACCCCACCTAATTTTGAAAGAGATCTACACATGGAAGTAGAAAACATCATTAAAGTTAACATTGGAACTGAGGATAATCCTCACATAATCAATATTGGATTAGAATTAAGTCAAGAAAAACAAGAGCAATACATTGCATTCCTTAAAGAATATGAAGATGTCTTTGCTTGGACATATGAAGACATGCCAGGTTTAGATCCTTTTGTAGTCATGCATCACCTAGTAGTCCATCCGGATGCTAAACCTATTAAATAGAAACTTAGAAAAATGCATCCCAAAGTAGCCTTGCTAGTCAAATGGGGGTTAGAAAAACTCCTGAATGTTGTTTTTATACAAGCTATTGATTATGTTGAATGGATCTCAAATGTAGTTCCAGTCACCAAGAAAGAAGCTACCAAAGTTAGGGTTTGCATAGACTTTAGAGATATTAATGTTGCATGCCCTAAAGATGATTTTCCTCTTCCAAACATGGATCAAATCATTGACTTTACTTCGGGAGTGGAATGATGTCCCTAATGGATGGATTTTCTGACTATAATAAGATCAGGATAGCTCCTGAAGATCAGGATAAAACAACCTTTATTACCCCTTGGGGTACCTTTTGTTGGAAAGTGATGCCATTTGGTTTAAAGAATGCAGGCACAACATATCAACGAGCCATGACTTATATCTTTCATGATATCCTACATGATTACATAGATGATATTATAGCTCACTCTATTAAAGAAGATGATCATTTAGATGATTTGAGAAAAGTATTTAATCGGTTAAGAGAATACCTTATTCGATTAAATCCAGCCAAATGCATATTTGGAGTTAAGTCCGATAAACTATTAGGGGTTTTAGTTTCTTTATGTGGTATCAAAATCGACCCTCTCAAGATTGCGGCTATCACTGATATGCCCGCACCTACCAATATATCTGAGTTACGAAGTTTACAAGGTAAACTTCAAGCCATCCATTGCTTCATCGATAAGCTGGCAGACAAAACCGGTCCCTTTCTTAAGCTTCTTAAGAAGGATGTCCTTTTTAATTGGGATGATGAATGTAAGGAAGCTTTTGAACTTCTCAAACAATACCTCCTTAACCCACCTATGCTTTCACCACCTAGATCTGATCATCCTTTTATCTTGTACATTTTTGCTTCTGATTCTGCCTTAGGAGCTATGTTAGCTTAGCTTGATGATGAGAAGAAAGAACGTGCTAATTATTACATTAGCAGAACCCTCATCAGTTATGAAACTCATTATACCTCGTTAGAAAAATTATGTCTAGCAGTCATATTTTCTACGTAGAAATTATGCCATTATATGCTCAGTCAAAAAACATGTCATTGCTAAATATGATCCCTTGTGGTATCTTATGAGTGGACCTTATTTATCGGGTCATACAACAAAGTGGGTTCTTTCTCTAAGTGAGTTTGAACTCACATTCATAGGATAGAAGTCTATTAAGGGTCAAATCATAGCAGATCAATTAGCTGCTGCACCCTTAGAGTCTACCCATCCCCTCATCATTGAGTTTCTTGATAAATGCCTTCAATTAGAGGCAGACCATGTTGAACAATGGTCCTTATACTTTGATGGAGCCCGATGCATGAGTGGGGCTAGTGCGGGTATTATTTTAATATATCTACAAAAACATCTTCTTCCTTCGTCCTTCAAATTAACATTTTCTTTCACTAATAATACTTCTGAATATGAAGCTCTAATCCTTGGATTACGAGCTGCTTTGGCATTGAAAATCAAAAGTTTATTGGTTTTTGGTGACTCACAACTTGTCATAAATCAAATTAATGAAGTTTATCAAACCAGAGATGATAAATTACACCCATATAAAGCATATGTTTTGCAATTGTTATCCTTGTTTGATAAAGTTACTTTGGAAGCTATTCCTCGAACTAGCAACCGTGCGGCTGACGCTTTGGCCGTAGTTGCCTCTCTTCTACCCTTGGAGTTAGATGACGAATATGCCACCATCATTATTCTTCGACTCTAGGAACCCGCTTCAAATCAATCATGCTTAGAACCTTTGGATGTGTTTCTAATCAATGAAACTACTCCTGAACCTTGGTATACAAATATATTTGATTTTATTCAAAATGGGACTTTCCCTGCCAGTTCTAATAGAAACCAGCATCGGTTATTATGTAGACGAGCAAGTCGATTTGTAATAATTGGCAATACTTTATATAGGAGATCTTTTGAAGGTATCCTATTAAGATGTTTAAATCTAGAAGAATCCAAATCAGCTTTGAGTGAAGCCCATGATGGATCTTGTGGAGGACACTTCAGTGGTAGTGTCATTGCTAAAAAGCTCCTTAGGATAGGATACTTTTGGCCTACCATGGAAAATGATGCACATGATTATGTGCGCCATTGTGATAAGTTCTAGAAACATGCTGACCTTGTCCATGCGCCTGCACAAGAGCTGCAGGCTATTTCATCTCCTTGGCCCTTTTCAAAATGGGGCTTAGACATTATTGGCAAAATTAATCCTGTGTCATCTGATGGACACAAATTCATCATAACCGCCACTAAGTATTTCATGAAGTGGGTTGAAGCTATGCCTTTAGCTTCCTTCACTGGAACACAAGTCTCTAAATTTATTTTTAATTAAATTATTTGTAGGTTCGAAATTCCTGTAAATCTCATCTCAGACAATGGAACTTGTTTCAAAAATAAATATGTTAAGAAATTATGCCAAAAATATAAGATTCAACATCGCTGGTCCACTCCCTATTTTCCTCAGGGTAATGGTCAAGCAGAAGCTTCTAACAAAACCTTAATCAAAATTCTCAAAATATTGGTCAATAAATCTGGCCGCAACTGGCACATTCAATTATATGTAGCTTTGTGGGCCTATCGAACTAGTGTTCGAACTCCCACTGGAACTTCACCTTTTGTCTTGGTTTATAGTGTTGAAACTATTTTTCCCTTTGAATTAGAAGTTCCTTCTTTGGCTCTACTACTTCAAGACACCGAAGTAGGAGATGAATATCGAGCTGGCAGACTCAGTCAGCTGGAACTCCTAGATGAAAAGTCCATCAATGCTTTGGAGCATCTTCGTGCCTACCAAAACAAGCTTAAAAGATCATATGCTAAGAAAGTTCGTCATCGATCCTTTGAGGTCGGTGACTTTGTTTTAAAAGAAAATAAAAAAAATACTAATGCAACTAAAGACCTTAAAGGTAAATTTGAGCCCAACTGGCTTGGACCATATATTATCACTGCTAAGTTTGAATCGGGAGCATACAAATTAGCTACCTTAGATGGTAAATATTTAAAAGAACCTATGAATATTATGCATATTAAGCGATATTACGCATAAAATTTAGTCATTTCATTTGTACATATTTTGCATGTTGTCTCCTTTTAAAAATATATATAAAACTGTTTAAACAAAAACAAACCAACAAAAAAAAAAAAAGAGTCAAAATTATCAAACTCCTCAAAAATATTTGTTGTATATATTTCTTATTAAAGTATTGCGGTTATATTTTCAATTTATTTTGGATAAATTAGCATTTATTTGGAATCCCTCACTATCACAAACACAAAAATAAATATCTTGATTTTATCTGGCATGATTACTAATCTCTCTTATATCAAAGTTCACAAAATTCAATTAAATAAATTTTGAGCACAGAGAATTGATCTTGTTATTTACTTGAACCAAGCAAATATTTTCACAATAAAATGATTACATTTGTAATTTCCATGCTATTCTACATAGTAGAAGTGGTTTCTTGAGCGAAAAGTTTTCCCTGCTATCCTATCATGCACATGGTCTAGAATCTTTGAGAATTGGCAAAAGGACAAGCTCACCCCTACCCAGAATAAAAATCCCTTGCTCTACAGCTAATCCGAGCAAGTATCCCTAGCATAGGAAGAAAAGAAAATTTCAAAAAAAAAGAGAAAAAGAAAAATATTATTTCAGCATTATCTCAAATATCAAAGCAAAAAAAGTACAAAAAAGAAAAGAAAAAGAAAAGAGAAGCAAAAGAAAACAAGCAAAAGCAAAAGCAATAAAATCCCTTTCCCTACCCATTGAAAAGAAAAGAAGGGTTGATGAGCTTGAATCCCTAGAATTCTCAATTATTCGAAAACTGTGAGGTAAGCCCCATAACAGGTGGTTTGTGCCCAACCCGCTTGGCCTTGGGTAAATCCTAGCATGGCGATATGTCTGTCACATTAGCGACCTTCTTTTGTATAGACCTATGTCTGCTTATGGATTAGCTAGCTCTTGATAACCTGACTTACATAATAGTTTGGTATGGTTATATGCATCTAAATCATGGTTAATGAACACTTATTTGGTTAATTCAAATCACTTGTATCAAATTATCTTGCTCAAAACTGGTAAATGCACAAAGCAATTGCACACACATTTGTATTTGAGAGATTTTGTGTATCATTATGATAAATCAAGATTGGTAATGAACTCACATATGCACATGGGATTCCTTATAAATCTAACTGTTGTCTTTAAGATACTTTGAAATATATTTGCAAATTGTTTGGAATAATTTCATTTTCTTATTTGAGAACAGTTGTTTAGTATAAAGACAACTACATACATTTTCAAAAAAATCAAAATTTCTTTCAAAAAATACACTCAAATCATATATATATTATTGAATTTCATGAAGATGGTATAGTTCCAAAACTTAAATTGGAATTTTATGCCTAGCGCAAGTCCTCATCTTCATATTATCTATTTATTTTCAAAAATTAAATCAACCATGCAATAAAACTATCAATTTCTTCTTTGGATTTCACGATGATGGTATAAGTCTATACCTAAATATTCTATGCCTAGCGCAAACCATTGTACTAATTTTATTTCCCATTTATTTAAATTCATCAAAACATGTGACTTAAATCATTATGTTACACAAATATGCTTTAACAACAACGCACATTGTTACTATTTCATGTCATTATGTCAATTTTAATTTTGCAATGATGGTATAATTCCTAGGGAATTATTCAAAATTTTTATCACACGAATTTATGCCTAGAAAAAATCATATTTAATATATTTCATGCATAATATTTTCATGGAAATCTGAAAACAAATCACCATCATCATCATCATTTGCATCATCACAACAAAGTCTTAAGACAGTCTCTTAAGCACTCTTTTTCTTTTAACAATATTTTTATACTAGGATTAGCTTGACGACCGAGTGAGCGGTGACTCCATGAAATGGTCTATAATAGCGACAACGTCCTTTGAAATTATTGTTAAAAGTCCCTTTTTTTATCAAATTATCCCACAAACAACCAATTTGTTTACATCAGATTATTTCATTTAAATTTTAAAGCATGACATTCAAACCATAATATTTCCAAATGACATAATCACATGAATCATCAAATCAATCACATCAAAACATTAAAGCATCATACAAACACATAAGACAAGTCATATGATCAAAAAAATTTTTTTTTTTATATATATATATATATATCTCAACAATATATGTACATCATATCAAAACTAGATTGGTATGCCACAATCTACATCTTGGCATACTCAATCCTCTCAATCATATATTCAGTCTATGTAGTGTAGTAGCCTAGCCTCGAGAACCCCTCAAGCTCTCAGCCTCATCTCCTCCCCTGCCCTGAGGTGGACGAGGTGGCCCCATCATAGTATGTGTGGTACTGTGAGTCCTAGTCATCGATTGGGATGAAGTCCTCGATGACCCAACCCTGATCGGATCCGCGATGTCGACTGGAAGCTGTACCCTCTGGCCCTCTGGCACCAGCTGGAAGTAGATACCCTGATAGAATGTGGTATGAGCAATCGATCGTGCTAGCTCTTGAGTGCTCACTCCTTTGCTCCGTGCTCTAAGGTGTGCAACCTCATCTCTGAGCTGTGTAGCCTCATCCTATAAAGTCTGCACCTGATCTTGGAGATGAATAGTCTCCACCTGGAGAGTAGCCATCTCGCTACTTTCTCCTACCTTGACACCCTTGCCCTTATCGGGCGATGGTGGCATCTCTCTCCATGGAGAAGGGGGTCTATCCTCCATCCTCTCCCACTGCTACAGCCTCTGCTAAGCCTATGGCCTCCTCTGCTTTCTCCCACTATGACCCTATGCCACCATAATGGCCGCCTGGCATAGCCTCCCCATCTGATGCACAACTGCATGAATCGAACCTTAAGCCCTCGTCATCCGAGGAGGGCGGATGCCTGTGTACCAGGCATCATAGCCATCGGCTACCCCGACATCATCCCCATCCACTAGCTGTATTGGGGCATCATCTGCATCTTGAATCTAGAAGCACTGCATATCTAGAGCCCCGCTAACTATAGTGTTATCCTAGACAGTCCGAGAAAACTCGTAGTCTCTAAGAGATGGGATCCCCTGCTGTAGATCGAACTACCTCAAAACTTGGTCGTAGTGGTGGAGCTCCACATCTCTCCTCTCCATCCTTAGCCAATAGGTTCGCCTAACATGAGCCAGCTCCTGTCCATCCTCGACCCACCTTGGATGATCTCTCCAAGGCCTCCAAGTGATCTAGTTGGAGACAAGGTCATCAAGTAGTCTCCGGGACATTGGCAGATCTATCCACCACTGTGACCCTCTTCGAAGCCACCAGTAGAAAGCTCAGGGCCTCTCCCCATCAATCCCTATCAGTTGGAGCCCTATCGGCCTCTGCACTATGATGTGCTCCCAGCACCAAACTTGTAGTAGTGATGTCATGGCCAGACATTGGCCGCCCTTGTATACAACCCCATGTAGGATCCTATACAATCAGCATAGTACAAAGCTCCCCCAAGCAAACTTGTACCCATGGTATCTCATGTCGTAGACCACATCTATCAGTAGCCATGGTACTTTGCATCCACTCTGATGGCATAGCAACAGACCACCTACCACCCCAACCAAAACCTATGTCAGTATAGATGCCACAGGCATATAGCGTAACGACTTGATGTTCACTCCACCCTTCTCCAGGGTGAAGCTCGGATCTCCGCATAGTCACATCATCACATGGCCCTAATTTTCCATGGGAGTTATTATCCATCCTTGTATGGGGATCCTCAAAATCCTCCATACATCCTCCAACGTGGGAGTCATCTCCACTATCGATAATAGAAAATAGGAAGAACCTGGATACCACCTCTCTGCTAGGGCTATCAATAGCCCCATATCTGTAGAAACCTATGGCATATCTACCACATGCTGCAAGCTAACTTGAGCCAACTGATCTCGCTCTTCCTGAGATAGAGCGGCCAAGTCATCCCTCAGCCCGTCGTATTTCCATTCTCTGCTCTTTAGTAATCCTCTCTGCAACATAAACAACAAAATAATAAAAATCATTAATAAAATAGTGATTAAAAATGGAAGTAACACAAGTTCAATTTGAGCAAATTCGTCTCTAATTTCACAAGCCAAAATCATCCCTTATTTTATGAAATCGTCCCCATTTCACCAATTTCACCCTTGGATGAAATTGGCGATATCGAGACGATTTTGATGAAATGGAGACGATTTCGTCCCAACGACGTCGACCACCCAAAAAATGGCTACGATGCTCAAAAATCATTCAAAATTAATCTAAAAAGCATAGAAAGTCAAAATTAAAACATTCTAAACTAAGTTAGACTCTTATCCATAGCTCGTGTCGGACCTCTGTTGATCTGTGCGCTGTCTTGACCATTTTGTTTGCGAAGCTCCAAAAACCAGAAAATGAAAATGAACAGTAACAATGAATTAGGGTCTTACCCTATTTTTCTTAGTTTTATTCAAAAATAATTAAAAACATTTTAAATTTTGCTTTTTCATGTTTTTACCTCAAACGTTCGATTTGGGTAAAAACACGGAGGGGGCACCATAGTAAGCTGTCGTACGATTCGACCTAGAATCGTCGCCTAAAAATGGGAGTAAATTTTTGCTTTCTCATAAACCGAGAAGAACTTATATTTAACACATTTTCCTCAGAAAATTCACTAAAGAGGGGGCAAAATGTAGCACCCCAAAATTGGCACAGTAAACCTTAGCAAATAATTAAAATTACTTTAGTAATAATTCAAAATTCAATTTTAACCCTGAACCGCCCATTAACCGCCTGTTAAACAAATTTCCTCATTTTTTGTGCCATTTTTAGGATTTGTTATGACCATTGGACGATATCATCTCCAATCAGACGATATCGCCTCAGATCAGATGATTTTGTCTGGAGCAGAACGTCCAGACGATCTCGTCCCAAACTGATTTGTGCATAATTAGATTCTGTTCCAATGGCGTCTCTAATCTGGGTAGAAGCATGTCTGCATCGTTAGAGACCTCCCCCATTGGAGATCTTCCAGATTAGGATGATCTCCAACCTCCTAACCTCCCTCCTAAGCCTACTTAAACCTTAGGACCCCCCCTTGACATCCCCCTGGCTGAATTTTCCTGTAACTTGACCTTTACGTGCATTAGAATACCCTAGATTACCATCTGCATTTGTGCTTTCCAAGTTTTCTTGTAGGGACCTCATTGATTTTCAGCTAGAGCAAGCTCAGATCATCGTAGATGATCCTATACAATCTTGGATGATCCCGTCAAAATTTGAGACGATTTCGACTACAGTCTGCATTGGGGGCAATCAGTGCCCAGAGTTTGCACTTTTCCTATACTTTGCTGCTATTTTATTCTGCATTTAGTCAGTTTTATTATTATTTCTTGTTATTCTGCATCTTGGAGTTCACCCATTTAGTTTAATTGCATAATAAAATCATGATTAGCTATTAAAGCATCGTAATTTACTTGCATTTCTATTCGAGATTATCTTATTGACATCCTTATTATTATTTCACATCATTTTCCTTTATCAGTATAGCTGCATTTTTTGTATTTTGTATCTATTTCTCTATTTGCAGGTCTCTGATGAATTCGTCTGATGAATTCATCAGATCTCAGATGATCTTGTCTGATTTTAGATGATCCTATCAAATCAGAGGTGATCTGGACTGCTTCAAAAATTAGAATCTCCATCAGACATCCGAAATCAGGTATGGCTTTTCTCATCTAGCATATTCTCTGTGTTTTATGTTTAATTCTATTTTTTGTATTCATTTAATTTACATTTTCATAATAGAACAACTTAGATTCATTTGGCCAAACCTAGGATTTGAATGTTTAAAGATAAAATTGAACACATTAAACACATTCCCAACCTAGGCATGGAGACTACCACTAAACGTTTCCTGGTGAACCCCACCATCTATCGAAAAATCACCTTAATACACCTCCCCTAAGAGGCGGGACCTTCAAAGGGCCTCTCAGTCTGAGGTATTGTCCCATCCTTCCCGCATCCCCCTTTCGGGTGCGGATCCTTTAGCCTGAAGGTAAGGGTGCGGAAAATTTGGAATGATACATCTACAAAAGTGGAGATGAAAATGGAGGGAGATCCATATAAGATGATGTAGTTGTATGACCTTGGACATTGGGAGTTTCCAAATAGTAGGGCAACACAACTTTAGGGGGTAATCTTCCCATATATTTTTAACATGGATAGTTATATTGTAGACCTATGTAAAGGTATATACTCTAGCTTGTTGGGTTTGAAAACCTAATTATGATCCAAGGGATATGATATAATACATGAAATTAAGGTTTGAAGTAGTTCTAGCTTCAGGAAGAATCCTCTTCCAAGTCCTACTAAACTTCAAGTTGAAGTCTAAAACAATTTCTTACTAATGATTTTGTATGGATGTGAATTTATTGAGGAGAGAAAAAGGATCAGCAGACTCATTGAAATATTCTATAAAGGGTTTTGATAATGTTGTCCATGAGTTAATGGTATTGTCTTCTAGGGTCTTGAACCAATGTAGAATTTTTCCTCTAAAGGACTGAGCTGGGATTCTAACAATAACATCCTCATTTTTTATGTTGTGGATCACTACCAGATTCAAAATATCTTGGCAATGTTCATATGTAGTTTTACCAGATCCATCATATGTGGGAATGGCCTTAGACATAGCCTAAGAAATATCATGCATATGGGTCAGTCTAAGGAGACCAGTTGTATTCCAGTTGGGATATTTTTACAAGTGCTAATTTGGAGCTATGTTTGCATTTTGATTTTGATTTTGGTCCATGTTTCTAAGTGTAGTTCCTATTAGAGGTGGTCTTGGGGGTACTTTAGAATGTACCTCAAGAGGAGTTTTATCTGAATTAAAATACTGATTTAAATATCTTATGATAGTAGACCCTCTAAAGGGGAGCTCATAGTAGAAAAATGATCTTAGGTTATTCCTTGCGGATGACCTAGCATTCATGAAAAAACTACAAGCTACAGGGATAACTTATAGGTTTTGTAGGCTATGGAGTCTCTAGGTGAATTTGTTGCTCACCGCTTAACAAGGTCAAGACAATTCACCAAATCATGATTCCTTCATGAAAATATACAAACAAAGAAAAGGATGGGTTCTAGTATTTCTTATAAATAGGTACCATCGGACATGCCAAAAAAGTTATTATTTGCAACAAATCATGCATCAAATAATAAACATGGGGTTCCAATAACAAGTTGCATGTAAGGCCAAATCGCTTTAGCCACAAGCACAAAATACATCCTTGCAAAATTATGGGTAAAAGAAACAATGTCATCCACCCCACGTTTACACACCTTTTTCTGAACCTTTGGCATTTATTTATAATCAATTGTGTGAGACATAGACCATTACTTTACCCGAGGGTTGCTCCTTAGATCCAAACCATCCAAAACCCAAGGGATATAAAGAGAAGTTATATTGTTTATGCCATAGATAAAACAATCATCATATACAAGCATGCTATGCTTTCAAGAACTTAGTGCAAGACATGATCGATAAGAATCAATTTCAAATAGACAATGCTCTTACTATTTAGGTTCAACAAGTAGAAATAGGGTATGAATAATTACCTATGCAAAAAAAATAAATAGTGCAACCTAGGCAAGTTACTGACATACATATAGTGTAGCCACCCCATAAAACTAGCTTATCGAGTCCACATCATTTAAAATACCAATTTTGTACTTGGAATCCATCATCTGAGCCTATGTCAACCACTTTTCAAAAGTTACAGGAGGAAAATGCAATTATCTTAGCTAACATACACCCTTTCAACCCAAATAGCCCAAGCCTAAGGGTTACAGGGAGGATCACTTTTGCCTTTATCATTGAATAGAGGGCCATGACATTGATAATTGTTATACCTTTAAAAATGTGGTCTAAGAACTTATTTATAAGGAGGTTTCACCCATATATGGTTCACGCATTTCACCTAATCCTACCACAATTCAGCCCACATCATCCCATCTATGATCCCAAGGCTAGTCGTAACCTCATAATCCCAACAAGATGCCTTGACAGTACATCAAATTTTTGATAACTACTTTAGCCCTATTTCAAAAACTATACAAGGTACATGCAATAATATTACCAAAAATCAAACCAACAAAACCTAAACTTGGGTCAAATAATGAAATCCTTTATTGTACCTATCATCGTATGAACGGGCATGAAATTTACAATTGCTACTCATTTAAGAATCTGGTCAAAGTAAAAATAGAATGAAATGAGCTCCGCATAAATGGATCACTTGTTTCACATCTTCAATTCATGGGTATTTCATATAATTCTATGCCACAATAAAGGGGGTTGGTTTTTTCACTCCTTCTATCCAAGCCAATCACATTGCATTAGACAAAATGCACACAGGGGGTCTTCAAGGTGTCACACCTTCCCTACCATCTACATCATAATCAATGAAGCAAATTGGGGATTCAAAAGGTATCATACATTCCCCACTTTCATCAATCACCACACACACTAGAGGTTCCTAGGGTATCACACCTCCCCCATAAAAATCATAAAACAATAAAAATAAAAATAAAAATTCAAAAATTTCAAAAAAATCAAAAAACATAAAAACACAAAAACAATACAAAATATTAAAATACAAAAACATTTACATTATGTTATCATGCATTGCATTATATGCATTGAGTAGTTACATTTCATTAGGCATATTCATCCATTTTATTTGCACTAGGACAAGTCATGTTTACATTCTTACAAATGACACCATGTTTGTATGCCAGTCATGAATCCACATATCATCATCTCACATTTCCCTTGTGAGTAACTGTGTTTTTCAAAACAACTAATGAGTTGCTATAAGGTGTATACTAGGGTTTTTAGTCATTCAAACATAAATGGTTATCTTTTTAATTTTTTTAGAAAGTTATATTAGCTTTAGAAGGTAAGGTCTTTCTTTGGTAGTACCTTGCATATGTCATAATCCCAACACAATTATACACATTAACGATTTGGGTCTAAAAAAGGAAATATGAAACTACAAAGTGATGCTTATCACCTTAAGTGAAATATTTTTCTTGTCCATATTATTATGTGCATGGTCTAGAATACTAAGAATTGACAAAAGGACAAGCTTCCCCCTACCCAAACAATTCCCTTTGCTCTTCCACAAAATGAGCAAAAGTTATCATAACAAAAAGAAACAATGATTTTTATCACTAAGCAAATCCTTTGCTAAAAAAAAGAATAAATAGTGGTTTTCACCACTCAGCATGAGCAAGTATCCCAAGAATTTAAAATAAAATAAGGGGTAATGAGATTGAACCCCTAGAATCTTCAGTATTTAGAAGCCATGAGATGATCTCCACTACAGCAATGGGTTGAACGAAACCCGAATGGCAATGGAGTAGCCTTACACATGGTGATATGTCTATCACATTAGCAATATTATTTTGTATAGACCATTGTTAGCTTATGGTTGAGTTAGGTTTTGGTGGTTTGTATTTCCTAGTAGTATAATTTTTGGTACAAAATCTACCTTTGGTTATGTTTGAGCCCAAGACTTTGCCAACATTGAATGATCGAGCTTAAAATAGAGATTACCTAGTTCAATCTCTAGAGAAGTTTGGTTCCTATATTTGTTATAGTAAAAGAGGATAGAATAAAGTGCATAAATAAAGGGAAATATATCTATTTCTAGGAAGATTAAATGGTACATGTTAGACAACAACAAGGAAACGCATATAGTTTTTATAGATAAGCATTATTTGAACCATTAAAATAAGAATAACCAGTCCTCTGGTGCATATTTAAACAATCATAAACCTACTAGAATTTTTAACTTCAAAACTAGTGAAACTTAAAGCACAAAAATCTAAAAAAAGAATTAAAGTGATTTATATTCAACGTAGTTTATATAGAATTTAACAATCCATACATACTTGATCAAACACCATTGAGCCAAAAACTAGAATGAGTAGTTTTTTATTGCTTTCAAAAGTCTATATACATTGCCTTATAAACATCCAAGAGTTGACCATTAGTTAGGGTCACTCATCCTATATATATATATATATATATATATATATATATATATATATATATATATATATATATATATATTCTTTTAATAGCAAAAAATCTGAAACTTGTTACAACAATATACCCGTAGGCTCATTCTGGTAAATTAGTGGTTAAAAGAGTATGGGGTCTTCAACAACAAATGGTTGAGATCTTCTTGTTATCGTATATTTTCCTCAATCCTTTTGGAGACATCATGGTCCAATTTTCCTCCACTTATTCATTTATGGCTTTCTGATTTTGGTCAATGAAAACCTAGTTGATCGTGAAATCATGACCATTTTCTACCTTGTGATCCTTTTGGGCCCTTGGCCAGTGAAAACCTGGTTGGTCACAAAATTGTGACCATTTTATACCTTGTGCTCCTTGCGGGCCCTTGGCCAGTTAAAAATTGTCTAGTCATGAAATCACGACCATTTTATGCCTTGTGCTCATTTCAGGCCCTCGACTAGCAAAAACCTGGTGGGTCACAAAATCCTGACCATTTTTGACCTTGTGCTCCTTTTAGACCCTCGGATAGAAAAAACCTAGCCAGTCATGAAATCATGACCATTTTTTACCTTGTGCTCCTTTCAGGCCCTTTGCCAATAAAAACTTGGTCGATTTCAAAATCGTGATCATTTTTTGCCTTGTGCTCCTTTTGGGCCCTTGTCCAATGAAAACTTGGCCAATCGTGACCATTTTGCCTTGACCTCCTTTCGAGCCCTCGACCAACGAAAACCTAGTCGATCATGAAATCATGACCATTTTCCACCTTGTGCTCCTTTTGGACCCTCAACCAATAAAAACTTGGTCGATCATGAAATCCTGACTATATTCCATACTGAACAAAAAAACCTAGAAGAAATATCCTTTGTTCCTTTGGTGTAGTCATTTTGACCTACATTATTGTTGGACTAATCACCAGCATCCCTCCTCAGGAATCATGACATGGAATAACCGTCTCCCATAGGTTAAAGCCCTGGCCTGTAGCGGCTACCTAAAGTTCGAGCTTTTGGTAGAACGACAGGTTTCGCCTTTCTAACAATTGGTATCAGAGCCAAGTTCCATTTAAAGGCTAAATTAGCTAGGGTTGATCTTGGATTAATACTCTAATGGAAAAGAAAGGCAAGAATGGAACCATGAGACATAAGAAGAAAAGATCACACAGGGTCATAAAAGAAAATAAAGATAAATTCATTATTGCTGTAGATTCAAGAGATGAATCAAACAATGGAGAAAAGTCCAAGAGTCAACTCGGTCATAATGCAGGTTCTTAAGGTTCAGAATGTTTTGATCAACTCCGGCATAATGAACGTCAGTGTTATGGGTTTAGTAGCAGTGAAGATGAAGAAGAAATAGAATCATAAAAAGAATGTAATAAAGAATAAATGAATGTAGAAGCAAATTGGAATGAAGATCAAATTACAGCTCCAAGTAAGAAGAATAGAACCTCCTTCAAAAGGACATCTCAGCCAGTTTTAGTTTCTATGGTAGAGGAAATTGAACCAGAAAAGGTAGAAGGGGTGAACACTGAAGTAGATAATAAAAACCTCAATGCTAAAGTAGACTGGGAAGGTGAGTTGATCTCTGCTCTTGAAGAGTTTAGTATAGAAAAGAAAAAGAACAAAAGACTGTCCAAGAAATTGGAAGAATAGGGGGATGAGATTGAAAATCTGTTCTTACAATTCCAACAGGCCAAGAAAATAGAAGAAGACTTGAAGTCACAGCTGAATGATAAATTCAATGTGTGTAACAAACATGAAGAGGATTTTAACAAAGTAGTTAGTAATCTATAGCTGCAAGTAGAAGAGTCTAAAAGGATTGAGGAAAATCTCAGGTCACAAATCAATGAGAAAGAGATTATTTACCGCAAACAAGAAGAAGAGATTGTTTCATTGAAAAAACAACTAGAAGAGGCCAATACAAATCTTAAATTCGAGAAGAGCACAAAATTGCTAGATAAAATGATAAGTCATCAGAGAAGCTCCACGATTAAGCATGGTCTTGGATATGAAGTTGAACAACCTATATCTTCCAATTCTGTAGAGAAGAAGAAGTTCACTGTTGAAGGGTCCGAGCAAGAAAAGGTTAAAGCTGTATCTTCAAAAGAAAGAAAATATCAAAGGAGATTTATAGCAAAGCAACCACAACAAAAGAGGTTCTACCACTCTCACTTTTTTCATACTAACACTTTTAATGGCTATTGTTTCAGATGTAACCCGATGGTCACAAGGCAACTTATTGTGGATTAAATAATAAATCAAAGAGTTATGCTAGTCGAAATACATTTGCATATCTGAGTGAACACTTTGTACAATGTTTTCAATGCAATGGTCATGGGCACATAGCAAGGTTTTGTCCAAGCGCTTATGTATCAAATCTAAGGAAAAATAGTAGATTTCATAAGACGCAAAGAACACAACACAGACAGGAAATAAATCAGGTTCATAGAAGAAAGGAAAATTTCAAGAAAAAGACAAGTTAGAAAACTATCGCGATATAGCGACATGTTTTCCGTCACGATTTCGTGACAAGTCAAAGGAGAGAGAAAGCATAGCCGAAAATGTCGCAATATCGTGACAAGTCGGAGGAGAGAGAAGGCACAATCGAAAATGTCATGATATCACGACAAGTCGGAGGAGAGAGAAGGCACAATAAAAAATGTCATGATTTCACGACAAGTCGGAGGAGAGAGAAGGCGCAATTGAAAATGTCGCGATATCGCGACAATTCAAAAGAGAGAGAAGGCGCAATCAAAAATGTCATGATTTCATGACAAGTCGAAGGAGAGAGAAGGCATAGTTGAAAATGTCATGATTTCATGACAAGTCAAAAGACAGAGAAGGCGCAAGGCAAACTGTCACGATTTCGCGACATGTCGGAGGCCAAGAAGCTAAGTTGAGAAACTGTAGCGATTTCGCTACATGTTGAATTTTTGCAAGCAAAAGCAGGGAGAAAGTGTTAAGTAAAAAGGATGTAGCGATTTCTCTATGAGTTGCAAAGGCACAAAGTAAAGGTGTAGCAATTTTGCTACGAGTTACAAAGGCACAAAGTAAAGGTATAGCGATTTTGCTACGGGTAAAAGTTGCGCAAAACAAAGGTGTAGCGATTTCGCTACAAGGTGAAAATACTCAACACGAAGGTGTAGCAATTTTGCTACAGGTCTGAAGGGCAGAACTCAAAGGTGCAGCGATTATGCTTCAAGTCGAAAGTGTAAGGCACAAAAGTGTAGCAATTTCGCTACGAGTCAATATTTCACGGGTAAAAGCAAATTTGAAAGCATAAGGCACTAAGTTGTAGCGATTTCGCTACTGAATGAAGCACAAAATGTACGAAAGTCGAAAGAGTCATGATTTCATGACAAAGATGAAGATGACACCAGCGAAAGCTGAAAGTGTTGCGATTTCGCAACAGGTTGCAAGAAAAGCCGCCAGAAGCTGGAAGTGTCATGATTTTGCGACAAGATTGAGGATGACATCAGCAACTGATCAAAGTGTCACGATTTCATGACAAGAATGGTAGTGAAGCGTTCAAAGGCAAAAAGGGTCGTGATTTTGTGACAATAAGGTCGAGGAGGTGTATGGACACAAAAAGTGTCACGATATCGCGACGTGTTGCTATTTCGTAGAAATAAGCTACAGGAAAGAGAAGAAGGTGGCAGAGGAGTTTGAGGTTGACAAGTTTGAATCGAGGCCGACAGTTTTTAGGGTTTGAGGCCGACATTGTCAAGGGTTTTACAGTGGATGTCGTTAGGGTTTTAAGTCGACATTTTCTAGGGTTTACAGCGGACATCCTTAAGGTTTTAAAGCCGACATTTGCTAGGGTTTGATGAGACGTCTTTAGGGTTTCAAAGTCGACATTTGCTAGGGTTTTACAGTGGACGTCTTTAGGGTTTCAAAGCTGACATTTGCTAGGGTTTTACGGCAGGTGTTTTTAGGGTTTGCAGCCAAAAATCACAAAGTTTAAGTAGTCAAAAAAGTTCTAGGGTTTGATGTTGACATCATTAGGGTTTGCAGCCGACGTCTTTGATTCTCCGACGTATGTTTGATGTTGAATTCTCTTCTATAAAAATGGGGTGTTGCAAGGTTAAAGAGGCGAGAAGTGTGGAATGTGCGAAACAAGTTTGCATCAGGAGAGCAAGTCGTATGATCTAGAGAGGAGCAAAGTGATAGTTCTTTGGAGTTAGAAAGAGAGCGTAGCAATGAGATAATGTAGGAGGAGCATGATTGCATGAAGTTCGGTCAAGAAGAATGCAAAGTCGTAACTCAAATATGCAGATCGTGATTGCATGAAGTTCAGTAGAGTAGAGTGCAAAGTCATAGTTCGGATCTGTAGATCGTGAATGCATGGATGATATGCGAAGAGTTACGTAGAAAAGATGAAAAAATAAGATAGGAATAAAGTTTTATTGTATCATTTTGATTATCTTTATTATTCCCCTTATACCAAGCTGCAACTTGGAGAATAATAAAGATAATCAAAATGATACAATAAAACTTTATTCCTTACAGTCTACTATTTCTACATTATGCTTAGTAAAACTCTCGCACTATCATCCATGCATTCACATCTGCAGATCCGAACTACGACTTTGCACTCTACTTGACCGAACTCATGCAATCACGATCTGATGAATTACGACTTTGCATTCTTCTGACCGAACTCATGCAACATGCTCCTCGCACTCACACATTATCTCATTGCTACGCTCTCTTTACTACAACTCCAAAGAACTATCACTTTGCTCACTCTATGGATCAAAACGACTTGCTATCTGCTTGACGTGAACTTGTTTTGCACATTTCACACTTCTCGCACTCATTAACCTCGCAACAACCCCATTTTTATAGAAGATAATTCAACATCAAACATATTCGGCTGTAAATCAAAGACATCGGTTGCAAACCCTAATGATGTCAACATCAAACCCTAGAATTTTTTTGGCTGCTTAAACTTTGTGATTGTTGGCTGCAAACCCTAAAAATGCCCATTGTAAAACCCTAGCAAATGTCGGATTTGAAACCCTAAAGACGTCCATTGTAAAACCCTAGCAAATGTCAGCTTTGAAACCCTAAAGACGTTCACTGTAAAACCCTAGCAAATGTTGGCTTTAAAACCTTAAGGATGTTATCGTAAAACCCTAGCAAATGTCGGCTTAAAACCCTAACGACATCCATGTAAATCCTTGACAATGTGGTAAACCTAAAAACCGTCGGCCCGATTCAAACTTGCGGTAAACTCTCTGCCACCTTCTTCTCCTTCCTGTAGCTTATTTCTGCAAAATAGCAACACGTCATGATATCGCGACACTTTTTGTGTCCGTACGCCTCCTCGACCTTGTTTTCGTGAAATCGTGACCCTTTTTGCCGTTGAACGCTTCACTACCATTCTTGTCACGAAATCATGACACTTTGATCAGTTGCTGACGTCATCCTCAATCTTGTCGTGAAATCGTGACGCTTCCAGCTTTTGGTGGCTTTTCTTGCAACCTATCATGAAATCACAACACTTTCAGCTTTCTCTAGTGTCATCTTCATCTTTGTCATGAAATCGTGACACTTTTGGCTTTCATACATTTTGTGCTCCATTCAGTAGTAAAATCGCTACAACTTAGTGCCTTGTGCTTTCAACTTTGCTTTTACCCGTGAAATATTGACTCATAGCGAAATCGCTACACTTTTTGCCTACACTTCGACTTGAAGCATAATCTGCACCTTGAGTTCTACCTTCGGACCTGTAGTGAAATCGCTACACCTTCGTGTTGAGTATTTCACTTGTAGTGAAATTGCTACACCTTTGTTTTGCGCAACTTTTACCCATAGCGAAATCGCTACACCTTTACTTTGTGCCTTTGCAACTCGTAGCAAAATCACTACACCTTTACTTTGTGCATTTGCAACTCGTAGTGAAATCGCTACATCCTTTTTACTTAACACTTTCTCCCTGCTTTTGCCTACGAAAATTCAACATGTAGCGAAATCGCTGTTTCAACCGAGCTCTTGGCCTCCGACATGTCGCGAAATCACGACAGTTTGCCTTGCGCCTTCTCTCTCTTTCGACTTGTCACGAAATCATGACATTTTCAACTATGCCTTCTCTCTCCTTCGACTTGTCACGAAATCGTGACATTTTTTATTGCACCTTCTCTCTCTTTCGACTTGTCACGATATCGTGACATTTTCAATTGTGCCTTCTCTCTCCTCCGACTTGTCGCAAAATCATGACATTTTTGATTGCGCCTTCTCTCTCCTCTGACTTGTCGTGATATCATGACATTTTTGATTGTGCCTTCTCTCCTCCGACTTGGTGATACGTGACATTTTCGGTGTGCTTTCTCTCTTCGACTTGCGCGATATCGCGACAGTTTTCTAACTTGTCTTTTTCTTCGAATTTTTTCTATCTTCTGCATCTGAATGAACACTTTGTACAATTTTTTCAATGCAATGGTCATGGGCACATAGCAAGGTTTTTTCCAAGCGCTTATGTATCAAATCTATGGCAAAACAATAGATTTCATAAGACGCAAAGAACACAACATAGACAGGAAATAAATCAGGTTCATAGAAGAAAGGAAAATAATCATTCATCATGGATGCATAAGATACAACCACACCAGAGAGATATTCAAGTTCATGTAATGATGCAAAATAGGGACGCAGGTGAAAAATCCAAGCCCGAGGTCAAGAAAGTCTGAAGAAAGAAAGAAGAGAGGAAATCGTGTCTCCTTGAACTAAAGGAGACTGCTCTTCTACTGCACTAAGCAACTCCAAGTAACACATCCTCAGGGGGAGAATTTTGAAAAAGGTTTTATTTTAATGCTTCTGTATATTTGTTGGTATCGAGGATGAAAGACCAGAGTTGGGCTTGTGGTATAATTGTCAAGTGTGTTGGTTGTTCATTTAGTTGTGTGTGGAAGTGCGTGAAGGGTAGTGTTTGCATTGAGAATCTCACCATGGTAGTATTGCTTATGTCATTGTTGTTTTGTTGATGGTTCTTATTGACCGATTATAGCTATGGATATAATAGTTGGATTATTTTTTTTTATTGAAAGAATGCTTGCCCCAACTACGTATTTGTGTTTCAATAATAGCATGTTTTTGTTCGACGCTTTGATGTGAAGATTTTCAGATCTTTAATTACACCTTGGTGAATATATTTAATTCACGATGTTTGTTTTAACTTTTAATATAATGCCAATTCAAGGATAAGAAGTTTGAGGTGAGTAAGGTGCACTACGGTTGGCCATAAAGTGTTTGACAAAATGTCTTTCGACATGCACGATTGAAAGTAAGAGTTGGCGTAGAAATGGATTGGACAAAAATTGGTACGATGTGAGTCACTTGCAATTCGTTGATAGAAGTGAAATCAGCATGTTGAATGGGAAGATTGAAGAAAAAGTTTACAATGTGCAACAGATGATTTCAAGATGGTGATGAATGTTTGAGGTGCTTTTATAAAGAATTGAGGTAGTCTAATGGATTCTCACTACAGAGAAAGACAAACAGTTGTCAGTAGGTTCAATTCTGTTGAGAATATTCAAGATGTATATGCAGATGTTGTTTGCATTACGAGCAAAAATTTGGATAGTTAAACGATCGGTATGCTTCACTAAAATCGTGGACAAGTTTGAGATTGCAGAGCAACTGAGGGTTGAGGCTTAGAAGACAGGGAATTGAAGTGGCCACATATTCCCAAGAATAGTCTAAAATTTGACTAGCCATTGGGATCAAATTCTCAGGTGGGGCATTTGTGCATTTGTTCATATTATTGATCATATCCATGATTTTTGCTAACTATTTCAATGTGGTTCCGAGAATGGTGTGTATGGACTGGGGGAGTTTGAGCCCTTTGGTATTATTGACAAAGGGGGAGAAGAGTTACGGAATGTACAGTGTTGCCAACAATTCTAAAGGGGGAGATTGTTGAGCAAAGTGTTGCAAGAGTTTTGTCATTATTGTCAACTCGTGGGTTAGATCTAATAATGAGTGGATGAGGTTAAGTCATTCAATGTAGGCTGATAGATTTTAGGGTTTGCAATTGACCACATTTAGGGTTTGTAGCCGACCATGTTTAGGGTTTGTAGCCGACCAAGATTAGGGTTTGCATTTGCATAATCAGTCGACTACTATTAGGGTTTTCATCTCAAAATCTCAAGTATATAAGCGGGGCTATTTGGATATTTAGGTATCCATCGGGTGAATGTTGAAGTGTGAGATGCGGTCGTAAAAGCGCAGATAGCATAGAATCGGTGAGATGATAGCGAAGTGCATAATGTGAATGCACATAGAGAGCAGAGTGTGGAACGACACAGAGTGTGTGAAGCATGTGAGCAGAGAAAGTAGAATGTGCAGAGAGCACAAAGGGCAAAGTTGATTGCAAAGTTTGGCTATAGCAGTGCAGCAGATTGTGTGAAGAGATTGCACAAGAAAGAGCAGAGTGTACAGAGATTGCAAAGGTGAAGTAGATCAATTAGAGTCTTGCAATAACAAAGGTATTTGTCAAACATTTTCATTCAAAATTGAAGTCCAATTGGTGCTGGAAAATTAGGGGTTGGTGCTCCTTTCTATTGGTGCAGATAAATAAGGGGTTGGTGCTCCTTCCAGTTGGTGTTGGTAAACAAATTTTAAAGTTGGTGCTTTGCAAGAGGCTGGATTTGGATGGTAGTCCAAGCAGCCGTTCTTTTTGAGGAGTAGCCATTTTGGTGAACCTCATTAAAAATCTATGTTGTGTGATGTTCTCTTGCTGTACTTATTATATTTGTTTATAAGTTTTAATTGCTATGGTTTTTAGAGCTATTAATTCATGTTTTGGAATGCCACACTGATTCACCCCCCCTCTCAGTGCCATACTAAGTACACAAATTGGTATCAGAGCCGATCTCGGGTTCAATTCCCTTCGGGTAACGCTGGGGGGGGATTGTTGGACTAATCACCAGCATCCCTCCTCGGGAATCATGACATGGACTAACCGCCTCTCATAGGTTAAAGCCCTGGCCTGTAGTGGCTACCTAAATTTCAAGCTTTTGGTAGAACGATAGGTTTCGCCTTTCTAACAATTATTGGTGCCTCTTGGGGAAATTTGCTAGTTGAATATTAGAATCAAAAACCTTTATCCATTTGGGAACTGAGTAAAATAAAAATAACAAAATAAGGTAAGGTGAGAGATATGGAGTAAAATTATGTCTTCTTCAATGCAACTACTCATCAAGGGTGTCTTCTTCAAATGATTTTCCTTCTTCTGTTTGGCCTTTTTATGTTTTTCTATCTTTTGAACAACTTCATTATAAGTAGAACGACCTTTATTCCAAGTCTCTTCATCTAGGTTAGAAGTCTCCATGAATGTTAGATATAAATACTCTAACTCTCCCCACTTTGTCATAGGACAAAACTTTCAACCTCATGTATAAATCATGTATATAGGAGTTGATATGGGTAAGATCTTGAGCCATGCTAAATATTTGATCTTCTTGTATTGGCTCCTCCCAACTATCTATATTTTATTAATTCTCTATAAAAAAATTCCAAGAAGCTTTAAGCTCATCTTCCTTCAAGATATTTGAATTGTTATCCCAGAAGCTTGGCAAGCCACAATTCTCTTCTATGCTCAAATGTTTTAAAATACCCTTAGCTTCCACTTGGAGTTCTCAAATTATTTTGGCACTTTCTATCACAAGTTTGTGCATTCTAAAGAAATTCCTAGTATATATTTTTCCCTGGGACCATGTTTCATTTAGGCCCTATTTCCAACCTTTCCCTACATGCTCTCTACAAGAACTTGAATATTTGTTGTTGTAAATAGTCTTATTTGAATGAATGTGATGGATGCATTGAACTCATCCTCCACCTAATCCAATGTCTCTTTAATATTGAGTAGGTATAAAAATGTGGGCCTTGCCTTCAAGCCTATATTTTGGATGTCACTAAACATCTCCTTTCTTACTACCTTGGTCTTTTATTTGGACAACCCACTGGTTTTGTCGATGTCTTCTTGGATTTGTTTATGGAGTTCTTCCACTTGTTTGATCAAAACATAAATTTGTTCAGTAGTCATTTTCACTTCTTCTTTATATGGTGCTACTTCATCAAATTTTTATTCCCACTTCTTTGCCTCATTATTTAGAGCTTTTTCAATGGTTTTATGCTCACTCAAAGCCGCTTCCAAATGTTTCCTTACCTCTTTAGCTCTAAGGTATTTCTCTTTGTAATATTCAAAATTTAAGTATATGGTCCCCATGTGAGCTTGGACCTTTCCCCATTCATATTCCATAGGTAGTTGAGTGATGTCTTCAGTAATCAGTTCATCTTGGTAATATTCTAGAGTCATATTCATTGTTACACACTGCATACTGATGGGATCCATAGCTATCCCCTCTTTTGTATGGACTATGTTATTGAAAACTTGGGTGTAGTGGGACTTCCACCAGTCTAAGGCATTCTGGTTAAATTTCTTCATATTTTTTAGCTTGGATATGGTGGAGTGACTTTTAGAGGAGGAAGCATAGATGGATTGGAGGTTAGGGAAATTGACAACATGAAGGAAAGGAACAGTGACTATTATGACATCCACATTTGATGGTCTTGTTAGTGGATCTATGGGAGTAGTTGAGGATGCTTTTATGTTTGATTATATTAATGGTTCAGGTGATGGTGGTGACATTGGAGGCTGATAATTGGAGGGAGAGGAAACATCATCTTCATCTGTAGAATGGAAAGGGGGGTTTCTTTGGGATTGAGAAGAGGATGAAGTAATATCAATAGAAATCATACCTGGTAATTCTTATAGCTTCTATGATTTTATGCCTTTAGTACTTGATGGCTCCTTAACAGGGACTGATCCTTCAGTAGGGGTTAATTTTTTTGTAGGGGCTGATTCTTTAGCAAGAGCAGCTCTTTCAGCTGATTTTTTTAGCTCTTGGGTGCTAACATCATGTTGATCTAGGGGGTGTTCTACATTTCCTTCTATATTATCTACTACATTTTCTTGTACATTATTTTCCTCTTATACTTCCTTTTCTTGTTCATCCCTTATTTTAGAGTCTACATGTGATTCTACCTACCTACTTTTCTTCTGCAACCCTGCTGCTACCGATTCTAATATCCTCTTCTTAGATACAAGAGGAATATTATCATAATACTTTATGTTGGATGTAGAGGGGGAAATGAATTTATGAGCCACTTTCTTTGGAATTTTTGGTTGCTCCATAGCAATTCCCTTTCCTTTTCCTTGACAGGTTTATCCCTTTTCAATGGTAGGAAGAATCTTGATGCCATTAACACCTACTGGAATCTTATTCGCAAGAGTATCGAACCATGTAGCTTGATACTTGTCATACCAGGAAGAGAATTCATGATCAACTTTTAGTCTCCATTTAGAGATTAATTTAGTTTACACCCTCATCATCCACCAAGTCACTATTTTTATTGATGTCCACTTATCTCCCTTATTATGTATTCTCTTTATAAATTTATCTTCTAACACATGGATTGGATTATATTTGGGATTCCAATCCATCACATATTCATAGAAATCATGCCATGGGGCCAACGACTACATTTGCTCTTCATTCCATTCTAACGCTTCATATTCTTTGTTTTCTTGCCCTGTTTGTTGATTTTCATTTTAGACTAATGGAATTTTTTGAAGGTAGTTTTATTTAGAGAAGCCTGCATTCTTGAAAATATATCAAGGGGATCATATTTCCATATCTATGGAAATTCCACTAACTTTAGGTTATTTAAATCTTGAGTGATTCTCTCATGATATCATTTTATAGATACATTGAACCCTTCAAACTAGAAAGGCATAAGGCATGTACCAGTATTAGCAATATCTATGCTAAAAAAATTTATGTATTCTATCTACCTTACATATTCTAGGGAAAATAATCATTTAGTGACATAGTACAGGAGTAAGAAATATTTTCTTGTGAAACCATATAGTCTGATGACCACTCCTTGTGTTAAAATTAACCAATCCCCTTATTTTTCATGAAGATGTTGTAAAGTATTGCACTTTTTGAGGAAGTCTATGTACCTCACCATACATAATTTATAAAGTAGGACCTAGAAATTCCATGTTGAAACAATAGTATGATTCAGTCTTTGAAAGCATTGTTGTCCATTCATACATAGGTAAAATATTTTTTTCCTTATCTTTATGAATTGTAGGAATGAAATGGAGTTTTTTCGATTGAAAGAAGAAGAAAATCCATATCAGATAAGAAGAGAACCTAAAAGCCTCATGTAGTTGCTGAGATAGGTAAGATGGCCAATCAAAGAAAAATGGCACAGTGCATTGGTCTACAATGAAAGCATCATAGAATTTAGGGTTTGAATGCATTGTGCTACTACAATTTTCCACCCATATACTTGTGTGTCTAACTCTAATCCTACCACCATAGCTAACATGGAGAATAATTCTTTTCTTTTAAATTTTTACGAAGGAATAAGTGCTTTGGGAAAAGATTTCGATAGGATATTCTGACAAGTGTGTTTGTAGAAACAACTTAATATTGAGTGTGGGGGTATAATACTTGGCCTATGTAACTAGGTCAAATGGTATGGGAATTACAGTGGGTTTTCTATTGGTGTTGAAAACACACCTAATTGCATCAAGATCTAGGGTAAACATGCCTTCCCCCCATGGAATTCTTGACTATCCTATTCTTTATGTCATAAAACATCACCATGGCTCTTATTAGCTTAGGTTAGGGGTGGATAGGAGTGCATACATACCATGAAAGTAAAGAGTGTAAACATAAAGTACTTGGAGTCGACGAAGTGATGCCTTTTGCTACTTTAACCTCCACAACTCTCTAAATCTTCTTTGGATCCTTCCAGGTGATATTTGTATCTGTTATGTATGTTTTTGGGTCTATAAAACCTCCTTTATTTTATCCTAATTTATGCATTTTCATAGTATCTAAAGAAGATCCTACCATGGTTTCTTGTTGTGGTTTCATCGCATGAAAATTCTAGAAGTGCTTTGAGAAAAATCAAAAATTCTAAGAGAATTTAGAGAATTCTTTGTAGGGAAAATTTAGAAAATAGAGGTGTGAGGAAAAGGGCTTCCATGGTATAAATAAAAATGCATGTATGCATTAAGGTTCCATGTAGTAATTACAGTTTGTGGTGCATGTTCTAAGAATAATTTCGAACATCACTGGGTGTCTTGTTTTGTGTGCCACCCTTTTGAAGCCAACCGCTATACATCATCATCTTCTTTGGGCCAATAACTTCACGTTACATCTCCTTAAAAAAATAAATTTGTTCCACCCTTTTGTCATACCAATAACTTCACACAATGGTACTTTGAATGCAATGCATCTAAAATTTTAAAATTTGGCTTTCCTACCAAAAGCGAAGTGTCATTATTTGACTTTGACCCTGAATACCAAAAGTGTTGCAAAATTGCAACCATTTTCCATGATGTGGCCTTTGAATACCAAAATATCATGAAATCATGATTATTTTCCATGAGGTGGCCTCTAAATGCCAAAATGTCATGAAATCGTAACCATTTTCCATGAAGTGGCCTCTAAATGCCAAAATGTCACAAAATCATTACCATTTTCCATGAAGTGGGACTTAGTAAAAATAACATATTTACATATAATACAAATGGGGGGAGGAATTTTATCTTACTTGAAGTACAACTTTAGGTGGAAGCCATTGATAGGGATAGGTTGTACTTGACCTTGTTCATTTTTCAATTGGAAGGAATTCTATTATTTTTCTTCAATTATCTAAGAAGGTCTTTACCAAAAAGCATCAATGTTTTGATGGTTCCAAGGTTTTGTTTTTTTCTCATTTAACCTTAGAACTAAGTCTCCTAATTTAAAATTTTTGAGAGTAGCCCTTTTATCAAAATATTTCTTCATGTCTCTCATGTATTTCTCATAATGGTTGTAAGCTTATTCTTTCTATTATTCTAGCTGTAGGAGTTGTATCAACCTGTTCTCTATCGAATTTGCTTCTTCCATGCTAGTTTGATTAAGTAATTTTAAAGGAGGTATTTCTATGTGTATTGAGAGGACAAATTTCTTACCATAGACTAATGAGTAAGGAGAGGTATTGATGGATTTATTGATTGTAATCCTATCAGCCCATAACACTTGGTTTATCAAAGAGTGCCAACTTCTCTTATTGTCTTTTAGAGTTTTCTTTAAAATCCGAAGTGGATTTTTATTCATTGATTTAGCTAGATCATTTCCTTGGGTAAAATAAGGTGAAGAAGTCTTCAAATAGATCCCATATTTGCTAGCAAAATCAACCATTTTAGTACCTATGAAGGATGTTCCATTGTTTGTGACCAATGAATCAGGTATATCGAACCTCGTGTTGTGGCTGCTCCACAACTAGCCCCAAAGTCTAGGGACCCACTTTAAAATTTTGGTTTTTGAGCCTTGGATTTGGTTGCTTTGAGATTGGTGTTGAAGTTGCTCTCATAAGTTTTGTTGCAATGTTCTGATAGGTGCCACCTAGGGGTTGCAATTCATATTTCCAAAGTTCATCTTTGGCTTATACCTTCCCCTCATATATTGCAACATATATTGGAAAGGGCTTGGTTTGAGATTAATTTTAATGTTAAATTTTAATGTCTCAAAATAAAATAAATCAAATATTTGATGTCTATTTAAATCTAATTTAAATAGACATTGGAAATTAAAAAAATAAATAAATAAAAAATAAAATAAAATGAAATAAAAAAAGGGGATAATAATAATAAAACAATATATATTATTATCAATGTATATGCTTTATATATTAATAATAATATATATTAATAAATAAAAATAAAAAATTAGATTCATGTATATATAATAATAATTATTATTATTAATAACTATAATAATAATTTTATATAATACATGTTAAGATAAAAAAAAAAAAAAAAAACAATAAAATAAAGAAAAAGCAATAATGCAAAACGAAAAGGGGTTTTCCTGTGTTTTTATTGCCTTCAGATTGTGTATAAAGTAAAGCCACGTGATGTTTTTAGTTGTTAAAATTAGGAATTTAGGGTTAAATTATATATTAAATTTTTAAAGGTTTATCTAAAATCAAATTTGGGTTTGGTTGCAGGTATGGAAGCGCACCAACAGGAGTTATGGCCACCAATAAAACAATGAGGCATCCATTTAACGGTGCCTACAGGGAGGGCGTTACTCTGTAGCAACAACCCTGACACTCAGAAACACAGCTAGGACTACACGCAAAGGGCAGAGAATCTGCCAGGATGCACAACTACATGCCAAAAGGGAAGGAATTCATGATGTCATGGCTCACAAAAACCCTAACCCTAATGTGATGCCATAAAGTTGTGTTGCGAAGAGGAGGCTTCCTTTGGTTGCAAGATTTGTCGCTGAGGAGATTTGAGACGGAGCCCATCAGGAGGAAAGTCGAGGATGCATCTTTTCTTTTCGTTTAACACTGTAAGTCTGAAGCAGATGTCTTGATTAATGTTTATGGTTACACCAGAGGAGCGCAAAGCTTACAGGAAATGCAAGACCTGGTAAAAGGTTTATATTATATAATATAAATTATTTAAGTTCTTTATTAGATTTTAATAAAGTCTATAAATTTTATATTTTATAATGTAAAGATTGAGTTTCTTTATTACATTTTAATAAAGGATTTTAAACTTTACATTATGTAATATAAAATTTTAAGTTTCTTTATTAGATTTTAATAAAGTTTTTTTTTTTATATAGTTTATATTTTATAATATAAAATATTAAGTTTCTTTATTATATTTTAATAAAGGTTTTTAAAATTTACATTATATAATATAAAACATTAAGTGTCTTATTAGATTTTAATAAGAATCCTTAAAGTTTATATTATATAATGTAAAGTATTAAATTTCTTTATTAGATTTTAATAAAGTTTTTTTTTTAAGTTTATATTTTATAATATAAAAGATTTAGTTTCTTTATTATATTTTAATAAAGGTTTTTAAAATTTACATTATATAATATAAAATATTAAGTGTCTTATTAGATTTTAATAAGGATCCTTAAAGTTTATATTATATAATGTAAAGTATTAAATTTCTTTATTAGATTTTAATAAAGGTCCTTTAATCTTTATATTATAGGGCCCTATGGGAGTTATAAGGGGTAAAGGAGCCTTTATAATATTTTACTTGGTGGCATATAGTGGATGTTATGGATCGTATTTATGTAATTAAAATATATGCTACAAGAGAAATATAAGGGTTGAAAGAGCATTTTTCTTTGATGTTAAAGGAAAATTATAGAAAATGACAAAACAATGTAATTTGTTTTATTGTTTTGTTATTATTTAGTTTAACATCACCAAGTAGGAGAAGTTGAAACGAATCATTGGAAGAAAATTTTAAAAGCCCAAAGAGGCCATTGTACGAAAGGGGCTGGAATCTGTGTAACAAGAGAATTCTTCGAAATATAATGCTTTCATTTTGGCAAAAGAAATCTTTGTGAGCAAAACTACAAGGAGAATACATCTAAGACTACTGCTTTCACTGTGTATCTTTTCTGCAATTTTTTGACTTGTATCTATTTGTTTATGCCATTAAATGGGTTACAATAGGTGAATGTCAAATATATTGCAAATACATTTTATCCTTTGAGTCTCGCACTTGGTCTAATCTGATTGTGCTTGTTTTGCAGGTCTATTAGGTCAGGTTGTCTTATGATCTATCTCTTAACTTGGGGTTTTGCAGGGAGGGATTTTCTAACCAAAATTGGATGCCATTTTTATTTTTCTAGCTAACCTTGTAGATAACTTCTTTCTGTGTTTATTTTCAGCATTTTAGATTAATCTACTTTCCATTTCAAGGTATTATTTTCATTCTGGTCCTTCCAAAATTTTTGTTTGTCCCATTCTGGTCCTTCCAGAATTTTTGTTTGTCCCATTCTGGTCCTTCCAGAATTTCTGTTTGTTTTAGTTTTAGTCTTCATTCTGGTCCATTTTCTAGAATTTCCTATTTTATTTCTAGTTCATTTGCTTCTATTCTGGTCCTTATCCAGAATTTTTGCACCTCCAAATACATCCATTTAATTTTCAGATAAAATACTGGTTTAGGAGGGTTACTAACACCAAATTTACACTAAGATAGATAAAGCAAATGAACACTAACATGCTAACTTACTAACTTCTACTAACACCAAATTCTGACATAGGGATAGTGGAACATTTAAAATGAAGATAAAATGAATCCACTAACTTCAAAATGAACCACACATTAAAGACACGGATTCTAAAATGAAGTGGACTATTCCACGCACTTTTGCATTTGGAACCTTTCTAATTTGAAGATAAAAGAGTCTACTAATTGGGGTTCAGGGTAGACTATTTTAATATCAAGAGCACTAAAAGGAATAAATATTTTGCACTTTGGAAGTTTTGAAGGTCGTGATTACTAAGCAATGTTTGAAAGGAACCGTAAAGGCCCCTTGTTAACTATCACTTGCAAGTTTTGAGTTATTCTGGTATACATGTTTTATTTTATATGAATGTTTGCTTACCAGAACCTTGGAGAAATGAATGAGTCTCATTTAATTTCTTTGCAAGAGAGAGTTTTCAATTCAATACTCTATTTGTGGTGATCATTTTGCAATAGGGCAAAATATTCACTCAACATTTTGGTGCTAGAAGGAGGGCCTTCTTTATTGCTTTGTGATTTAGATCTTTCTAACGGTTAACGTGGTCAGTTTTGTTTCCACCTTATTGTGCTTGCAGGTACAATATTTATTCAAGTGTTATTGTAAGTGATTTGTGAGAAGTCTTTTAGAGAGCTAGGGTTCCCAAGCTGGATCAACCTGAGTACATAGCTACTAGGTCTAAAACCACCGAGGAAACTATTTTCCAAAGTCTTTCTCCCAATCCTAGAAGACCAAGAAACAAAACTCAACACGTTGAGTGGATTAGACTCAAGTACATCTAGTGGGCTTGCACCCACTATTTCTATTGCGACAGCTACATCAAGTGTATCTGTCCCTATTACTGCGATTACTATTGTTCCCGTAGGGTCATCATCATTGAATAACATGGCCCAACAACAACAACAACAACACCCCTGCTCTTTGGTGTGGTGCGCAAAGCTCTCCCTTGAATATACCTAGGGATGTCCATGACTTACCTAGGCATATTGAAAGATCGCTACCCAAGTTCATACATGATGGTCCCATTACCGCTGAAGAGCATGTCCAAATTTACAAAGATTACATGTTCAGACATGGGGTCACTCACGAAGACGTTGCGTGTCGAGTATTTCCTAATAGTTTGGACCATGTGGCTAACGAGTGGTACAAAAATCTTCCCGTAGGGTCCATTACTTCATGGGCACAATTGGAAGCTGCCTTCATTAGCCAATTTTGATTGTTATTAGATCCTTCCATCATCTATAATCTATTTGTGTCCTACAAATGGTTACCAAATGAGCCTATTAGGACGTTCAATGCTAGGTTCCAAAAGCTATACATGAATGTAACTCACCACTTTGTGGTAGATGTTGTTGTGGCTCTTCAATTATATTTTGGAGCCTTAGACCCTTTAACATCCTTGTTTTCTAGAAGAAATGCTCAGGTCACTACCCTTGCCTTGGCTTACATAGAAACCATGACCCTTGAGCAACAAATGAACTCACCAGGAGGGGGTTATCTCAATGGCCTAGGATGGGACAATATGGTCCATACAACCAATTCACCATGATGAATCAGGTAATGGCACCACAAGTCCCAACAATGAACAATTTCCAACAATCGGGTCCATTGGCGCAAGCGTATTCACCATTTCCCGCTTTTCCTAACACATCCATCCCACCACCAGCCATATTGCCAAACAATCATATGACCATGCCAGGGTTCAACATGCTTAATAATCAGTTGACCATGCCTGGATTCAGTGCAATTAATACCCAAAGCCCAACAACTTATCCTTCGATCACACCACTTCAAAGTGTGAATCCTAGATAGAACCAAAATACTCAGAGTCAAGCCATTGTGCCCATTCTAGAAGTGGCTAATGTAGGAAAGACATTTGGACCTAGAATCATAGTGCCCCAACCGCAAGGGCCTGAAGCCAGGATGGATAAGTTGGAAGAACAAATGGCCAAGTTGACAATCAACATGGGAAACATGAATAAAAGTCTGGCACAATCCTTCGGACATAACCGACCTCACAACCATAGAGGAAAGGGGCCATATAACACTCATCCCAATAATGGGTGAGTACCCAACCCCGTAGCTAATCAGGCAGATGCTTTGGAAGATTATGGTGAGTTGGAACCTTGTGATGATGAATTGCCACATTGTTGCCAAGGGAAGCAAGATGCTTTGGTAACTGAAGTTGTCCACATCCAAGAGAGTGAGGAAGAGGAGGATGTTGAGGTCTTAGGAGAAGAAGATGAAGAAACTTTGGAAGTCCAAGCCACTAGACATTTTGGGAAAGGAAATCATCGGTATTACACAAGAAGTTCTAAGGATCCCAAAACTTCCTCCACTCCTCCAAACAACCCCTTACTTCCTCCTGATACAAAAGGTGAGGTTAATCCACCTCCTCCACCGATTGTGGAGAAGTCCAAGCCAGAGAAAAAAATGCCAAATTCAAAAAAACTCACTTATGACTTAGAAGAAGACATGAAGAGAAATAAGGCTAATATCTCGTTGTTCGAAGTAGCAAAACTTTTGGGTCAAGAGATAGGTTTACCAAAAGGATTGAACCCACCTAGTCAAGTCCATGAAGCTAAGGGTGTCGAGTCTCAATTGGTTCTAAAAAGGGAAATATGAGAAGTACCTCCCTTTCTCATAACCATTAGAATTGTAGGTAAAAATTTACACAATTGTTTGATAGATTCAGGTGCTTCGACCAACATCATGCCCCTGGAAATTTGCCAAAAGTTAGGACTCACACCAATTCCTTCTAAGAGCAAGGTGGTACAATTGGATAGATCTGTTATGGATGCAGTTGGAGGTCTAAATGATGTCCTTATTTATATTAACTCGGAACCTAGGGTTCAACATCACATAGATATATTGGTGCTTAATATTCCTACCAAATATGGAATGGTATTGGGAAGGGATTGGAGTAAAAATCTGAATGGGTATATTGTAACAGATTCTTCCCATATGTGGTTACCTTGGAGAGGAGTAGCAAATCAAATTCGGGTGGATAGTGAACCTAGACTCAAGGAGATGATAACTGAATACAATAGACCCAACGAAATCCAATATGTTGAAACTGAATTAGGGGCCTATAGCTTGGACATAGAAGAAACTATCGTAGTACCTCAAAAGGAGAATTTTTCTTGTAACACTTCGAAAGAGGATAATCTGGTTTGGACTCTAAGATTTGATGGATCTAAGTCAAAACAAGGTGTTGGAGCTGGTATCGAACTTACATGTCCTGGTAGCAAGCCTATGCTTGTTGCCTATAGATTACAGTTTCCAGCCACCAACAATGTGGTAGAATATGAAGCCCTTATTTTTGGACTTCAATTTGCCCTAAGGAAGAAGGTAAAATGTCTCAAAGTGTTGGGAGATTCGGAGTTGGTGGTTAAACAAGTTAAAGGGCAATATACTTGTCGGGATAAAAGATTAAGCCTTTACAAAACTAGAGTTAAGGATTTGATAGATGAGTTTGATGCGTTCAATATATCCCTTATCTCTAGGAAAAATAATCGCATGGCAGATTCTTTAGCTGTAGCCGCAAGTATGCTTAAACCTGTGGACCATAAAAAGTGCAAGAAATTCTCAATCGAATTAGTGCCTTGCCCTTCGATACCAGATAATGTTACTAATTTTCAAGTATTCGATAGTGACAGACATGTGTTCAATTTTATCACTAATTCTAGCATTTTTGAAAATCAGGTAATTGATGAAGATGAGAGAGGGCAAGAAGAAACATATTTGAAAAAGGAAGCAACCGGAGTGTGGAATGAGATACCGAATGGTATGGCTTCTTTAGAAAATATATTTGATATTGGATATCAAGTAAAAAGAGGTAGAAAGGTACCACCCCCTAAAGAATCATGTGATTTAATCAATTTAGGGAGTGCAGAAAATCCATGAGAGGTATTTATTGCTAAGGCATGTACAAGGCAAGAAAGGGAGTCTATCGCTCATGCATTAAAGGAATACATCGATTGCATAGCATGGAGCTATAAGGATTTGAAAACTTATGATCAAAATGTGATAATGCATACGATTCCATTAAAACCTGACTCCAAGCCTTTCAGACAGAGACAAAGAATGGTCAACCCGATTTTAGAGCCACTAATAGAGAAAGAGGTGAAGAGATTGCTAGAAGCAAAAATCATCTTTCCTGTTAGACATTCCACATGGGTGGCCAATCTTGTCTCGGTAAGAAAGAAGAATGGAGAGATAAGGTTGTGCATAGATTTCAGGAATCTGAATAAGGCTTGCCAAAAGGATAATTACCCATTACCCACTATCGATGAGATTCTTCAAAAGGTAAATGGGTCAAAAATGATGTCATTTTTGGATGGTTATTCAGGATATAATCAGATTCTCATTCATCCAAATGATAGAATGAAAATGACCTTCACAACAAAGTGGGGAACATTCGCATATAGGAGGATGTCATTTGGATTATTGAATGCAGGTGCAACTTTCCAACGAGCCATGGATTTTGCGTTCAAAGGGCTCATTGGTAAGTGTATCATTGTTTACGTTGATGACATTCCTGTCTTCTCTAAGAAAAGGGAAGATCATGTTAGGGACTTGAGAAAAGTACTTCAAAGATGTAGGGAACATGGGATCTCCCTTAATCCAAAAAAATGCATCTTTGGGGTAACAAAAGGTAAGTTATTAGGTCATGTCATTTCCAAGGATGGGATTGCTATTGATCTAGAAAGAATCTCAGCTATACTAGCCATTCCTCCACCTAATAGCAAGAAAGAGTTAAGATCCTTTTTCGGTAAGATTAACTTTGTGAGAAAATTTATTTCAGGTTTTGCCGAGATTGCCAAGCCTTTGAAGGACATGTTAAAGAAGGATATTCAGATCAAATGGACAAATGAAAATAGGGAAGCTTTCAAAAGCATCAAGGATGCTATCTCTAAAGCCCCTGTTTTAATTAGTCCAGATTATTCTAAGCCTTTCTATGTCTATACTTTTGCTTCAGATCATTCTTTTGCGAGTGTCTTAACCCAAAAGAGTGAGGGTAGCATTGAAAATCCCATAGCCTTCTTGAGTGCTCCATTGAAGGATGCAAAGCTGAGATATTCTATCTTGGATAAACAAATGTATGCCCTATTCAAGACCATCAAGAAATTTAGGCATTATCTAGTTCATAGTAAAGTTTTTGCGGTAGTTCCTGACCCGACCGTTAAGTCTATGTTTTTGCAAAATGAACTAGGTGAAAGATGGGGAAAATGGATTTTGACCCTTCAAGAATTCGATTTGGAAATCCGACCCATGAAAATAGTTCATGGACAAGGTTTGGTCAAGGCAATTGCAGAAATTGATCCATTGATATCATGCCAGCATTACGAGGTAGATGACATAACCAAAGATGAATGGTATGTTGACATTGCATATTTCTTGTTGCATGGTAAGTGTCCATTACATTTAAATTCCACTCAACGCAGAGCTTTGCATTTGAAATCTATGAATTTTTTGATTAAATCTGGTGTTTTGTATAGGAAGAACCATGAAGGGATTTACCTTCATTGTGTTAATCGAGAAGAAGCGACCCAAGTACTTAAGGATTTCCATGGTAAGTATGGAATGGGACATGGGTCAGCCAATGCGACAGCCCATCAAATCCTAAGGGTTGGATACTATTGGCCCCATCTGTTCAAGGATGCACATGCTCATGTGAGATCGTGCCACATATGCCAAGTGGCGGCCAATAGAGAAAGAAATGTTGCAATGCCACTACAATCTGTGGTAGAGGCAAGACCTTTTGCACAATGGGGATTAGATTTTGTTGGGATTATCAATCCCAACTCATCCGATTCCCATAAATATATCCTTACTGCCATAGACTACTGCACAAGGTGGACCGAAGCTATTCCTACTAAGCATGCCACTTCAGAGGTTGTCATTAAGTTTTTAGAGGATAACATTGTTACTCATTTTGGAATGCCCAACGCAATTGTAAGTGATAATGGCTCTGCCTTTTCTTCTTTGGAGTTTGCAAATTGGGCATATGATAATATGGTAAGCTTGAAATTCTCCTCAAATTATTATCCACAAGGTAATGGTTTGGTGGAATCCTCTAACAAGAACTTGTTGTGTGTAATAAAAAGGTTACTTGAAAAGAACCCTAGGGATTGGCATAGCAAGTTAAAGTTTACCCTTTGGGCTGATAGGATCAGAACCAAAGAATCAATAGGAACATCTCCGTATCATTTAGTCTATGGGCAGGATCCCATATTTCCCACAAATTTAAGGTTACAAACATTGCACTTCATGAAAGAGTATGTTGGAACTAATGATAAACTTGAAGCTAGGTTGACGCAGTTAATGCATCTTGATGAGAAAAGAGATGAGGCTATGCTTCATTTCAGCAAACATCAAGATGTAGTAAAAATATGGTTTGATAAGAGGTCTAAAATAAAAACGTTTAAAATTTTAGACCTAGTTTTGTTGTGGGATAAAAGACACGAAAAGAAAGGAGATCATGAAAATTTTGATTGTTTATGGTTGGGTCCGTATCAAATTTTTGAAGTCCTAGGTGAGAATAGTTTTTGACTAAAAACCTTGGATGGGAACGATTTGGCTTTGCCTGTTAATGGGCTGCATCTAAAGCACTACTTCCAGGCCTGAAAGGGGTAGAGTCTTGTATTATATGTAAATATGCTCGTGTTTTAAGAATGTTGAGTTTAGTTGTATGTTTGTATTCATTCACTTCTGATTTTGTGTTGATTTCTAGTCTTTTGTACATAGTTTGAATGTGTTGGTTTTGATTGGTTTTGGGTTTTGGATGTGTGGTGTTTTGTTGTCATTTATTTTAGTTTTGTGTTTACGGTGCGTTCTTGTGAAGATGTCAGTTTATGTCCTTATGAATGTTCACTAAGACCAAGAGAATGTGAAACATCAGAATTGTATTGCAGAAGGCTCCACAATTATCACAAACATATTAAAGTATATCGTTTGAAACTTGTGATGCAGGAAGTTGTCAATTTTGTAAATTAGGGTAAAATATTTTACGTGCTCCATCTCATTCAGCTTCATTTCATGGTACCTTCCACCTTGCATTGCACCTCACTTGCATCTACATTTCAAAGGCAATCATCGAAAACATGTCAAATTCTCTTAGGATCATTGCACAATATACACTAAGAAGATATTGAGATTGGGAACTGATGTCGAAACCGTCTTGAACCAAACACAATTTGCACATGTTAAAAGCATCTTGGGTAAAATGGTCAAAACCATACTTGGGAGAAAGTGCGAGGTGAAAAGAGTCATTCTTGTCGGTCCTATCATGCGACATAGTCCATAAAATAGTGGTTTTCACCACTTCCACAATACTTGAAAACCCAAAATCAGAGTAGTAAGGATAGGGTCAAATTCTCATCATACTTAGGTTGAGAATCTGATTCCCCAAAGCTCTGATTCTGCCTCCATCACACCATGGACTATTGGGTCGTAAGGATCGTACTACATGTCCCCTCAGAAGGATGGGTAGTCATCCCCAAGATTCAAGAAATTTAAAGCAAAACTTTCACCATTTCACTTCCATCACACCACCAATTATTGAGTTGTAAGGATTGTACTACATGTCCCCTCAGAAGGATGGGTAGTCATCCCCAAGATTCAAGAAATCAAAATCCAAATCATGGACTATGGGGCTAACCTCCACCGGGGCTATAGACGCTTGACTGGCAGTGGAGTATGCTCATGCATGGCGACATGTCTCATTTAAAAGTGAGACCTCTGACCGCTCACACGGATAGGCTAGCCTTGTGGTTTCATCCATAATGGGTTTAATTATTTTGATCAAGATGAGGTAATGAACTCATATCAGAGTAGTAAGGATAGGGTCAAATTCTCATCATACCTAGGTTGAGAATCCGATTCCCCAAAGCTCTGAGTTCACTTGCACACACTGGTTCTGGATGGTAGTTGTTCATAACTGACCTCTTGATCTGGTAAATGAATTCACTGCACGCACATTTGGTCCTAAGAGGGTTAGACAGTTTTAGTGTGTTTGTTTGTGGTATTAGAATGTTGAGTATTTGCAAAATAGGTTGTTCATAGCATCCTTTCAATACATCCTTTTAGCCTATATTCACTCCTGCATAAATCATTCTTAACTTCTCATATGCCTCCAGGTGAAACTGACGATGGAATGTTGAAAAGTTTCAGATGATAAGGAATGAATCTCTCTGCACACACTGAGCTGATGCTGAATAATTTTGATGGTTCATGTCTTTTGGTCTACTTTCATTCTTGGTATATTTGTTGACGCTCATAATTTTAGTTGTTGGGTTTTGTATGTTTTAGGTTGGGTTCTCACCCGAAACACTCAGGAGCATTTCCCAGTAGAGTCACCATTTGTTGTGGTTGCTCCACAACTAGCCCCAAAGTCTGGGGACCCACTTTAAAATTTTGGTTTTTGAGCCTTGGATTTGGTTGCTTTGAGATTGGTGTTGAAGTTGCTCTCATAAGTTTTGTTGCAATGTTCCGATAGGTGCCACCTAGGGGTTGCAATTCATATTTCCAAAGTTCATCTTTGGCTTATACCTTCCCCTCATATATTGCAACATATATTGGAAAGGGCTTGGTTTGAGATTAATTTTAATGTCTCAAAATAAAATAAATCAAATATTTGATGTCTATTTAAATCTAATTTAAATAGACATTGGAATTTAAAATATAAAAATAAAATAAAATAAAATAAAAAAATAAAAATAAATAAAATGAAATAAAAAAAGGATAATAATAATAAAACAATATATTATTATTAATGTATATGCTTTATATATTAATAATAATATATATATTAATAAATAAAAATAAAAAATTAGATTCATGTATATATAATAATAATAATAATATATTATTAATAACTATAATAATAATTTTATATAATACATGTTAAGATAAAAAAAAAAAAAGCAATAAAATAAAGAAAAAGCAATAATGCAAATGAAAAGGGTTTTCCTGTGTTTTTATTGCCTTCAGATTGTATATAAAGTAAAGCCACGTGATGTTCTTAGTTGTTAAAATTAGGAATTTAGGGTTAAATCATATATATTAAATTTTTAAAGGTTTATCTAAAATCAAATTTGGGTTTGGTTGCAGGTATGGAAGCGCACCAACAGGAGTTATGGCCACCAATAAAACAGTGAGGCATCCATTTAACGGTGCCTACAGGGAGGGCGTTACTCTGTAGCAACAACCCTGACACTCAAAAACATAGCTAGGACTACACGCAAAGGGCAGAGAATCTGCCAGGATGCACAGCTACATGCCGAAAGGGAAGGAATTCATGATGCCGCATATCACAAAAACCCTAACCCTAATGTGATGCCATAAAGCTGTGTTGCGAAGAGGAGGCTTCCTTTGGTTGCAAGATTTGTTGCTGAGGAGATTTGAGACGGAGCCCATCAGGAGGAAAGTCGAGGGTGCATCTTTTCTTTTCATTTGAAGTCTGAAGCAGGTGTCTAGATTAATGTTTATGGTTACACCAGAGGAGCGCAAAGCTTACAGGAAATGCAAGACCTGGTAAAAGGTTTATATTATATAATATAAATTATTTAAGTTTTTTATTAGATTTTAATAAAGTCTATAAATTTTATATTTTATAATGTAAAGATTGAGTTTCTTTATTACATTTTAATAAAGGATTTTAAACTTTACATTATGTAATATAAAATTTTAAGTTTCTTTATTAGATTTTAATAAAGTTTTCTTTTTTTATATAGTTTATATTTTATAATATAAAATATTAAGTTTCTTTATTATATTTTAATAAAGGTTTTTAAAATTTACATTATATAATATAAAACATTAAGTGTCTTATTAGATTTTAATAAGAATCCTTAAAGTTTATATTATATAATGTAAAGTATTAAATTTCTTTATTAGATTTTAATAAAGTTTTTTTTTTTTTAAGTTTATATTTTATAATATAAAAGATTTAGTTTCTTTATTATATTTTTTTGGATGAAAAAACCATTATATTAATAAAATAATGTTTAATCATACAAAAAAGGGTGGGTGGGATTAGCACACCCCATAAACCAATACATTAACCATTGTGGTTAAGATTATACAAGAGTGTCAGAAATAGCCCACAAACTGCCAATAACAATTGCCAAAACAGTGTTAAATATGCATTCGAAAAGAAAGAAGCCGAGAAATTACTACCACCTGGAAGGGGAAGGAAGATGCACATGACTCATAATGTAGGGTGCATTCCCCCAATGATCCATGAGGGTACATAAGTATTGCAGCTCCACCTGTACTTTTTTAACCTGTACTTGAATCTGTAACCAACAATCAAAGAATATATCATATTTATCAGCAACAGAGAAGACATTTCCAACATATTGCTGAGAAAAAATAGCTCTATTTCGAGACTTCCACAGATAAAACAAGGTACCAATTCTAAAAATATTCCAAACAACATCCAAGTTGAAGGAAAAAGTAATAGGGTCACCCAAAATAGCATGCACCCAAGTAAAATCCTCCTGCATAAAAGGTCTCAAAATTTGAAGAAGCCACTCCCAAGTTGACTGAGCCCGATCACAAGACCAAAAAACATGCAGTAAATCTTCCGCTTGTCCACAAATCGGTCAAATGAGATTATGAACACCCAAATTCTTGAGCCTACTACCAACAGGTAACCCTTGATGTAAGAGACTCCAAGAAAAAAAACTCTATTTAGGTTCAATATAAGTAGCCCAAGCAATCTGAAACCTTTTATTCCATTAGGAGGGAAGAGAGACTAAATTCCATCTCAGAGTGAGCTTATCAACCATTGGAACTTGTGGGGTGAGCCATTTGTAACCAAGATGAGCTTTATATTGCAAAACAGGAAGCTCCCGAGGCCAACACCAATCCGACCACCAAAGTTTTTGAAAATTCTTATGTAGTTTGATCCAAATAGAAAACAAAATACTATCAATAACCACATCATAAGTGTCTCTATCACCAGGATTTAAATTGTGAATTTGACAAAAAATTTCCCAAGGTATCCAACACCTAGCATGTCGGGAGAAGAAATAAAAAATGGAAGCAATACCATGCTTATAGAACCTCTGCGCTCTGACCCACTACACCAGAGCTAAGGGAGAACCTTGCCAAGTGATAACAGGAGACCACCAAATATTCATGGAAGACAAAGAGGCACCTGCTTTGTGAAAACTCCCTTTCCAACTAAGCCAGGTTTTGAAGGCCTCCCAGGCTTTCCAAATACTCTGAATGACAAAAGAACCTTTAACTTTAATAGGGATAGGGGCAGTAAGAATGGATTGCAATCCCACCCCTTTCCAAATTTTCTTCCCCTAAAGCAAACCAGAAGAAATGCAATGCCTGACCAACACTTTTCAAGATTCATCCCCAATTAAATATTGGGTGATCCATTTAGCACAAAGTGCAAGACCTTGTCGATGACAATCAAACAAACCCATGCCTCCACAATCCTTGGGCAAACAACAAATTTCCCAGGCTACTCGATGAAAAACTTGCTTGACAGAGTCTTTGGCCCACAAAAAGTCTCTCAGAAGCTTATCCAGATTTTTATAACAAGATTTGGATGGAACCCAACAAGATGAATAATAGACATGGGTAGTGGCTAAAACCTTAGAACAAATCTAAAATTTTCCTGCTAGAGAAAGTTTCTTACTAGTCCAGTAAGAAAGCTTATTTTCAACTTTATCAATAACATACTGCCAAAATTGAGCAGAGGAACCATGAAATGCAAAAGGAATTCCAAGAAATTTAAACACCTCACCTAGATGAATCCAAGTCCATTGGAATTGATGTAACTAGTGTGGTAGTTGAGATTGAGATTGCCAAAAACAAGATATTTTTTCCATTGTATAGAAGAACCAGAGGCTAAACAGAACACCTCTAAGCAACTAATAGCCAAGGAAAGGGATTTCTCATCTTATTGAAGCATTAAGAAGGAATCATATGCAAAATGACCATTGACCAACTGACGGTCAGAATTAGGGAGAGAAATACCCTTGATTAATCCTTGATCCATATTATGGGCCAAAAAATAGCCAAAATCCTCTATAGCAAGAATGAAAAGAGATGGAGCAAGAGGGCACCCCTGTCTCACAGAGTGACCAAGAGAAATTGATTGATATTGACTATTATTCAAGGTAAGAACAGTTGAAGCATCTTGAAATAACATAAGAATGGTGCTCACAAATACTGGCCCAAAACCTAGAGCTTGAAGCATGGCAGTTATGAAGTACCACTCCATATTATCATAGGCTTTCTCAAAGTCTATCTTAATGAATAAAGCATCTTGTTCAAAATTTCTTGCCCACTCCATACCTTCCCAAACAACAAGAACATTATCAAGAATGTATCTTCCCTTAACAAAGCCAGTTTGTTCAGGTCTGACAATCAAAGGCAGCATAGATTTAAGCTTAAGTGCAAGGGCTTTAGCAATAATCTTGTAGCTCACATTAAGCAGGGTGATCGGCCTCCAATTAGTGATGAGTTCAAGATCTCCGGACTTAGGAATAAATTTAACATTGCCTTTGTTAATAATGAAACCCAGTGAACCACATTGCAGGGCTTCAAGATAAACTTTGTGGAGATCATAACCAAGCATATCCTAAAATTCTTTATAGAATTCACATGGGAAGCCATCAAGCCCAGGTGCCTTATCATTGGCCATAAGTGATAAGGCAGTTTTTAGATCTTCCAAAGAAAGAGGAGTGTCACAAAATAACATTTGCTCAGGAGAAAGCTTGTTGGGGACAACAACGGTACAATCAGCAAGAGCTTGCATTATAGCATCATCAAGGAGTTGAGAAGCAAAAACACCTTGATAATGTGAAACAAATACTTTGACAATGTCTGAAAGATCTGTAAATCTCTGTCCATCAACTTGAATGGCTTGAAACTGAGAATGTTGAGTAGGAGGTCTGAGGCGCTAAAAAAAATCTTTGGTCACTCTGTCCCCCACTTTGAGCCAATGCATTCAAGCACGTAATTGAGCCCCCTTGGATTCATACAAATCAACCTTTTTTAGCTCATGCCGAATGGAAGAAACTTGATATTGAGCAACAGAGCTGAAATGAGAGGCTTCAAGTCTGATACAGGCTTTGGATAACTCACTTTGCAAGGTAGACTTAGCCTGTTTTCATCATTTTGCAACTTCAACACCCAGAGTTCACAACACCTTAATGGTTCATTGAATGGCATCATTCCACCATTCAATCCTTCCAGAAATACCATCAAGTTTAGGAATCAAATTCCAAATGTGGAATATATGAGCTTTCATGCTAAAGCTATGCAAAAAAGAAACATTTAGGTAAAACTGTGAAGAATGCACTCTAGGTTGAAAGTTTAACATTGCCACCGAGAATAAAATAGGTGAATGATCAGATAGTGTAGTACCATGCAAAGTCAACACATATGGTGAAGAAGGCAAAATACGGGAGAACTGAAAGTTATCACACTCAGAAATCATGGCTCTGTCCAATCTTACCAAAACCCTAGAAGAAGCAGCCTAAAAATTGGACCAAGTGTACCAAAGAGCCTGTGGGAAGTCAAAAGGCGAGAAGCAAGAATTAGGGTCATAAAGACGAAGCTTGTTTTTCATAAAAAAACAAGCTTCTCTTTCACCTAAACACCACCGCATCGGGACATGACTGACCTTATCAGAATATTTCTCCATCATATTAAAATATCCACAGAGCACCCAAGTGGTAAATGGTAGATTCATGGCAAGCCATCTCCACAACTCGCATCTATCAAAAGCAACATTTGAGGCATACACATTAACCACCCCAAGAGGTTTTCCACAGATCTCAAGTAAAATCCAGACAACTTGATTGGATGGGTCAACACCCCAAGTCACAATATTCTTCTGTAATCGAGGCCCAAGGATAGTGATGGCTCCTCCTTTTCTCGGGGAATGCTTTGTGGAAAAAGAGGTACTTCGTGACCACAAAAAATCACATGTACACTGCAGATTGAAATCAGAAATCTTAACTTCTTGTAGACATAAAAAATCAAGGCTTCCATGCATTCGAGAAACATTTGACATCTCATTTTGGACCAAATATTTTTTGACTGGGTCTATCAGTCCTCGAACATTCCATGATAAAAAAAATCATTGGGATTTGTCAGGATGCATGATCTCCATGACATCCTCTGAATCACCCAAACCTGTAAGTTAGCCAAAATAATTGGAGGTCGCAGGGAAAGCATCACTGTTTAGTTGTCGAAATTTATCATTTCGAATAGGGCTATGAGAGCGACGGACCTTCAAGGCCCGACCTTCCTCCACTGAATAATTATCTGGAGCTGCCACCACTGAGGCCAAAGAAGGGCCCGACCAAAGAAGTTGAGACACTGGTGGAACTGGGGGTTGCATGTCAACAATCGGAGGGGCCGTATCAATAGGATTCTGAACAACTTTAGTAGAAGCTTGCATGTCTTGAGAAGGAGAAGGGGCAGGTTGTGCAGCAGAAATTGAAGCTTCTTGTTTCTTAGTACCACAAGATTTCTTGCTAGAGACAATAGTCCATTCTTTAGTGTTTCCCCGTGAGCCATTAGCAGGAGCCGCAGGAGTGGGCGAGGGATTTGCCTTATATTTCCATTTCATCAAAGGGCACTCCCAAATTTTGTGAGTTGCAGATTGACACCGATAACAGGTATTGGGTAAATTTATATAGGCAACTCTTTGCCTTATGGATTGGTCCCCGATTTTAATATCAATAAACTCCTGCAAATCCTTAGTAAGGTCAACTTTGATACAAACCCTTCTAGTGGGTCGAGCGGAGAAAAACTTTTTTGGCTCAAGGAAAACAAACTTACCTAAGGGGGCAACTAAAGTTTGCAAAAAACCCCAAAGAGGAATAGGAAGACCAGGGAATTCAACCCACACTGGGACTTCTAGTGCAGCTTGATCACTGACTTGGAAATTTCAAGAGTAGGGTTGCAAAATCAATAGAGAATTATGGACAGTCCATGGACCCCTAGATAGAACCTTCTGTGCTTGAGCTGGATCTAAAAAGCAAAAAATGAAATACCCTTTTGTAAGGTTTTGTACATTCTCCACTTTGACTCCATATGGGCCCCAAACTTGCTGGACCCATGAATGAATAAGGGTATCATATGGGACACGACCCATAAAATAACCCACCAAGGTATGACTCTCAAACCATTCACAAGCTGTATGGAATTCATGCAAAGGAATAATAGCTTCAGGGACAGGGCATTTACCTCATGATACATTGTCAGAATGAACTTGCATGGACACTTCCCTAGTACCATTGAGCTCTCCAATAGACTCAAAATAAATGGAGCCGACTGCATGAGCGACAACCATTAAAAAGGGTGAATTAATAAAGGTTTTTAAAATTTACATTATATAATATTAAATATTAAGTGTCTTATTAGATTTTAAAAAGTATCCTTAAAGTTTGTATAATATAATGTAAAGTATTAAATTTTTTTATTAGATTTTAATAAAGGTCCTTTAATATTTATATTATAGGGCCCTATGGGAGTTATAAGGGGTAAAGGAGCCTTTATAATATTTTACTTGGTGGCATATAGTGGATGTTATGGATCGTATTTATGTAATTAAAATATATGCTAAAAGATAAATATAAGGGTTGAAAGAGCATTTTTATTTGATGTTAAAGGAAAATTATAGAAAATGACAAAACAATGTAATTTGTTTTATGGTTTTGTTATTGTTTAGTTTAGCATCACCAAGTAGGAGAAGTTGAAACGAATCATTGGAAGAAAATTTTAAAGCCCAAAGAGGACATTGTATGAGGGGGGCTGGAATATATGTAACAAGAGAATTCTTCGAAATATAATGCTTTCATTTTGGCAAAAGAAATCTTTGTGAGCAAAACTACAAGGAGAACACATATAAGACTACTGCTTTCATTGTGTATCTTTTCTGCAATTTTTTGACTTGTATTCTATTTGTTTATGCCATTAAATGGGTTACAATAGGTGAATGTCAAATATATTGCAAATACATTTTATCCTTTGAGTCTCACACTTGGTCTAATATTATTGTGCTTGTTTTGTAGGTCTATTAGGTCAGGTTGTCTTATGGTCTATCTCTTAACTTGGGGTTTTGCAGGGAGGGATTTGCTAACAAAAATTGGATGTCATTTTTATTTTTCCAGCTAACCTTGTAGATAATTTCTTTCTATGTTTATTTTCAGCATTTTAGATTAATCTACTTTCTATTTCACGGTATCATTCTGGTCCTTCCAGAACTTTTGTTTGTCCCATTCTGGTCCTTCTAGAATTTTTGTTTGTCCCATTCTGGTCCTTCCAGAATTTATATTTGTTTTAGTTTTAGTCTTCATTCTAGTTCATTTTCCATAATTTCTCGTTTTATTTCTAGTTCATTTGCTTCTATTCTGGTCCTTATCCAGAATTTATGCAACTCCAAATACATCCATTTAATTTTTAGATAAAATACTGGTTTAGGAGGGTTACTGACACCAAATTTACACTAAGATAGATAAAACAAATGAACACTAACATGCCAACTTACTAAATTCTACTAACACAAAATTATGACATAGGGATAGTGGAATATTTAAAATGAAGATAAAATGAATCCACTAACTTCAAAATGAACCACACATTAAAGACACGGATTCTAAAATGAAGTGGACTATTCCATGCACTTTTACATTTGGAACCTTTCTAATTTGAAGTGAAAAGAGTCTACTAATTGGGGTTCAGGGTAGACTATTTTAATATCAAGAGCACTAAAAGGAATAAATATTTTGCACTTTGGAATTTTTGAAGGTCATGATGACTAAGCAATGTTTGAAAGGAACCTTAAAGGCCCCTTGTTAACTATCACTTGCAAGTTTTGATTTATTCTGGTATACATGTTTTATTTTATATGAATGTTTTCTTACCAGAACCTTGGATAAATGAATGAGTCTCATTTAATTTCTTTGCAAGAGAGAGTTTTCAATTCAATACTCTATTTGTGGTGATCATTTTGAAATAGGGCAAAATATTCACTCAACACCTCGTTATTAAGCTTTAAATGAATTCTATCACAACTTCCTAATCATCTTTCTTAGTAGGACTGCTTCAACCCACTTAGTGAAGTAATCAACGACAATCAGAATACATTTGTGCCCAGTAGATGAGTGGGGCTCTATTACCCCAATGAATTCCAAACCCCATTGTTGAAAAGGTTCTTCAACTTGAATAGGTTTCAAAGTCATTGAAGCATTTCTATTTCTCCCAATATACCTTTGGAATTATTCGTAGTTTTTGGTTATTTTTAATGCATATAAAAAATAGATTTCCAATAGAAATTGGTTATGATTACTTTTAAAGTTGTAGTCCTTCCTGATTAATGTCCACCTTATGGGCCTCCATGAAACCCCTCCAAAATATTTTGCTTTTGATCATATTTTATACATCGAAGTAATACACCATCTAGATTTTTTTGTACAGTTCTTCAGGTAGTAAGGTATAGTTCAAAGCCTGGATCATGTATCTTCTTCACTGTGAAGAATTTAAACTTACTAGGAATTTTCCAGTTTGAATATCTTGATCAAGTCATCATCCCAGTTTGTATTTTGAGATTGATCATATTCTATAATTGGTTCTTGCAATTGGTAAGCTAAATACTCTACTAAGGCTTATTTGGTGAGTTCTTGACATAATGCTTTACCTCTCACTAGCTTGGTCGGGTGAATCTTGACATCATATTCTTGTATCTTCCATACTCAACCAGCTCTTTTCTCACCCAAATCTCCCTATATGATGAATTTTTTGACATCAAGGTGAACTACATATACAATAATCCTGCTCTATGAAAGGAAATGCCTAATTTTTTTTAACAATTTCATGATTGCATATACTTTCTTTTTGATGAAGTTGTATTTTTCCTCGTGTTCTTGAATGGTATGACTTAGAAAGGCTATGGGCCTTTCTTCATTATCTATCTCCTTATGAGTAAGGATTGTGATGTAACTCTCTTGTTCTCCTATAGCATACATGATGAAACCTCTAGAGTAATTTGGATTTACTAAGATAGGTGCTTGGGATATATGTTCCTTTATACTAGTGAAAGCTTTCTTTTGCAATTCTATCCATTTGAACTCAACATATTTATTTAATATCTCCATCATGGGTTTGAAAATTTACGTAAAATTTACTATGAACTTGTGTACAAAGTTGATCTACCTGAAGAAATACTTTAGGTCTTTCTTATTTGGAGGTAAAGGGAGTTCCAATAGTGCTTTAACTCTGTTAGGATCTATAGCTAGTCTAGCTTTAGAAATGACATGTCCAAGTAAAATCTCCTCTTTAACAACAAATATGGATTTATTTAGATTCAAAGAGATATCAAACTCTCTACATTTCTAAAAAAATATTCGGAGGTGTTCAATGTGATCTTCTTTGTGATGAGAGAATATTATCATATCATCAAAGTATATTAATATGATCTTATTTACGAGTTCCCCAAAATCCACATCCATTGCCCTTTGAAAAGTTGCTCCAACATTGGATAATCCAAAAGATATCCTTTGGTAAGAAAATTTTCCCCAATTTCTAGTGAATGCAGTTTTGCATTGGTCTTCATATTTGACCCACACCTGGTTGTAACCAGAAAACCCATCCAATAATGAGAATCTCTCTACTCCCACCACAGTATGCATATTTTAGTCAATTTATGGGAGAGGGTAATGATCCTTCAATAAAGTTTTCTTGAGATTTTAGAGGTCTATGCATAGCCTAATGTCTCCATTATTCTTCCCCAAGTTAGCTATCCATGTAGAATATTTTATGGGGTAGACAATCTTGGCTTTGAGTAGCTTCAACAGTTTTTGCTTCATTAGAGCTTCAATTTTGGGGTTGACCAGTATTTGTTTTTTCCTGAAGGGTTTTGCACCTTCTTCAAGTTCAATGGTATGTTGTATGGTATATTTAAAGTAGACTTTAAGGTCACCATAAGTCTAAGCTATGATATCAGAGAATTCTTGGCATAGTATTCAAATCTGATTCAAAATTTTCATATGTGCAGTTTACTCCTACTTTGATAAAAAAATTTGGTTCCAACTAAACTTCTTTATACCTGTGTTTATCAACCTTCATCTTATGATCGATTGACCTATCATTGTTGTTGAACAGGATTTCCAGAGTGATCAATATTTTTGGGATGTGATTATTTTTCAATTGGATCATACCTTCATCTTCTTCATCTTTATGCACTCTATCACTTGAACAGTTCATTTTGTGGATCAGGAAATCTACTATCTATTGATCACTGTCAAATACCTTCCAAAAGGTATCTTTGTCTAGAATAGAGGGTCTATATATGTATTACCATCTTATATTTTTGAATGACAATACTTATGGGGTATAAATTTGCACCTATCGATGCCAATAGGTCAGCATGGGTATTCTTTTCTCTAGGTATTTCTTTGATGTTTAGAGCTTCAAAATTTTTGAGTAGATCCCATACTTTATTTCTGTAATATTTTAGATAGTGTTATTAACTAAAAAAAAATTTTGTGACTTGGTTTACAATTATTTTTCAGCCTTCATAAATTTACAGTTGCCTGATTCCAAGTCTCTCAGCTTTCTTAAGACCTAGGCAAAGAGCCTCATATTCAGCTACATTGTTAGTGTATCTCCAAGTTAGCAAGTAGGAGAAAAATTTATCCTCACCTATTGGGAATATTAAGACTATACTTGATCTAGATCCATTCTTGCATCTAGTGCCATCAAAGAAAAGTTTCCATATTTGGTTGGCAGATGGGTCTACTTCATGGGAAGAGGTGGGATTACTTTTCTTAGGTTTCATGATTGATTAGCTTCCAAAGTCTATTCCAATCATAGCATTAAATTATTGGAGGGATAATTGATCTTATTATTTTAGTACATTAAAATCCTCTTCCATTAAGTTTAAATCTTCCAAATTCTTAGTCATTATGCTTACTGTAGTAGCTAGTTTCCCTTCCTCTTAAATTTTTTGATATGGAAAGTAGATGGTTTTTCATTGAATATTTTTACTCTTTTGCCCTTGAATGGGATTTCCAAGTGTGAGTAATCCATAGACAAGTATCATCCTATCTTGGATATGAATTATATGGATATACACATACCAAAATAAGGTTATAAATCTACTAAAACTACCTCTTGTATAGTTGTAAGTTGAGGCATTTTGTGTAGAACTATGGAAATATATTTTATCACCCCCATGGTTTTTATCGGAGTCCAATCTAACTGCAAGACACCCAAGATACTTTTGGTGTATGCCATCCTCATGATATCACATAAAACTTTGGATATTACAATAGTTGTAGACCTTGAATCTATCATACAATTATGTACCCCCCATACTTCCATCTGAAGAGACAAATAGAAAGGAGGAGGTCTATTTTTCCTTGTAGCAGATATCAAACTAGCTTGTGCAGAATTAAACTGAGTAGGAGTTTTAATCTTATTTTTCATAGACCTTATGGATTCATGTAACAAGTTTATTTGTCCCAAAAATTACAAGGCATAAAACATAGTTTCTTTAGGAGTATTTTTTATTTCTTCTACTATGTTGAAGAGGAGAGGATTGACACTTTTCTCTTTTTATTTTGTAATAGTATTGTACTTGTTCTTATACCCTTGAGTGGCATCTATCCTTTGATGCTTGGTCAATGAGGTATATCTCAAATTATCTCTTGCATATTCCTATGTCTCATATTCCTTCTAAAAGGGGGGGTTCTTTGTGTATCTCTACTTCTTTCTGACCTAAGCTTTGGGGAACTTTATCATAGGAGGATCTTATCTCAATTTGGTTTCTCACAAGTGAAAGTAATTTAAAGGTATTAATATCTAGGGGGTCTACTTACAAAGGTTTATTCCTTAATATGGTTAGAATAGCTACTTGTTCCACCAAAGACATCATGAGATTGTGATTTTCTTCCTTGATCATTTTTATCTGCCCTTTAAGAGTCTTTTTTTCTCTTTAAACCGCTATCTTTTGGATATAGTGTTAATGGATCATACACAAGTTTTCACCATATGGATCATTACATGTAGAACACCAAAAATCTAATTCTATTGAGGATTTGGTAGGTATAGAATATTCATTAGTGTAAACCACATTTTATGTCTCTTGATTTCTACCACTTGTGGAAGCTTGATCTTGTGTTACTTGTGGAAATGTCCTTGGCTTGAAAATCCTCTCTACTTCTCTTATTTTCATTGAGGTTATATTATTAGTGAAAATTTTCATGGCTGATTGCAGATATCATAAAGCTACAAGTTAAGGATCATGGGTTGGTGAAACTACTGATATAGGAAGTTTCAAAATGATAGGTAACATTGGAGGAGCAAGAGGTACCTATATCACCGGGATAGTAGGCTACCCCATCCATTTGGGGAGATCTATATTAGAAGTAAAAGCAGGACTTGGAAAAGTAGTATTAGATGCTTGTGATAGATTTGGGATTATAGGCATTATCATATTCATAGGAAACCTCCCAATAGCAATGAGATCTTTCTCAACTTTCTAGGCTTCTTGGAAGGTTTTTGGGAATGTGAACACTTGAGATTGTATGATAACCATACTTATATAAAAATTAAAATATCTTTGGTAGTAATACATTGCTTATTCATGTGTCAGTATCAATACATTAGGCTCTCACTTCCAATTATGGCTAAATCATATATTAAAATCAACTATTTCTTCTTGAGGATGCTTCTAAATAATGGTGAACTGATTAAGCAAAGAAAAGGGGTTAGCATGTTCATTGAATTCTTCTACTAATTTATCAACAAGATAAACCCAGGTGGCTATGGTATGATTAGGAAGAGCTCTATACCAATAGAGAATTTTCACCTTTATGGAGATGACTAACAACCTTATCATCACATCTTCATCTATGATGTTGTGTATCGGTGCCAATATTGCTACATCTTGGCAATGTTCATAAGTCATTTTTTCTATGCCATCATACTGGGGTAGCACTTTTAAATTAATTTTTGGGATATGATGCTAATATGTTATATTTAGGGGACCTGAATGGTTCCATGTAGGGTAGGGTAGATTTGGTTTATTTACAGCCATTATAGTGTCGACTGATATTGCAGTAGTATGACTAGCTATGTTTAACAATCCACTAGTAACAACACTAGGGATAATTATAGGGGAAGGATTTGCAGATCTTGTAGTGATGGTAGTAGAATAAGTTGATCAATAAATGAGTATAGGATTGGATCTAAGGATACCAAGGTGTAATTAAAATAACTCAATGGGTTCTTTAGAATTTTTTGCTTTAGATTTGGTTTTCATATGTCTTGGTATTCTACCATAAAATAAATAAGGTTTTTCTTGGGTTATATTTTTCAAACAAAGTCACTAGATGATTCATAAAAAACACATAGGATAAATATAACCACAAAAAAAATTATTTATATATATAGTGGGATTGTGTCCCACTGGGTGTGCCAAAAACTATTGGTACAAAATATGCCTTTGGTTACGTGTGTGCCAAAGACTGCCAAAATTGAATGATCAGGTTTAAAATAGATATTATCTGGTTCAATATCTAGAGAAAGCTGGTTCCTTGCTTTGTTATAGGAAAATGGGATAGATTAAAGTGCATAAATAAATGGAAAAATAGATATTTCTAAGAATGTTAAATGGTACAGGTTAGAGAACAACAAGGAAACGCATATAGTTTTTATAGATAAGCATTATTTGAACCATTAGAATAAGAATAACCAATACTCTAGTGTAGATTAAATAATTGTAAACCTACTAGAATTATTAACTTCAGAACTAGTGAAACTTAAAGTGTAGAAATCCAGAAAGATAATTAAAGTAATTTATATTCAGCATAGTTTATATAGAATTTAACAATCCATACATACTTGATCAAACACAATTGAGCTAGAAACCAAAATGAGTAGTATTTTATTGCTTTCAAAATTTTGTATACATTACCTTGTAAATTTCCAAGAGCTAACCATTTGTTAGGGTCTATCATCCTATATATATATATATATATATTAATAATAGAAAAACTAAAACTTGTTACAACATTATACCCATAGGCTTATTCTGGTAAATTGGCAGTTGAAAGAGTATGGGGTCTTCAACAACCAATTATTGAGATATTATTGTTACCACATATCTAAATCGATCATTTTGGAGACATCATGGCCCAACTGTCATCCACTTGTTCATTTCTAGCTTTCTAATTTCAATCAGTGAAGACTTGGCTGATCATGAAATCATGACCATTTTCTACCTTGTGCTCCTTTCGGGCCCTTGTCCAATGAAAACCTGGTTGGTCATGAAATCATGACCATTTTATACCTTGTTGTCCTTTTGGGACCTTGGCTAGTGAAAACCTGTATGGTCATGAAATCATGACCATTTTTTGCCTTGTGCTCCTTTCGAGCCCTCAGCCAGTGAAAATCTGGCTGATCGTGAAATCATGACCATTTTTTTTCTTGTGCTACTTTTGGATCCTTGACCAAAAAAAACCTAGCCAATCATGAAATCGTGATAATTTTCTACCTTGTACTCCTTTTGGGCCCTTGGCTAGTGAAAATCTAGCCGATCACAAAATCATGACCAATTTTTGCCTTGTGCTCCTTTTGGGCCCTTAGCTAGTGAAAACCAGTTCGGTTGTGAAATCATAACCATTTTTTGCCTTGTGCTCATTTTAGGCCCTCAGCCAGTGAAAATTTGGCCAATCATAAAATCATGAACATTTTTTGCCTTGTGCTCCTTTTAGGCCCTTGGAAAGCGAAAACTTGGCCAGTCATGAAATCGTGACTATTTTCCATAGAAAATTTCCAAGAAGAAATTTCCTCTCTTACCTTGGTGTAGTCATTTTGACCTACAATAATCTAACTACATATAAACTTAGGATTATTATGATCATACTGTGATCCTCATTATTACAATGGGTTGTATGAAACCTGCCTGGAAATGAGATAGTCTTATACCTAATCAAATACATTCACTTTGCACACATAGGGATAATGGATATCTAGATCTTTTTAACAATATTGTATATTTTAGGAGTCTTGTGTAGTCAATATACAACTTTTGAGCAATCAACTTGGGTGTTTGAGTCTCATGGAAAAATTCACAATTCCCCTCATAGTACCAAATCATCTCAGCAATAATCACAATTTTCCTTGTGAGTTTTTGCTTATTAAGGGGTCCTCATAAAATAGGATAAATATCGCATAAGTATCATAAATGATATTTATATGGCCACTAACTATTTTATGCACACCTTTTAGTTTACAAAAACTTATAGGGAAAGCCCCTACATTTCACATATTTCATCTTACATATACATGTACAAATGTATAATGCTTATGATAAGGGTTAACTTTTTAATTCATAATTTTTGTACATTCTATGGTGTCTACCATTAGTATGTTAAACACAAATTAGATTCATTCATTATATTTTAAATATTTAAAGCATACATCCACAATTTTTATTAGAATATCCATATAAAATTAATGCATATCACACATGTTAGATTTATCATAACGATAACATGAATTAACATTCGTAATCAAATAAACAAATATAATCATACATCTAACATTAAACACATATACCATATGCATACATCTAGGCATAATATTAACATCAATTTGGGCTTTTTTTTTTTGGTAAATAAAAGTCTTCATTAATTACCGGGTTTTGCAGGTTAACCCAAAACCTATTACAATATCTAGCCTTCTGCTGAGATTGTAGATCCTATTCATCCTTGAAACTTTCTTACCAAAAATTGTGTTGAATACCCTACAACACCTTACTAAAAAAGCACACCCATAATTAAACATAACTATAAACATTACTTACATTGACAAGAATTGAAGTTTGGAACTTTGCACTTGTGAAACCTGTTGCTTGCCCATTTCCTATTCTCTATCAAAATATTCCAAGGCTTACACCCTGTTACCTTAATTTCCAATTTGGTATGATTTAGAGGGAAACCCTATAGTTATTACCATATCCATGGGGAAATAACACCCATTCATATTTATCCTTAACGGGTAGGTTTCTTTTCATGACTAATAATATTTTCCACTTCATGTGGCACACCTTGTGTCCATGTCACCAAACTACCAACATCAACACCTATGTTGGCTAATTTTTCAGCTGACCTGTTGGCCTCACGGTACATGTGACGAGCCCTCCTATTCTATCTTGCCACAAAAAGGATCCTCACTTCATGGATGACTCCCTTGATTCTCCATGGAGGTTTTTTTCCATTGGTTAACATGTTTATGATGTTCATAGAATCACCTTCAATCATCAAGTTACCTTGAGTTGCTTGGGCTACTTGCAACCCTCTCCAAAGGGCTCTAGCTTCTGCTTCATTATTAGTTCTAATTTCCAATGGTTTAACGAAAGCCTTGACCATATTTCCTTTATGATCCCTGATTATTCCTCCAACTCTAGCTCTTCTCGGGTTCTCCTTGGTTGCACCGTCAAAATTTATTTTAAACCAACCCTAGGGGGGTGGATCCCAAGAAATACCATTTCTAGGATTGGGCACATGAATGGAAGGTTTTTCCTCAATACCTAAGGCCCGAGATAATTGTTTTTCTTGGGGAAGAATTGAGTGGTTCTCATCCACTAAGGTGCTAAGGTTTTCTTTCGCAAAGACAATAATCCTATTGAGGATGGTTTTTAGGTTGTGAATGGTATCCTTAAAGGCTCTATGGTTCCTTTCTAGCAAAATATGCAAGATAAAATGATGCCAATAGATTTTCCATAGGTACTTAAGTTTTAGTCTAACAAAGGGTTGAGGCCATTGATGTAACACTTCAGATATAAGAGCTGGCTTAACCCACGAGATCCTAAAGGTTTGGAAAAGTTCATCTAGGATGGACTCCACTACCGGACACTCCAGAAACAAGTGTTGGGTTGTCTCCCATCCTGCCCTGCACATGTAGAAATGGTTAGAAATAACCATACATTTGGATAACATATTGTCCATAGTGAGGATTTTTTCTTGAATCACCAGCCATGAAAAAAATGATATTTTAGGAATTAAGCCTTTGATCCAAACCAAACTCGGTTGAAATTTTTGATCTTCCACATTGAGAAGCAAATTATAAGCAGACTTAACTATGAAGTCACCACTTTCAGTCTCAGCCCAAACAATGTGATCTTCATCCTCTCCAGAGGGAATACTTTCTTGAGTTAAAATGTTATAAAGCTCTTCAGACTCCGCTTCAAAACACTGTACTCTGATGTGTTTCCACCTATTGATATTTATATCCTGCCACATATAATTTGCAACCTTCTTCCCAATATGCTACTCCATATGCTCTTGAATCCTAGCCAAATGAGGATTCTAGGATAACTCCTCAGCTCTCACCCATCGATCCTTCCAAAAGTCTATTTTTTTCCCATTTCCTAGAATCCATCTAAGACCTTTCTTAACAAGATCCCTACTCATGAGGATTGCCTTCCAAAAACCAGACCCCTTGCTTGCTAAGTTGTCATTAAGGAAGTTCACACCTTGGATGTATTTCCTCCTAACTATGGCAGTCCATTCATTATCGACCTTAGTCAATAACCGCCATGCTTGTTTGGCTAACAAAGCTGTATTGAGATGAGAAACTCTCCTCAATCCTAACCCCCCATCAGATTTAGGTTTGCAAACCTTGTTACAACCTACTAAATGGATCATTTTCTTAACCTCAGTCCCTGACCAGAGAATTTTTTTTTGAAGCTGCTCAATTTTATGATACACCTTGCTGGGAGCTCTGAAGATTGATAGGAAGTAAACGGGTATACTTTGAAGTGAAGCCATAGTTAAAACTGCTTTTCCTGCTTGAGATAACAGATGTCCTTTCCAACCTGCTAGATTTTTTTGGATCCTCTCTAGAACTATGTTCCACATTGTTCCTTCAGGTTTCCTCGTAAATAGGGGAAAACCTAAATAGGAGGTGGGAAGGAATGCAATATGACATTCCATGATCCTTGCTATGATATTTTTCCTAGGAATGGGGGTATTGATGAAATAAAGTTTGCTCTTATCAAAATTCACTTTCTGTCTAGTTGCTTCTTCATACATTATGAGAATATTTTTAATCCTTCTTGCCTCAACCATAGAAGCCAAAGTCAATAGCAATGTATCATCAAAACATTGCTGATGTGTCACCAAGGTAGTTAGAGACGTGGCCTTGATACATGATATGATTCTAGCTATTGCTGCTGCCTTAATGGTTCTTCCCAAGGCCTCAGCTACAATGATGAATAGCATAGGACTTATGGGATCTCCTTGTATTAGACCACATTTGCTTTGAAAAAAACCTGTAGTAGACCCATTAACCAAAACTAAAAAAACAAGGCTTAGAAATACACTCTCTTATTAACTTGACCCATTTCAAGTTGAAGCCAAATTTTAATAAAACTGCCTCTAGGAATTCCCAATTTATCCTGTCATAAGCTTTGTTCATGTCTAACTTTAAAGCCATGACTAATTTTTTGGTCTGAGTGGTTGTATGAAGAGCCTCATGAATAGTAATAACTCCATATAAGATTGATATTCCTTGTACAAAACTTCCTTGACTTGGATCAATGATAACCGGTAGAACTTTCTTCAAATGGTTGGCTAAAACTTTGGACAGAATTTTATAGGATATATTACACAAGCTAACCGGCCTAAAGTCAGCCATAGTCTTGGGGTTGGGGCCTTTAGGGATCAAAGAAATGAAAGTTGAATTGAAACCCCTTGGAATATGATTTGAACTTTGGAACTCCTTGATTGCAGCAATAACTTTTGCTCCAACAATATCCCAACAAACTTGGAAAAACCACGGTGAAAACCCATCCAGCCCAAGAGCTTTGTCAGGATCCATGTTAAACAAAGCCTCCTTGATCTCTTCATCTAAAAAATCTACTGTAAGAGACTTGTTAATCATTTCATAAATGAGTTGTGGAATGAATTGAAGGAGAGAGTCCTTTTCTTGGTCATTATAGGCTCGTTCTTCACCCAATAATGAACTGAAAAATTAACAGCCTCGTCATTGATCTCCTGAATGTTTTGAGTTGAGGATCCATCCACCTTAGTTAAATTTCTAATATTATTGTTGCTTCTATTTTTCAATGTGGTAACATGGAAATTTTTTGAATTAGAGTCCCCTTCCTTTAGCCATAATGCCCTTGATTTTTGCCTCCAATACATCTCTTCACAAGCTAAAATATTATAAAACTCACAAAGAGTTTCCTTCTCTTCAGTCCTTGTCGCCTCATCATAGGTTCCATTTTGGATTTTGCTTTCTATTACTCAGTTTTTCCCCCACTGCTCTCTTATTCTCAAAAATATTTCCAAAGACTTCTTTATTCCATATTCTAAGGTTGTTTTTCACCATCTTAAGTTTTTGAGATAGTTTGAAGGAAGCACTTCCCTGGATAGGTTGTTGCCACCATTCCTCTATTCGTTTCTTGAAGTTCGGATGTTTAACCCACATTGATAGAAATCTGAATGGCTTTTTAAAGGAGTTAGCCTGAAATGCCTCCCATAGAATAATATTATGGTCTAAAGCGCATTTAGGAAGGGCTTGTAATGTTGAATCACCAAACATTGTTGTAGCTTCCTTGGATAAAAAAAACCTGTCCAACCTTTCTTGAATTAGATGACTTCCTATCCTCTTGTTACTCCATGTAAATTTGGTTCCTTTTAGTCTTACATCCATCAATTCATTTGTGTTAATGAATTCATTGAAGTCCTCAATGCTCCTTGAGGGTAACCCAGATCCTCCCTTCTTATCATATGGGTAAATGGGGGTATTGAAATCTCCCCCAATCACCCAAGGAATGTCTTTAAAAGCTTGGCTCAAATGCCCCAAAAACTCCCACAGTTCATACCGCCCTTGGACAGAGGTGGGGGCATAAACATTTGACATAATACAATTCTTATTAGTATCAAAATCATGAAATAATACACTTAAGACTCTTTCATTTGCCTAAATAATACTTCCTTCTATTTTAATAGGATCCCATAAGATCATGAGGCCCCCAGATGCTCCTATCGCATGTTGAAAGGCCACTTACCCTTGCTTCCAAATCCTTCTAGCTATAAGTGCTGATTGTGCCACATCTGTTTTGGTTTCTTGAAGAAAAATGATAGTAGGATTCCAATCCTTCCTTATAGACTTCACCATCCTTTGTTTTGGTGGGCCGTTTAGGCCTCTCACATTCCATGAGAGAACCTTCATTTAGACTATTTGATATTTTTTCCCTGCCCCCTTCTCTAATCCAAAGGGGGTTTATCAATTTTGCTATTATCCTGGCTAGAAATAGCTTGTTGTAACAATGTTCTTTGCTTTCCATTTACAATTTATTCATTGATTCTCATTCTATAGTGCTCTGTTGTAGATATTCTACCTTTCTTTCTTTCACTTCCATAATCTATTAGAGGCTTGGTAGTGCTTCTAGTCTATTTTGGACTAAAATGAGGGGGCATATACTATGATAATCTAGGGCTTGAACCTTCTTCCTCATTTTGGGGGTTTTCAATTCCCTCTTCATCCTCAGCCTTGTTTTGGTTCACCTCTCCTATCTGGTTCCTAAACAGGGGGCTTTCCTTCAAGGAACCTTTTACCGTTGGGCTCATATGATAAGGGATAATTTGCTCCACTACCAAATTAGGAGCTACATTCCTGGCTCTTGTTTCCACAACTTTGACTCTTGACTCTATTTTTTCCATGTTTAAACTGAAATGACCTGGCAATTTTTCTTCATTTTGAGCATAACTTTTGGGGCTTTTTGTCATAACTGTGGATGGTCCCGATTTGGATGGGGATTCTAGGGTTTTAGGAAACTTGACACTGATGGTATCATCCTTACTATTTTATTTTTCAACTTCTAGATTTTCTAGGATATCAAACATGTTCAAGCTGGGATATTTATTACATACCTTATGATTTTTGCCTCCCTCATTATGTTGCTTTCCTTTCTCCTAGATTTTTGCTAGTTCTGTGTTGGATTGGTCAGCCTAGTTATTCTTAACTTGTCTGTATCCTTCCAATTTAAGACGCGGTCCTTGAAACTTTGGGATCCCTCTCCCATTAGCTTTCCCCAGAAAACCTTTGCTCATGGCTTCCTTGTTTGTAGTTATTGTCAAACATTGGGCTTGAAGGTGGCCCTGGGTTTTGCACACACTACAAAATGTTAGCTTGTTCTCATACTCCATAGGTTGAATCCTTATAAACTCTCCATATGCTAGTTCCACATGAGAAGGTAGATCAGAATCCAAGTTTGCATTTACACAAATCCTGGCATGCGTCAGTCTAGTCCTTGCTCGGGTTGAATGGTCTATTTCCATGAGCTCTCCTATCGTCTTTGCTATGCCACTAAGCCAATACTCATTAACAAACTAGGTTGGGAGGTTTGGTAAGCGGACCCAAATGGGTGCTATATTAATGTTCTACTTCTTAGGGTTGAAATCCTCCCCCCACTTCCTCAGAAAGAGGCTACGCCTTCCTAGAAACTAGGGTCCTCCTATCAAGATGTGCTCTACATCATATTTTTTGTTGAGTCTTATCATAAAAAAACCTCTTGACATGGCTATGATTTCTAAGCTTCCTAAAGTTTTCCACTTTGTCGTGGCCCATGAGCGAATAGTCTCAATGTCCGGCCTTCCTCCCAAAAACTTGCCAACTAAGGATGATGCCTCCATATCCAAGAATCTTTCCATAATCTCCACTAGCATAGTTAACCTGTTATTGTTTGGTATTAGGGGTAGTAGTTCACTAACTGGCTCCTTATTTTTCCCTTTCAGCATTTCCAAAAATGTTGGGCCCTTGTTGCCAGCTCCCGAACACCAATGGGACCCTTTGTTTAAGGGTTTATCTGGAGGATCTGTACCTTTAGCCTTTTTGAACTAAGCTGACAGGGAATCCTTTTCCTTTCCAGCTACAGCATTCTGCCCTGCCTTTGGATCTTCTCTTTTCGTTGGTTCAAAATTCCTACCTACCATTTTGGCTCCTCCTTCGCTTCCTCCACTTCCTCCATCGCTCCTCATCTCTCCCACCCCACCTCTCTACCAATCTTCTTCTTATTTTCAATGGACAATAAATGTCAATTGATAACTTGGTTGGAATAAGAGGTTTTACCAACCACATACATATATTATTGTGACTATATCATTGAATTATTATTAAATGAGGCTTGTTTTTCTAATGTGAAAGAAGAAATTCCTCAAGAATTTGAACAACAAGATATCATACAATTAAAGAATAATCATATACCTAAAGGTTTGATCACACTAGAAAGCCTCTTTGATAATGAATATGGAAAAAATTCTAGATCAATGAAAATTGATTATGAAGTGTATAAATAAGTAGAACTTGAAAATGGAAAGAATATTAAGATTGGCCTTTAGTTCTCCCTAGAGGAACTTGGAAATTTTAAAGCTTTATGCCTCAACTTTTAGCTTTTTTACCTTTGTTTTTGCTCAAATTTTAGCTTTTTTTGCTTTTATTGTATCATTATCTGTCAACACCATATATTTCATAAATGGTTTAACACTTTGAAATTATGTGTCCATACCCCCTTTCTAATTGGAATCACATCTTCACATGAAGATATTTCCAATGCGATATCCTTTCGATTGCCTATTCAAGAGCCTTATTCCTATATCATTATTTTTGTAAGGGAATAGGCATAAAAATATTTGATATTTTAAAATTCCAACCATTACCATAAGGCTTCCTAAATATTTAATTTCTCTATTGTTCCGTTGAGAATACATATGGGAGTGGACTATGCATAATCTAGTTATAATACTGATATAAACAAGAAATAAAGGGAATACATACATTATTGATTCATATTATGATTTTTTTTCCTTTTGGTGAACTTAGAAGAGCTCTTTCTAATGCAAGTTATGGTTGTGAATGTATTAAAATGAAGTTATGCAAGAATATGTAAAAAACAAAATTTTCCAATAGAAGAGGCTGCTATTTTTAGTTTTCAACCATATTATACCATGGTTGTGTCCTAAAAGAATTTTTACAACCAAGTAAATATTTCCAAGTTGTGTATGCATAACTTTACCTAACTTGACCAAGTAAAATTGATGCATAACTTTACCTAACTTTACCTAAATGGAATACATACATTATTGATTCATGTTATGAATTTTTTTCCTTTTGGTGAACTTAGAAGAGCTCTTTATAATGCAAGTTATGGTTGTGAATTTACTAAAATGAAGTTATGCAAGAATATGTAAAAAATATATTTTTTCAATAGAAGAGGCTGCCATTTTTAGTTTTCAACCATATTATACCATGGTTGTCCTAAAAGAATTTTTACAACCAAGTAAATATTTCCAAGTTGTGTATGCATAACTTTACCTAACTTGACCAAGTAAAATTTGTTTTCATACATAAATTTACCTAGTAGTGCCCATGAATGATTTTTCATTACTAGGATTCTCTTCTTCTTATTTTCAATGGACAACACATTTCAATTGATAAGTTGGTTGGAATAAGAGGTTTTCCCAACCACATACATATCTTATTGTGACTGAAATTGAGCTACAAATTCTTCTCTAGTAATTGGATTCTTAACCAACATGTGTCTTCTTGATCCATAAAAAGGTTGTAAATGAACTGCACCATTGTTAAAAATTGGTTCTATCTAATATGGAACTAACCAACATGTGGAAATTTTACCTTTAAAATCATTGTAGTGAGAGAAAAATAGAAGTGCCTAGTCACTTGGTTAAAATTTATTATTTTTTATATGTTTATCATGTCATTTTTTCATTATTTTTGGATGAGCTCTATATTCTAGAGAGATTCAAGTCTACATTCATATAACTAACTCAATTGTATCACTCTAGCTATGCATGTGTTAGGTCAATCCCCACTTCTAAGTTATACATAATGTTTGAAGCTTAAATTTGATAAGAAATATGGGCTTCCTACCAAACACAAGTTCATATGGGTTGAAACATATTGTGGACTTCCATGTGGTATTATATGCCCATACTAATTCATTCAATCTATTACCCCAATCTCATTGATGTGTGGCTATATTTTTTGTCAAAATATTTTCCAATCTACAATTGGTAACCTCCACCTATCCATAGGATTTGGGATGATAGTGTAGACACCCAAAAATTCACACATTGTTGTCTCTATATATCCATAGGTGATTCAAGATATCCCTAGGCTATTGTAGACTATTGTAGTCATGTGTAGTCATGTGTAGTCATGCATACATTTACATAGTTTTCCATAGCAGTGTGTAGACTTCCATGTACCACTTCATCATATTTCAGGTCCAAAACACTAATAAGCCTTCAAAATCACATCTCACACATTAGTATATCCTCTGACAACCTATTTTCACTCATTTGAGGCCCCCACGGGTCATTAATTGACAAAATAAATTAGCAAGTCAATTCTTAAAATCTAATTTAATGTTGACTTCACTTAAGTCACTTTTTTAGGGCAAAATTGATTAGTTGAACTCTTAATCCTTAATTAACACTAATTGCATCCTCACACATGTGTGTAATTAGGGTTAGCTAAAATATTTTCCTAGGAACCTGTTGGAAAAAAATTTGCCTTCGGTTAATAGTGTTGCGCCTTAGACTTTGCCAACATTGAATAGACAAATCTTGCTTGAGATCATTTGTTTAGTCTCCAGAGAAGGCTGGTTCCTTTGAGTTTTTAGAGAAAATGAGAACAAGAGATAAGGGAAATATAGCCTAACCTAGAACTTTTTTCATGGTACATATTGAACAACAACAGACATTGATGATGCAGATTACTACTTTCAGAGTTTTCTTTATATCTTCTTTATAGAAAACATGAATTCCTAAGTGTGACTTTTAGATGTTTGTCTAAAAGCATGTAAATATCTTTTAATGTTCAACTATAGAAACAAGATTTATATGTGCACAGTCCAAATTTTAGAACAAATACATTATAAAACTTAGAATGAATAAAAGTTAAAACACTAGATACATACACTTGCACACAGAAGTTTCAGAAGCTAGAAGAAGAAATATTGTATTGCTTGTAATCTGATACATGTACATCAAGCTTGTAAATGTCCAAGAGCCAACCATGAGAAAAATTCTAGCTTAGGCTATATTTCCCTTATCTCTTGTTCCCCTTTTATCTAAAAACTCAAAGGAACCAGCCTTCTCTGGAGACTAGATAGATGATCTCAAGAAAGATCTATCTATTCAATGTTGGCAAAGTCTAAGGTGCAACACTATTAACTGAAGGTAGATTTTGTTCCAATAGTTTTTGGCATGCCCGGTGGGACCAGCAATCCCATAGTATTTTATAATTTTTGGTGTTTTACCTTAAGAGCCTTTTTATTTAAAAATCTTAAGAAAAACCACCTGGTGACTCTGTTGTAATTTAGACCATAAAAGAAAGACCTTGTCTAAAAACCTTCTAGTTATATAGCCATATGATAACCAGATCCCAAGCTAGAAACTCTGAAGAACCTATCGAGTTCTTTGAACTACATCTCGGAAGCCTAAAAGCACACCCTGTGCTAGCCGCACGATCAAATCCACCCGACATCATTAGCACCTCTTTAACACCCACTGTAGGAGCATCTGCAAGCAATCCCATAGCAGTTGTAACTCCTTTAGCAATCATGGTAGCTTCCCTTGCCCCAGCACATATTGTGTGGAACTAGCCATTTGAACTTGGGAACACACCACCAAATTCCATAAGCTAAACTAAAAGCATTATCGACCTTTGACAGAATAGGCAAAATAGTAGATGAGCATTGTTTAGATGTATCATCGCTAGTGTCTATTTACAACATCACTCAAGAATATGTAATGGTCAGATTGTTGATTATATATTTGAAAGGAAAGATGCTCTATTGGTACAGAGTTCTTCCCATTGGATCCATTACTTCTTGGGTAGTACTAGCCGGCCGTCTGGTCGATGAATTTAATATACATGTGGATCCTTTCACATTGCTGAATCAATTCACTATCATTGAGAGGCATCCACAAGAAGAAATCCAAGATTTCAACATCAGATTTACCAAAACTCGTGATAGAGTACCGCAAGGCCTAAAGCCCATGGAAGAACAAGCTATATGCTATTATTTAAGGGATTTTGATTTAGATATCGGTATGATAATAAGGTAATCTCGTGTAACCACTTTTCCTAGGATCTATCTAGAGGCAGCAAAGGATGAAGCTGATCTCATCGCTACAAAAATATATCCATCAAAAAGTCTATTGCCAATTTTACCAGAGCTTTCCCAAGCATCAATTTCTAAACTGCCTATACTCCCATCAACGTAGGCCCTCCCAGCTATAGTTGCACCTCCTACATTCCTTGCATTACCAGCTACACCCCTTGCATCATCTCCCCCCAGTGATCAATACACGACCATAATTGATACAATGAATACATTGTCAAATAAAATGGCATCCATGAAAAAGAGAGAGGTTGAAAGGAATTTTCTACCAAGGAGGTTCCCTCAGGTAATGAGATATGCATCACAATCAAGCAATAGGGGACAAGAGATACCGAGCATAGTATATAAAAATGAGACAGTAGAGGCCGAGGAGCCTCCCACTAATTCTAACTTTTGGTGTACTACATGTAATGATCCACATGGGGAAAGTTCATGTATGATACACCAGCATTATGTACAAAGTATAGAAGTTGAAAAGAGTAAAGAAAAAATGAAAGTCCATGTAAATATAATTAGAGAGAAGGACCACAACTTCATGATACCTACAGTAGAATAGGTTTCAGTTTTGACAAGATTAGGTAAGAAACCACTGCAAGTAGACCCTAAAGAGCTTTAACCATTAAATGTTTCCCCTGCTCCCAAGGAAGTTCCCAAAGAAAATCCTAAGGGAAGTCTCCCTCAGGAAAGAAAATATCAGTTTCTAGCCAAAATTCAAGGGCAAGAAACACACAAAGAATTTATTCCTCGGGGGGAAAATGAAACCCAAGAATAGGCTAGGGAAAGGTTGAGTTTCCCCTCGCTGAAAAAAAGGCAAAGAATTGAAGCTACCCAGGGATACAAAAATAAATATGAAACTTTTTCCAAAGAAAGAGAAAGAATATTTGATTCACCTACATTCGATATAATAGAGGAAATGAAAAAGACTCCTTCTAAGGCAAGTATGCATGATGCTCTTCAAATCCCAGGTCAAATCAATCTCCTACAGGAATACCTAAGAACAATGAAAAATGGAGGTGGGATTGCATCATCTTCAAAAATGGTTCTAATGAACTTGACGTCTGCCACTGGTAAGAATAGACCACCATCCTTTTATTTGTCCCTTCAAATGGAAGGATGGGTTGTCCACAACTGCATGATAGATTCAAGCGTTTCTACCACTGTGATACCCAAAGCAGTATGTGATATTATGGGAATGGAGTACACTAGGAGAAGTGTAGGAGTCCTACAGTTAGATGGTACTCCAATAAAAATTTTAGGAGTGATAAAGGATATTCCCATACGGTTGCATAAAATGCCTCAGATGACAGTCATACAAAAGGTAGTAGTCATAGACTTGGAGCCCTATTTTGGTATGTGTCTATCCAGAGAGTTCATGGCAAAGACAGGAGGATACTTATCCTTATATTATTATCATTTGGAGATACCTTCCAAAGGTAGAAGGGTCAATATTTTTAATGAGAAACCATCGATGTTTCATGTAGAAAATATTGGTGAAACTGACCGTTAAAATATGATGACTGAAGAAAGAATAGAAGAAGATCTAATGGAAGAAACATTAGAAGAGATCCAAGCTGAGGACGAGTTTTCTCTACAGAATTTTAATGCCATGATAGAAACAAAAATAAGAAACTATTCTATTGAGAAACCAAAAAGAAAATTGATACCCTCCCTAGAAGAAGATGGTTCTATGAATCAATTGTGGAAGCTTTTCTTTGATGGGGCTAGGTGCAAGAATGGAGCTGGTGCCAGAATAGTTTTGATTTCTCCCACCGGAGAGGAAAAGGTTTTCTCTTACAGGTTGACTTGGAGTTGCTCCAATAATGCAACATAATATGAGGCCCTATGCTTAGGGTTAAGAAAGGCTGAGAAATTGGGAATCAAAAAGTTACTCATCTATGGAGATTCAGAACTTATTGTGAATCAAGTTACCAAAAAAGGTATAAGTAAACAAGATTATTTGAAGGCTTACAGGAATAAAGTGTGGGATCTCTTAGATGCCTTTGAGGCCCTAAATATAAAGTTTATCCCTAGAGAATAGAATACCCATGCAGATTTGTTAGCTTCAGTAGGAGCTAATTTGTGTCCTGTAAGTAATGTTATTCAGAAGTCTAAAACTGTTAGACTTATATACAGGCCTCCAGTGCCTGATAAAAAAATTTTTTGGAAATTTTTTGAAAGTGATGAACAGATACTAGATTTCTTAATCCATGAAATGAATTGCTCAGCCAACTGAGATCTACAGGATGAAGAGGAAGAGGATATTATTCAGTTAAAAAACAATCATATTCCTAAGGGTCTCATCATCCTTGAAATCCTGTTTGATAAAAATGATAGAGCAGTTGGCCAAAAAATCAAGGTCGATAAATGAAGATACAAAGATGTAGAGTTAGTGCCAGACAAAATTATTAAGGTTAGAATTAGTTGTACATAATAGAAAGTGAACCAGATTAGATAATTGTGTAAAAAATTCCTTGACATCATAGCTTGGGTGTATAGTGATCTAAAAGTGTACAATAAAGATGTTATTCAAAATACCATAGAATCATAAGAAGGAGCTAAGCCTTTTAGGCAAAATCAAGAACCAGTGAATCCAAAGATAGAATCTTTGATGAAACAAGAACTACTAAAACTCATTCAAGCTAAAATAGTATACCCTGTTAAACACTCCACCTGGGTGGCAAACTTGGTACCAGTCAGGAAGAAAAATGGAGATATCAGATTGTGTGTAGATTTCAAAAATCTGAACAGAGCATCACTCAAAGATCATTACCCACTACCTCAGATTGACCAAATGCTACACACAGTTGTAGGAGTAATGCAGCTCTTATAGTTAGAAGAACAAAGAGAGCAATCATACAATCACAATCAAAAGCATATGGCAGATACTGAAGGATGGTTCAATAAAAAGACAACTACCAAAAAATTTAGAGTGGGATACTTGGTTTTGAAATGGAATGTAAAGAAATTTAAGCCAGGTAACCATGATAAATTTGATGCTTTCTGGGAGGGACCATTTGAAATTGTTTCAGAGAAACAATTCAATGCTTTCAAGTTGAAATATCAAGATGGATTGGTTCTTCCCATAACGGTGAATGCATTTCACCTAAAGTTATATTTCTGTTAAGAAAGTAGAAAATAAATTATATGTACAGTATAATATAAGTATACTCAAACAATATTTGTAAATATTACTATTTTTTGGCCTTAACAAAAAATTTCAGTCACAGCAAATCAGAAGTCGACATTTTTTTTTAATAGAGATACTAAGGTATAAAGGGAGTTTTGACAAGGTAATGTTCACTTTTAATCTAAGTGCGTTTTCCTATGTTCTTTGTCTTTCTCTGAAATATTATTTTTACAACTGTGTTGTTGACTCCGTTTCCCAATGGATGAATGCCTGGTTCAAAATTTTTGCAAGCAAAAAATCCCTCGAAAGGTGCCAAGAATGTTAGTCAAAAAAGTGACTAACTACAGAAAAACATCTAATGCACCTTTTTGCATATTTTCCAAGAAGACCGAAGTGGCCCATATGCTAAATATCAAAGAAAAAGCAAAACACCGCAAGAAGAAAAAAGTGTCACGATATCGCGACATGTTGCATTTTTGTGGTCCAAAGCAAAGAGAAAGAGCAAGGAGGAAAAAGTGTCACGATATCGTGACATGTTGTATTTTCACGGTCCAAAGCAAAGAGAAAGAGCGAGGAGGAAAAAGTGTCGCGATATCATGACATGTTGCATTTTTACGAGCAAAAGCAAAGAGAAAGAGCAAGGAGGAAAAAGTGTCGCGATATCGCGACATGTTACATTGTCGCAGCCAAAAGGGAAAAAGTGTCACGATATCGCGACATGTTGCATTATTGCAACCAAAATGGAAAAAGTGTCGCGATATCGCGACATGTTGCATTGTCGCGAAAAAAAAGGAAAATTGTCATGATATCGCGACATGTTGCTTTGTCGCGGCCAAAAGGGAAAAAGTGTTGCGATATCATGAAATGTTGCATTGTTGTGGCCAAAAGACAAAAAGTGTCGCAATATCGCGACATGCTGCATTGTCACGGCCAAAACAGAAAAAGTGTCACGATATCATGACATGTTTCTTTGTCGTGGCCAAAAGGGAAAAAGTGTCACGATATCATGACATGTTGCATTTTTGCGGCCAAAAGACAAGAAAGAAAAGGTGTCACAATATCGCGACATGTTGCATTTTCATGACTGGAAGCGACAGAAGAGCAACGTAAGATATGAATGTTGCGATTTCGTGACATGTCTCATTTTCATGGCGGGAGGCAGCAAAAGAGCAAAGTAAGATATGAATGTCGTGATTTTGTGACATGTCTCATTTTCGCGGTGGGAGGCAGCAAAAGAGCAAAGTAAGAGACAAATGTCATGATTTCGTGACATGTCTCATTTTCACGACTAGAGACGGAAGAAGAGCAAAGCAAGGAAATAATGTCATGATTTCATGACATGTCTCATTTTCATGGCTAGAAGTGGCAAAAGAGCAAAGCAAGAGACGAATGTCATGATTTCGTGACATGTCTCATTTTTGCGACTGGAAGCAGCAGAAAAGCAAAGCAAGGAGGATGTCATGATTTCGTGACATGTCTCATTTTTGTGGCTGGAAGTGGTAGAAGAGCAAAGCAAGGAAATAATATCATGATTTCGTGACGTCTCATTTTCGCGGTTGGAGACGACAAAAGAGCAAAGCAAGGAAATAATATCACGATTTCGCGACATGCCAGCTGTAAAGGAATAAAATGTATTTTTGGCAATCAAAGGCATGCACTGACATGAAGAAGTGATTTCTAACATGATTATCAGAAATCTAGGATAGAGCAAGTTTGCCAGATGATTGAAAATGTGACAGGCTCATCTAGAATCTAATCAGCAAAGGAGATATCTAATTCATAGAAGACTTGTTGTGTATTATTAGAAACTACAAATGATTGCTTGTAAAATAGTAAGATGTACTTAGAAAAAGATACTCTTTTAAGGTATATATAGGGGTGAGTGACTCCAAAAAAAAAAGTCGGTTCTTGGATGTTTACAATATTGAATGCATGTACTTCGAATACAAGCAATAAAATCACATCTCCCATTGGCTTCTGGTTCATATCGTGCAAGTGTATGTATTAATGTTCTTTATTTCTGCTTACAATATTGAATTGTAAATTGAGTTTGTTCTTATATCTGAACTTTCGCAATACATAAATCATATTGCTAGAATAAGAATCTAATATATACACATGTTAAATGAAATATTAGAAATCATATATGAAATTATATAATTTTTGCATGGAAATGTGTTTAAATGCTTTGGATAGAAGTAAGTAAATCTATCTTTGTTGTTGTCTAATCTGCACCATATAAAAGTTCTATCTTAGGCTATATTTCCCTTATCTCTTGTTCCCATTTTCTCTAAAAAACTCAAAGGAACCAGCCTTCTCTGGAGACTAGACAGATGATCTCAAGCAAGATCTTTCTATTCAATGTTGGCAAAGTCTAAGGCACAACACTATTAACCGAAGGCAGATTTTGTTCCAACAGAACCCTAATAAAGATCTAATTTGAATTAGAACCTCCTAATCCTAATTAGACTTAGTCCTTCCTCACACATGTGCGAGGATAGGATATTTCCTATGAGTAATGTGAGGCCTCCACCTCACAAACCCTAACCTAACTCTGGTTAGAATTCAGCTTAGAGTTAGTTTACTTAACTTCACTCCCTACACCTTGCCTTTTCCTATAAATAGTGGTTCTTAAACCCTTAATTACCTCTCTCTTCATTAATTATCTAAGCACAAAAACTCTATCAAATTCAACACTAAAGTTTGAACAGACAGATTTTATAGCAAACAGAAGCATAGTAGCATCCAAGGACCCTCCCTACTAGAGCATTTCATTAGAATACCACTTAAAGCAGGATTTCTCCCCGCGCCTCATTAATATAGTTTTGGTTCACCCCCTAGGTTCTGATTTCAATATACAAAGCCTAAATCACCTCAAATTTGGTAGGTAAGCTTCCATTTATCATTTATAAGTATTTACAATCATTTATTGCAACTTTCAATATGTTTTTGTGTTGATTTAGTCTTCATAACCAAGGGGTCTGACCAAGGCAAGCCCCCCAACAAAATAATTCCCTTTTGTAGGTTCTTCATAGGTCAAAATAGAAAAAACACCATCAACTACAACCCTACGATGGATCGCAAACCCATCTACATTGAGGGGCGATAGAAGGTGGTATCAAGACTATTGTGAAGTTTATTGAAAAATAAATTATGAAAGGAAAACATGTCCCTATTGTAACTTATGTTATCTTCAAATATAAATGAAATATATTTTTCTTGTTCAGCATACTTCATGTTTATGTTGTTAGACAAAATACCACTTTCCACCCATTTCATTCTGGCATGCCCGGTGGGACCCCCACAACGGATAGTGTCAGGCTAACTTTTTTTGATAAATCTGATATTATCCTATATTTCTATGTTTTGCAGGTATTAACTCTGACTTTCATAAATATTTTCAAATCCTTGGGAACCCTCTCAGGCCTTCAAAATAGATATTTTGGGTATCTAGACCCAATTCACCCCTGCCCCACAAAGCATATCTCAATTCATCCCCTGGGTGGCAAAGTCAACCAGATAGCCTCAAAAACCCCTAAAATTGTAGGGGTGAGTAGTAAATTAATTAATCAGACTATCCATAGCATCAGAGTGCAAGTATTTTCCATTTTATCCCTATGTTTTTTAAATTTAAAAAGTGTAAAGTGTTCACTAGGTAAATGGTAATTTCTAGGTTTAAATTTTCTTTCATTTCAAGCTTCTAGGATTGTTAATTTTTTTTGAAATTATAGAACCTGCAACTTTCCAATGACTTCATTTAATTTATGTTTCAAATACATTTACATTTCACCTCTTTGTTTCGTATATAGTATGAGCCTACACTATTTTCCCCTTTTTTCATATCATCTCTTGCTAAAACAAGTACGCATACTAAAGTTTAAATTAGGGTTTCATAATCTCCTTCTCCATGTTATTTTATTTTCAAAAGAATTTTGCATCTTAAAGTTGAAAATTAGAGTTTCCTAATCCCCTTGATCTACACACTTGGATTGCATGTTTCCACACTTTGTAAAATAGATTAGTTTATTTCATAAAGATATTTAGGGCTAGACTATTTCTTTGCAAAGAATACAATTATATAATCATTTGTTTTCAAAAGGCATTAGGTTAGTCCTTCTTTTGAAAAGGCAACTAGTTAATTTCTTACCTTGTATACACCGTTAGCAAAATACAAACCCACACACACTCATGCGGTATCTAAACAAGTGGTGATATTTGACTTCATCCCCAATCCATCACTCAATACTGGTGTGGATCAAGTTGAACTCTCTATCAGCTCACCCCCTAGACACCTAACAGCCCCACAAGAGTAGTTTTCTAGATTTCATCACCAAAAAATCCCACACTTTTGTGATTGGGCCTTGGATTTCATCACCAACAGTTACCTGCGGAGTGGGATAGTATTAGCACCTTCATCCACAAGGCTAGTATAATTAGTGTAATTGGTAACTATCGTTCTTGACTAAGCCTGCCAGAGGGTGAAACGAAAGCATGGGTATGCCGATAGTAGGTCTTAGATAGTGCCACCTATCTCTATGAGAGGAATTTGTGAACTCGCTTCATTATAGTGGGTTCCCCCTATTTCTAGGATATCATTTTACCACACCTTCCATACAAATCACCATTTGCATGCCATGATACCATTCTATTATGTGCATCTTTGGGTTTTGTAAGAGGCTTGATATTGATGACATTCCTGATTGCTAGAGTATTCACTCCACTACCCGTGATTCTACATAGGGAGTATCAACATCGCAACACACAAAAATTAACAAAATGCTTTTATTTTTTAGCATTTAGAATTGATTCTGGTCTATCATTGTTTGCATGATCATGAACCGATCTCATCACATTACACTACATATTATTTTTCCATACACAACATGTCACTTGATTTACACCTACATTAGACACAGTTGAGTTTGTATCATATATAGGGTTTATTTCTAAAACCATTTTTACACATGATACTATGCCTGTGGTCACTCGTATTAGAGCATGCGAGCAAGCACACTTCATAGAGGAATGGCCTACCACTTCCTATAGTAAGTCCACTCTTACTCCTTCGATCATGAAGGGGAAGACCATATACACATTTGATTCATGCATAAAATCCTATGTATAGCTCACACAAATAATGCCTCATGATGAGACGTCAACCTTGAGTGAAGCCCTCACTACTTCACTCATAAAGGATTATCCGCTCCTTTCATCCCCATACTCACCTAATCCAATGACCACGTTCTACGACCATGTGATCTACACAGTGTTAGGACAACCTCATCTATTCTTTATCATAGATGAGGAGGTCATACCTACTTCTTCCACCTTCACACACCTCTTCTTTCAAAATATTAATCTCTTTTTTAGAGTTATTACTCCCTCTTAAACCACACCCATCTAGAGGTCACATCATTCATCCCTACCATAGGAATGGTTTCAGACCCATCCTCATCTGCTATAGGAAACTAGAAGACATCCTTCCAAATTGCACAATAGCTTCATCTCCAATAGGAACCACAAGTATTTCATCAAACCTCACACCTGTACTCTTCACAAGATTCCCAACCATCTTCTTCCCAAGAGCCATTTTTTACCATATTTTAAGGCATCTCCCAGCAGCCCCTTTAGACGTAAGATGCAAAAACCCGAGTGGGAGTGTACACATACACCTTCCTATCAATCCAAGTTCCTACTTTGGTAGCTTACCCTAACTATTTGGTAGCCTTTCTACCAATCTCCCAAGTATTCAGAGTGTACGATGCCCAACCTTTAGTGCCACCTTTGTGATGAGCAAGGTGCAGCCAAAGTATTGTCATTGTTGTCAACACAGTCAGGTTGATCAGTTGATGCAATGGACAGGAGTTAATTGATGAGCAAGGTGCAACCAAAGTGCAATGGACAGGAGTTCATTGATGAGTAAGGTGCAGCCAAAGTATTGTCATTATTTGCAACACAGATAGATTGATGCATTTGATGCAGTTCAGAGGTCAGTCAGAACATGTACAGTGAATTTCCAAGAAGACAGAAGTGGCCTAGATTCAAAAAATCAAAGAAAAATACAAGTAAGAAAACTATCGCGATATCACGACATGTTTTCTATCACGATTTCATGACATAACTAAGGAGAGAGAAGGCACAGCCAAAAATGTCACAATTTCATGACATAACTAAGGAGAGAGAAGGCACAGCCAAAAATGTCATGATTTCACGACATATCGAAGGAGAGAGAAAAAGCTGGAGAAACTGTCACGATTTCATGACATGTTGGAAGAAAAGAAGCCAAGTTGAAAAACTATCGCGATTTCGTGACATGTTCAGAGAAGAAACACTTGCAAGGAAAATTGTCGCGATTTCGCGACATGTTTGGAGAAAAAGCACTAAGGAAGAAAACTGTCACGATTTCGTGACATGTTCGGAGGAAAAGCGCTAAGGGTGAAAAGTTTCATGATATCATGACACGTTGGGTTTTTGTGACTCGAAGAGGAGAGAGAATGTACGACAACAAAAGTGTAGCGATTTCGCTACATGTTGAAGTTTCGCAGGCCGAAGCAGAGTTTAGATGCCAAGGAACAAAAGTGTAGCGATTTCACTACATGTTGGAATTTCATGGGCCGAAGCAGAGTTTAGATGCCAAGGAACAAAAGTGTAGCGATTTCGCTACATGTTGGACTTTCGTGGGCTGAAGCAAAGAGGAAGTGCAAAGGCAAAAAGGTGTAGCGATTTCGCTACATGTTGGACTTTCGTGGGCTGAAGCAAAGAGAAAGTGCAAAGGGAAAAAGGTGTAGCGATTTTGCTACATGTTGGATTTTCGGAGGCCGAAGCAAAAGAAAAGTACAAGGAACAAAAGTGTAGCGATATCGCTACATGTTGGGTTTTCGCTGGAGCATGCAAAGAAGAATGTACGGATGCGAAAGATGTCGCGATTTCGTGACATGTTCCGTTTTCACGGGCGAAAGGCAAAAGACAGCGCTAAGGCAAAAAGAAGTCACGATTTTGCGACATGTTTCGATTTCGCTGAGGCATGCAGAGAAAAGAGTACGACAACGAAAAGCATCACGATTTTGTGACATGTCCCATTTTCGCGGGTAGGAGATAGAAAAGAGCTAGAGGCAGCGAATGCGTCGCGATTTCACATGTCCCGTTTTTGCAGGTAGGAAACAGAAAAGAGCTCGAGGCAACGAATGCGTCGCGATTTTGCGACATGTCCTATTTTCACAGGCAAGAGGCAGAAAAGAGCTCGAGGTAGTGAATGCGTTGCGATTTCGTGACATGTTTCATTTTCGTGGGAAGAAGGCATAGAAGTGCAAGGAAGCAAAAAGTGTCGCAATTTCGTGATAGGTTGTGTTTTCACTGGCAAGAGACAAAAAAGAACACAAGGCAACGAATGCGTAGCAATATCGCAACATGTCTTGTTTTTGCGGTCAACTGTCTAGAAAGGTCAAATGGGCAGAAATGTCACGATATCGCGACATGTCTTAGTTTCGCGGGTAAAAGCCGAGAAGCATACACAGTGACAGTTGCAAGGAGAAGTTGCAGGAGAAAATCATGCAGCCAAATATGTAAGAGTTAACTGGAGTCAGCAATGCAGTAACAGGGACAGTTACAGAATAAATTAATGCAGCAAAAATAATAACTGTTACAGGTGGAGTTACAGTAAGATCAAGTAGCCATAATAAGAAATGTGAAAAATAGTGCGGGGGTTACAGAAAAGCTACAGAGTGACAGGCAGACAGGATTTACAGAGTTACAAGTAGACAAAACTACAGTGGCCGACAGAATGTGAAGAAAGCCAGGAAAAAAATATTATAATAATAAGACTACTATTGTGGGTGCACAGTTCAAAGAGCACGGGAAATGAGAAGAAGAAAATGCGGCAGCATGAGTGCTGTTGTGAATCCAAGGTGCTTCGGGATTTGTGCAAAAAGCATGCACTGTAACTTGTAAGTGTAAAATGAGCGGGAAAAGCGTGAACCAAAAATAGAGAAGATGTACTACCAGAGATAAAAATAAAAAGTTGATGTTGGTGTTGTTACATAAAAGAAAACTGTAAGAGAGAAGAGAAGAATGACAGAGCGTCGAAATGCGCAGAGAAGGTTGTCAGAGTGAGCAGAGAAAACTGTCAGAGCGTGTCAGAAAGAAAGCGACTGAAAGACAGAGGGCATCAGAGACTATGTGACAGAAAGAACACGACAGCTTGAGTGCAGTAGTGGGTTTACAGTGCATCGGATTGAATGCAGCTGAGAAAGCCTGGCAAAATGGAGGGAAAAGTAGAGCCGTTTGAAATGAGCCATTGCTATGAGCCAAAAACAATGAGCCGATATAAAGAGCTAAAAAATGCAGTAATAGGGTTACTACTGCAACCTTGATTATTCTTGTAAATTGAAAGAAAGGTTGAGTAAGAGTGCTATAAGAAGCACAGAAAGAGTGTTGTAAGAAGCACAGAAAGAGGGCTGTGAGAAAGCCGTAAGAGTGCGATAGGCAAAACCGTAACAGCAGAGAAAAACCTTGTTTTGTTTATGCAAATTAAAAGAGAGGTTTTTGTAAGCAATAGAACATATTGAGTCTCTAACAATTCTCCTTATGCTTCTATGTGATTGATCAGAATAGAACATATTGAGTTTCTAACAATTCTCCTTATGCTTCTATGAGATTGATTTGAATGAGCAATAGACCAGTAAGGGTCTTGTAAAAGAGAAGGCATTCTTATGTCAATCTAAGATTGAATATAGAGTTCCAAGTTGGTGCTTGGGATAAGGGGTTGGTGCTCCTTTCTGTTGTAGCAGATAAATCAGGGGTTGGTGCTCCTTCCAGTGGGTGCTGGTAAATTGTTTGTAAAGTTGAAGCTTTGCAAAGGTTGGATTTGGATTGAAGTCCAAACAGTCTATTTTGAGGAGTAGCCAAATCGGTGAACCTCATTACATCTTGTGTTGTGTGATGCTCTCTTGTTATATTTGCTATATCTGTTTTGAGCTTGCATTATTTCAGCATTAAGTGTTGCAGATTTAAATTTTAAATAGCTGCACTGATTCACCCCCCCTCTCAGTGCCATTGTAAGACTAACAATTGGTATCAGAGCCAAGTTCCCAGTCCAGGCTAAATCAGTCAGGGTTGATCTTGGATTAGTATACAATGGGTAAGAAGAATAGATCATCCTCCAATAAGGCATCTCAGTCAGTTTCAGTTCCTAGAAGAGAAAATTGCACTAGAGAAGGTAGAAGAAGTGAACTCTAAAGTATGCAATGAAAACCTGGAGATTGAAGTAGATCTAGAAGGTGAGTTGATCGCCGCACTTGAAGAGTTGAGTATACAAAAGAAAAAGAACAACAGACTGTCCAAAAAGTTGGAAGAATACGGGGATGAGATTGAAAATCTCTGTTTACAACTTCAAGAGGCCAAGAAAATAGAAGAAGCCTTGAAGACACAGCTGAATGCTGAGGTCGATGCTTATAGCAAACGTGAAGAAGAATCTAACAAAGTTGTTAGCAATCTGAAGCTGCAAGTAGAAGTGTCCAAAAGGGTTGAAGAAATCCTCAGGTCTCAGATCAATGAGAAAAATACTGTTTGCTACCAACAAGAAGAAGAGATTGTTTCATTGAAGAAACAACTAGAAGAGGCCAATACAAATCTCAAATTTGAGAATAGCACAGAGTTGCTAGAAAAAATGATAAGCCAACAAAGAAGCTCCACAGTTAAGTTTGGTCTTGGATATGAAGCTGAACAACTGTCATCTTCCAAATGTACAGAAAAAGAAAAGTTCACAGTTGAAGAATCGAAGGGAGAAAAATCTGAAGTTGAACAACCTTCATCTTCCAAAAATGCAAAAAAGAAGAAGTCCACTGCTGAAGGATCGAAGCCAGAAAAGTCTGAAGCTGAATCTTCAAAAGGAAGAAAACATCAATGGAGATATACAACAAAACAACCTCAACAAAAGAGATTTAATCATGCAAAAGAAAACAATAAGGCCTGGCACGAAAGGAGTACTGACAATGATGGATTCATCAAAGTCACACATCAAAGAAGAAGAAGACCGATGGCACCTACTACAACATGGGAAAGACCGTTACCCAGGTACAATCATTCCTTTTCTGGTTATTGTTTTAAATGCAATGCTTATGGTCATAAAATTTCAGATTGCAATTATAAAGTAGGACAAAGGAATTTTACTAGTAGAAATGTCTTTTCACCCTTGATAGATTTTGCAGTAGAATGTTATAACTGTCATAACTTTGGACACATTGCAAGAAATTGTCGTAGTACATGTGCAAAAAATAAATATCAGGGAAGAAATCATGTGCATCAAAGAAAAGAAAAGAATCAGCCATCAAGGATGTACAAGAGACAACCACCCAAGAGAAATGTTCAAGTTCATGAAAAGGTTCAAAACAGGGATGCAGTTGAAAAACTCAAGCCCAAGTTCAAGAAATCTTGGAGAAAGAAAGAAGAGAGGAAATCGTGTCTCCTTGGACAGAAGGAGATTACTTCTCTATTGCACTAAGCAGCTCCAGGTAGCACATCCTCAGGGGGAGCAATATTAAAGTCTATTTTAATGCTCCTATGTATTTGTGTAATTATCTGAGGATGAAAGGAAAGTAGTCGGGGAGTTGTCGTATAGTTGTCAATATGTGGTCCAGTTCTTGTAGATGTTTGTGGAGATAGTATCAAACTGATGTGCCTCAGCAGAACAACATGGTGAACAGCTAGGTTTTTGATGCAACAATTGATAGGCGTTATCTGGGATAGAACCTGCAGCACAGGTCGACGTATCATGGAAGCATAAGCTGGTAGATACTGGTTTTGAAGCCTGTAACATTTCCAATCTACAGATAAAATAGAATCCATGTTCTGAGTGGGAAGGCGTGCATTTCTTAACCAAAAATACAACACATCGTTTGGCATAAGAGAACATTAGCGCCCAGGTGGTGAAGCGTCAAGGAGGACAAGATGCCTATGCACCTAAGAAAGTCTTGCATTATTTGAGGAATGCGAGATATTGCCTGAGGAAGCAGAATACTGAGAGTTGATGACTGCACGTAGATTAAGGTTCCAACGCTAGAGGTAACGGTCCAGAAGTATGAGTTGAGTAAGGTGTAAAAGGGTATATTGTGTGTATGCCTTATATTTGTTTGGTAATTGACTTCTAAGGATTGGAGTCATAAGGTGTTATATGAATTAAATACTTGTGTGGTTACTTTTTGATCTAACCCTAACTTGATGGCAAAGTTGAGGGTGGTGTTGGTAACAGGTTGAAGAACTATTCTCTTCTTCCTCAAACAAAGAGGAAGCATTTTGCACCAGGGTTTATGTTAGTAAGTCTTGCTACTTGCATTGAGATGGTGAAACCCTTAGTTGGCTATTTTGAGATTGATGGTTGAGTTGCTTTCATAGAGGTTGTATTGATCAAGTTAATGCTTTACTTGATACTTGTTTTGGGCTTACTTCATTGCGATTGATTTGAGCAAGTTATTCATTGCATTGGTGATTAAATGGAGAGCTATCACCATTGATAGTTTTGCTATATGTCATTGTTGTGCTGTTAATGAGTCTCACTGCCACTGCTCGAACTTACGATTATAATAATTCAGATGCTTTAGTTGAGCAGAAAGAATGTTTGCCCTAGCTGCACATATGTGCTTCGATAAAAGCAGCATGTGTTTGTACTACACATTGGTTTGAATATTGTTAGATCTTTCATGACACCTTGGTGAGAATGTTTAATTCATAGACAGCCTCATTTTAACAGTTCAATAAAATGCCAATCCGAGATTACGAAGTATGAGGTTGAGAAAGGTGCACTATGGTTGGACATGAAGTGTTTGACAAAATGTCTTATCCTGAGTTGAACAGTCTAAAGTGAGGTGTGACCAGCTGTGACTGTAGAAACCATAGATTAGGATGTAAATATGAAAAGGAATTTGGTTGTGCTGTGGAACAGAGTTTTGGTGCCTGCACAGAGTTGACAGTGGAATTGCAGTGTTGGTTAAATGCAATCCGGGAAGAGTTACATGCTGAATTTTGAACTAAAGGTACTTGGATATACTATGAATCAATGTTCCAAGTTTTGTCTCGATTGGAGACCCCAGTAGAAAGTTATGACTCTCAAAAAATGGTCTCAGAGAGCCTCTTCCAGTCTTGGACAGTTTTATGTGACAGCAGCAAAGAGGATTCTTCGGTACCTCAAGGGTACTTTGGCGTATGGGTTACGGTATCCGAAAGAACAAAAGAGGGTTGATGCTCTGTTTGGTGAATATATTTAATTCACGTGGAAAATCAGAAAGCTCACCATTTACTATTACATTCAAAGCGGCCACATGTGTAGGAAGTTACTTCAATACAAATTGAGTACAAATTTTCAGAGAGACAAACAACTATCATAAGGGTTCAAGCTTGTTGAGAATATCTAAGATGCACATGCAGAAGTTGCTAGCATTGCCGAACAAAAGTTGGCTATATTTGAACATTGTATGCCTTCATTAACAGTGGATAAGTTTGAGACTGCAGAACAACAGAGGGTAGTTGCTCAGAAGACAGTCTGATGGTGATGATGTCATTCACTTGCTATTACTACTATTCACATTTGTGATATTGTTGATGCCTATTATGCTTATCATGATGTTAAACAGTGAATGAAGTGGTCTTGATCTCAGGGGGAGCATTTATGCATTTGCTTATCTTATTGCTCATATTTATGATTTTTGCTAACAACAATAATTTTTTGTCTAAGAATGTTGTGCATGGACTCAGGGGGAGTTTGCAGCCGCCCTTTGGTATTATTGTCAAAGGGGGAGAAGAATTACAGGAAATTGCATGTGTGTTGCCAACAATTCCAAAGGGGGAGATTGATGAGCAAGGTGCAGCCAAAGTATTGTCATTGTTGTCAACACAGTCAGGTTGATCAGTTGATGCAATGGACAGGAGTTAATTGATGAGCAAGGTGCAGCCAAAGTGCAATGGACAGGAGTTCATTGATGAGTAAGGTGCAGCCAAAGTATTGTCATTATTGGCAACACAGACAGATTGATGCAGTTGATGCAGTTCAGAGGTCAGTCAGAACATGTACAGTGAATTTCCAAGAAGACAAAAGTGGCCCAGATTCAGAAAATCAAAGAAAAAGACAAGTAAGAAAACTGTCGCGATATCGCGACATGTTTTCTGTCACAATTTCATGACATAACTGAGGAGAGAGAAGGCACAGCAAAAAATGTCACGATTTCATGACATAACTGAGGAGAGAGAAGGCATAGCCAAAAATGTCACGATTTCGTGACATATCGGAGGAGAGAGAAAAAGTGGAGAAACTGTCACGATTTCATGACATGTTGGAAGAAAAGAAGCCAAGTTGAAAAACTGTCATGATTTCACGACATGTTCAGAGAAGAAACACTTGCAAGAAAAACTATCATGATTTCGTGACATGTTTGGAGAAAAAGCACTAAGGAAGAAAACCGTCACGATTTCGCGACATGTTCGGAGGAAAAGCGCCAAGGGAAAAAAGTGTCATGATTTCGTGACAAGTTTTGAGAAGAGGAGAGAGAAGAAGAACAAAAAAGTGTCGCGATTTTGCGACATGTTGAAGTTGGAGAGGATAGAGCAAGGAAAAAAGTGTCGCGATTTCGCGACATGTTGGTGAAAAGTTTAGATGCCAAGGAACAAAAGTGTAGCGATTTTGCTACATGTTGTAAGAAAGAGGAAGTGCAAAGGAGAAAAGTGTAGCGATTTCGCTACATGTTGGTTTGGGCTGAAGCAAAGAGAAAGTGCAAAGGGAAAAAGGTGTAGCGATTTCGCTACATGTTGGATTTTCGGAGGCCGAAGCAAAATAAAAGTACAAGGAACAAAAGTGTAGCGATATCGCTACATGTTGGGTTTTCGCTGGAGCATGCAAAGAAGAATGTACAGATGCAAAAGATGTCATGATTTCGCGACATATTTCATTTTTGTGGGTGAAAGGCAAAAGACAGCGCTAAGGCAAAAAGAAGTCACGATTTTGCAACATGTTTCGATTTCACTGAGGCATGCAGAGAAAAGTGTACGATAGCAAAAAGTGTCACGATTTCGCGACATGTCCCATTTTCGCGGGTAGGAGAAAGAAAAGAGCTAGGGGCAGCATATGCGTCACGATTTCATGACATGTCCCATTTTTGTGGGTAGGGGATAGAAAAGAGCTCGAGGCATCGAATGCGTCATGATTTCGTGACATGTCATGTTTCGCGAGAAGAGAGTAAAAGATCGATGATATGCGAAAAGTCAAGTCGAAGTTTGAGTCAAGAAAAGGTCAAAGGGCGAAATGTCACGATATCGCGACATGTCATAGTTTCGTGGGTAAAATCCGAGAAGCATACACAGTGACAGTTGCAAGGAGAAGTTGCAGGAGAAAATCATGCAGCCAAATATGTAAGAGTTAACTGGAGTCAGCAATGCAGTAACAGGGACAGTTACAGAATAAATTAATGCAGCAAAAATAATAACTGTTACAGGTGGAGTTACAGTAAGATCAAGTAGCCATAATAAGAAATGTGAAAAATAGTGCGGGGGTTACAGAAAAGCTATAGAGTGACAGGCAGACAGGATTTACAGAGTTACAGGCAGACAGAACTACAGTGGCCGACAGAATGTGAAGAGAGCCAGGCAAAAAATATTATAATAATAAGACTACTGTTGTGGGTGCGCAGTTCAAAGAGCATGGGAAACGAGAAGAAGAAAACGTGGCAGCATGAGTGCTATTGTGAATCCAAGGTGCTTCGGGATTTGTGCAAAAAGCATGCGCTGTAACTTGTAAGTGTAAAATGAGCGGGAAAAGCGTGAACCAAAAATAGAGAAGATGTACTGCCAGAGATAAAAAGAAAAAGTTGATGTTGGTGTTGTTACATAAAAGAAAACTGTAAGAGAGAAGAGAAGAATGACAGAGCGCCGAAATGCGCAGAGAAGGTTGTCAGAGTGAGCAGAGAAAACTGTCAGAGCGTGTCAGAAAGAAAGCGGCTGAAAGACAGAGCACGTCAGAGACAGTGTGACAGAAAGAACGCGGTAGCTTGAGTACAGTAGTGGGTCTGCAGTGCATCGGATTGAACACAGCTAAGAAAGCCTAGAAAAATGGAGGGAAAAGTAGAGCCGTTTGAAATGAGCCATTGCTATGAGCCAAAAACAATGAGCCGGTATAAAGAGCTAAAAATGCGGTAATAGGGTGACTACTGCAACCTTGATTATTCTTGTAAATTGAAAGAAAGGTTGAGTAAGAGTGCTGTAAGAAGCACAGAAAGAGTGCTGTAAGAAGCACAGAAAGAGGGCTGTGAGAAAGCCGTAAGAGTGCGGTAGGCAAAACCGTAACAGTAGAGAAAAACCTTGTTTTGTTTATGCAAATTAAAAGAGAGGTTTTTGTAAGCAATAGAACATATTGAGTCTCTAACAATTCTCCTTATGCTTCTATGTGATTGATCAGAATAGAACATATTGAGTTTCTAACAATTCTCCTTATGCTTCTATGAGATTGATTTGAATGAGCAATAGACCAGTAAGGGTCTTGTAAAAGAGAAGGCATTCTTATGTCAATCTAAGATTGAATATAGAGTTCCAAGTTGGTGCTTGGGATAAGGGGTTGGTGCTCCTTTCTATTGTAGCAGATAAATCAGGGGTTGGTGCTCCTTCCAGTGGGTGCTAGTAAATTGTTTGTAAAGTTGAAGCTTTGCAAAGGCTGGATTTGGATTGAAGTCCAAACAGTCTATTTTGAGGAGTAGCCAAATCGGTGAACCTCGTTACATCTTGTGTTGTGTGATGCTCTCTTGTTATATTTGCTATATCTGTTTTGAGCTTGCATTATTTCAGCATTAAGTGTTGCAGATTTAAATTTTAAATAGCTGCACTGATTCACCCCCCCTCTCAGTGCCATTGTAAGACTAATACTTTGTCTGTGACAAATTTTAGGATATCATCACCTTCCCCTTTCCAAGCTCCCATAACCAATATTTTTTCCACCTATGGATCAAGACCAGCAGCTTATCCACACACCCCACCAAGCTATTCCATGTATTTTAGCTTCCCTACTTCCTACCCACTAGGACAAAGACATATCCATCATTTGATACCTCATATTGACCACCTCTAGTACTGGTAGCCCTAAAACCTACACAATTATTAGCTACACCAGCTTCTTAATGCCTCCATCTTGGTCATCACCACCCATGGCCCAACCATTACAATAGGCTCCAACCCAAAAAGTACCTACACCTCAACTACATGCCTCAAAGTCACGACATCATTACCCACAATAGACACCTACCCCACAACTTGGTGTGCTTGTAGATACGATAACACATGTCACCCAATACCTACCTTACTAGGATTAGGTGCAATAGTATTCTTCACAATACTGGGAAGAGCAACAATACCAGTATCTCTCACATCCACAGACTCAACCTACCATAGCCCAGTATCCCACCACCATGACACTCAAACTTCAACTCTTACGAGATGAAGTCAAAATGTTGAACCTGTGCACCTCTAGCTATGGGCCACAAAAGCCTTGTTATGATAAAATGTGCAATGATCCAATTCACCCATCATTTCCCATTCCTCCCTACCCCTATTGCTTCAAAATACCAAAATTTGACAAGTACAAAGGTAAGGAAGACCCTAGAGATCATGTGAGCAAATACCGCTCATCATGCTATCAGATTCACATTAGTAATCCCATCATGTTGCATACCTTATCCCTTTTGCTCATGGGGCCAGCATTGAACTGGTACAACATGATCCTCCACCATAGCCTTGAGTAGCTGGCCAATTCCTTCCTAGAACACTTTTCCATCAACATCAAGAAAAATACCATATTTTTTTATGTATATACCATATGATAGGCTGATGATGAACCCATCACTGAGTTTATTGCCATATGGAGAGCGATTATCCATGACCTTGCCCATAGCCTCCCCACTATCGATATTGTGACACTCTTTTCTAATAGTTGCCACAAAAACATTTCCACATCCCTCCAGCTTCATCAAAGCTACAATCTGGGAAAATTAAGTTGAGAACCAAATCCAACTATAACCCCAACTTTTGCTTCAATAGGACTGCACCAGACCAACCTTACCCTTCAAGTTTTGCAAAATTGTAGACCTTCTCCTTGTACCATAATTTTCATCCTCCCAACTATTCCCCGTATCCTATCATTAGTTGCTAGGAGCATCGATATCTTCCCCAATGTCCACCTTAATATCCCAGTGTTCATCAAGAGTACAAGCCTCGATATTTGCACCATTAGAACCATATTTCATGGGACCCAAAACTGCTACCATAACTTTATCATCATTGTCCTTATGGCCTCCATAATCATCTCAGCCTCTACCATTCCAATTTCCACCTGTTGTGCCACAACCACCATCACCACCTATTACACAACCTATCATGTTACCTTCCTTATCCTTTCCTATGGAAGCCTCTATCCTTCCTACACCATAAACACCTCCCCTTCCTTTTAGACCATAGCCTAGGACATTCACTTCTCTATGTATCCCAGTCCCTATGCTAATACCTTCTCCCACATAGACCAAACATCCTACTCAAGCTACAAAAACCAAATGTCATGAACAAGAACAACCAATACCCAGTTCAGATGAACAACTCCCACACCCTTCAGCAACTACAATTATGGAATCTTAGATTTTACCTTTGTCATTTGATTCTGATACCCCACCCTAGTCACCAGAGCGTGCCACACCACACATTTCTATTTTCATGATAAATGTTGGCCCAAGATACTATAATGTGCATGATGCCCGCATATGTGATCCCCCTATCCAATCTACGCATAATTTTAGTCGCCCTGTAGCCTCAGTACTTACCATCAGAACCATCATACAACTAGGAGGTCTTGAAAATCATACCAATTTTTTTTATGTAGGATTTGACTCTTCAATCCCCCCACAAACTTCTCCTCCACCACAATCCAGCTTTTGTGGTATGCTAGACCACATGGCCAATCATCAATTCACCTTGCACTACTTGCAACATTTTTATTGGTGTGGATTCGGTTTGGGCTATTACAAACAAGGATTATGTACACATATTTATCCTCAAGTTCAATCATCGACTGATAAATTTGGTATAGGTTATAATCCAAGAGTAGTTCATACCATAGAAGATGAATTCCAAGAACTGTCCCTTTATCCTACTCCTATTCCAATACACACTCTTAAAGAATATGTTGACATGGACATCATAGAGGATACTTCATCACCTCATTCTACCATTGCAGTCCCCTCTAACTTCTTTCAAGAATCCTCTATGCCTGACACTTCCTCATTCTGTTATGTGGACATACTAACAAACCAATTGACCACCTTATCCTTAGAGGCACCACCAACAAAACCTGATACGATCCCTCCTGAGTTGTCACTAATGCACTTAGCTATGTTCCCACCTATACATAGGCAACTATAGAAAGCATTTGCTCATTCTTGTTCACCCCTAGTTGTTCTACGACCTCCTTTGAGCCTCTTAGGGTGCACACAAACCACTGATATATACTCACCAGATTATTCCTCACCTACTTTACCTACAACATCGGTCAATATGGTTGAGGTAGACTTGTTCTCTCCCCTTAGTTATAGTCACCAGCAGACTTGGGATGATACCCCAAATCCAAATTTTATAGATCTCATGCATATATCACCCATACCAGTGCCTCAATATTTTCTTCTTTCTCCTCATGTATTGCGGGTGGTAAATGCTCCTTCCTCATCCATGCTGCCTCAAGTTCCTCAGGTATCTCACATAGGCATCTACGTAGATGAAAAATATGAGTACAACAAGGCTATCGATGACCTTAACCTCATCCCTATCCCTGAATAGTTACGTGATGGATCTCATATGCTCATTGAATACACTATCGATGTTGATATTGGTGATGATTTCGAAAATCCTCACATCCTTAAAATAGCCACTAGCACATTACCTTCACAAACTTTTTTTGCAAGTACATTCAAGTTTTCAAATGGTCATACAAGGATATATTGGGACTTGACCCTACCATAGTGGTTCATAACCTCATACTCAATCCTAATGCCAAACCGATAAGACAAAAGTTGCGACGCATGCATCCAACTATCGCATTAATAGTGAATTTTGAGCTCCAAAAGCTCCTAGATGTTGATTTCATTGTATCCATCGACTATAAAAAATGGGTATCCAACATGGTCCCTATACCCAAGCTATCCAATGAGGTTCATGTCTGCATGGATTTTCATGATTTAAACAATTCTTGTCCCAAAGACAATTTTCCCCTCCCTAAAATCGACTCCCTTGTCGACTCCATAGCAAGCCACAAGATGATATCCCTCATGGATGGATTCTTTGGATACAATCAAATTAGGATCAACCCAGATGATCAACACAAAACCTCCTTTACAACACCCTAGGGGACCTTTTGCTATAAAGTCATGCCTTTTGGCCTCAAAAATGTTGGGGCAACCTACCAATGCATAATGACCTATATCTTCCATGACTTGATTTACAAAAATGTTGAAGACTATGTAGATGATCTCAATTCCATATCCAAGAAATGTGCAGACCATATTGAAGATCTCCATTAGATTTTTGATCGATTATTAGGACATAATGTGCGCTTGAACCCAAATAAGTGCATGTTTGGTGTTACCTTAGGTAAAATACTAGGATTCATTATCTCCCAATGAGGCATTGAGGTTGATCCTAATAAGGTGAAAGCCATCACCGAGATGCCCCCTCCCACCACATTGAAGCAATTATGCAGCCTCCAGAGCAATATCACTTCTATTCATAGATTCATAGTGCAATTATCCAACAAGTGTCAACCATTCAACCATCTCCTACAAAAGGGAGTAAGCTTCAAATGTGATGACAACTATCAAGGAGTGTTTTGTGCTATCAAAACCTAACTTGTATCACTACCAGTTATGTCACCACCACATCCAAAATTACCATTGATTCTATACATTTTAGCCATAGAATTTGTGCTAGGTACACTCCTAGCTCAAAAGAATGCACTCGACAAAGAACATGCTATCTATTATATTAGTCATATGCTAGTCAGTTATGAAACAAGATATGGATACATGGAAAAATTATAGTTAGCGATCGTATTCACCACTTAGAAATTATGGCACTACATGTTAAATCACACAACTTTTATCATCACCTAAGATAATCCCCTTTGGTACATGATGAATAAGAGCTATCATAATTCGCGCACATCTAAATGGATCATGCTATTAACTAAATTTGACCTAGAATTCATTTCCCAAAAATCCATCAAAAGGCAGGTCATCGCCGACCAACTAGCCAAATCCCCTTTGACTGATAATCAACCCCTCCTCATTCAGATTCCCAATGATTCCATCTTCCATATAACCAAAGCGAAAGAATATGTTGAACTCAAAGTCATAGCTAACCTCAACTTGTTCTTCGATGGTTCCAGATGTCTCCATGCTGGGGGTGCAGGCATTGTATTCTTCACACCTAAAGGAGAACCACTCCCATTTTCATTCAAACTCGACTTCCCCTACACAAACAACAATGCCGAATATGAAGCCCTAATTATAGTACTAAAACAAGCACATTCCATACATATAAAATGCCTCCATATCATAGGTGATTCACTCCTCATAGTCAATCACGTGTAGGAACTCTGGCTATGCAATTACCCAGTCCTCTAGTAATATAAGAAAATTACATAGCAAATCTTATCTCAATTTGATTGGTATGACCTCGAAGCCGCTCCATGACCATAAAACTATTTTACAAATACCATGGCTTCCTTAGGGTCCCTTAATCCATTAAACCCAACATCTGACACAACATATGTATCCATCCATATGCTCACTCTATCTACCATATCACCCACATATCCTACAAATTATGGTGGTGTCTATGTGGTAAATACTTAACCCCATGACCCATGGTTTTCACAAATTAAATAATACATCAAACTATATTTCCTACCTTGTGATTTACCCCACACTCAACACTGAACCTTCAAACAGAGAGAAATCCACTACACCTTGCTAGGGGACACCCTTTATCACCATAGCTATGATGGCATACTCCTGGGTTGCCTAGAATTGCAATAATCACAACAGGTTGTATAGGAAATCCATGATGATACTTGTGGTGGCCATTTTAGTGGTATGGTAATCACCAAATGCATCCTTCATATGGGTTATTACTGGCCCAAAATGGAGCATGACTATTGTGAATATGTGAAGCATTGCATTAAATGCCAACAACATGTGAACCTAACACATCTCCCACCACAAGCACTTTAACCTATCCAGTCCATGTGGCATTTCTCCTAATGGGGCATAGATATGATTGGACGGATCATGCCAGCTTCCTTAAGCAACCACAAATTTATCATCACTACCATAGAGTATTTTACAAAATGGGTCAAAGCCATCCCACTGGTCCAAACCATAGGAGCTAAAATTGTAGCATTCATCATAGACCACATCATATGTCATTTTGGAATCCCATCCCAAATCATTTTTGATAATGGGAAATCCTTAAGAATAAATTTTTCCGAGCCCTATGTGATAAATTCCACATACATCATAGTTTTTCTACCCTATACTACCCTCAGGGTAATGGCCAAGTAGAAGCCATAAACAAAATCATTTGTTCCATTCTTCATAAAACCGTAGTATAATCTCATCATGACTGGCATAATCAAATGCCCCTAGCCTTGTGGGCGTTTCATACGAGCATCCATACTCCTACTGGGGCAACACATTTTTCACTTGTATAAGGGTCTGAAGCTATCATGCCCCTTGAACTTGAGATACCTTCCTTAAGGATCTCTATGAAGGATTTCATTGATGATAACACTACTCACCAAGCTCATTTAGATTAATTAACACTTCTTGATGAATGCTATATCCACGCAATCGAGCACACACAAGTCTATAAAGATCACCTTCACCATGCCTACAATAGTAAGGTACATTAGTGTCATTTTAAAATTGGTGACTTGGTTCTCAAGGAAAACCAAAAAACCATGAGTCGGCCTTACCAACAACATGATAAGTTTACCCCAAATTGGTTGGGTCCATTCATTATTACACACAAATATGGTTCATGAGCATATCGATTGGCCAATATTGAAGGCCTTAACTACCCTAAACCCATCAAAATATTGCATCTTCATGCATTCAATTCTTAATGTACAAAATCATCCATCATCACGAGTGCCACACACTACTATTTACATGTCACTAAGCACATCACCACATAGATATGCTATATTGCTTTATCATTTTACTATGCATGTACTTTCATATTTCTATCATTTTTATGCTATGGGTATTTGTTTTTCCTTTTGCAGGATCAATGTCATAAGCAGGAGACTACTACAACATCCCCACACATCACCATGCAGAACCCTACACCACCATAGACTATACCCATTACCCTGGCTGATCTAGCCCAACAATTATCTATCATTCAGCCTAGGAAGACCCCACATTCACCACACTTAGATCATCACTCACCACCCCACCATAGGTCACCTCACCATCAAGGTTCTTCCTATTCACACCACTCTAGAGATAGATCTCCATGTCTTCATTCGATGAGGAGGAGAAAACCTCCAACACCCATCCACCCGGGTCTCCTCCTCATTTATCCAGAGAGGCAAGAAACCCGTACTACCCAACCAATTATCCACACCACCCCAATGACACCTATCATCCACCAAATAGAGGATACACTCCTCAATATACCCTCCCTCTGGGCCTACCACATCCACTCTCAAGTGGAGAATATTCTTATGTCCAATTCTTGTAACCTTACGTCACCCAAGATGCCCAAGATGGCCATGTGCACATGCCCCCATCCCATTCACACCATCATCCAGGACCATCTCCCATGCCACCTATATTGCAGGCCCCATCTTCACAATTTTGAGGCTTACCACTTCACCAAACTGTACAACCTCATAGATCATTTCACCCTGATGTCTCCTCATCATGAACCCATTCATATATACCCACCCATTATGATGCCCCATTCACATTAGAGGCTTGTTCACCACATTCACCAGTTCCATTATCACCTCATCAGGAACTCCAGCATATCCTCACCCATGTGGAAGCCCTAGAGATCCATATGAGTCATTGTTAGTGCCATATTCTTTCTCATCGATTGATAACACCGCGTACAACACTACCACCTCGTAGATCCATTACTCACCCCAGGGTTTGACCTACATCATAATATCGACACATGCCTCCTGCATCGGACTTCACTCCACCTTGTACTCCACCCCAGTGAGAGAACTATACCTACCACACAACATTTCCACCTACCTCACTATCCAATATATTTTACCACCTGATGCACCAAGGCATTTTGGTTCTTTCAGAGACCCAACCTATAGATCCATCACACCATAAACCATGCAACTACCATGAGAGTGAATACTGCATCTACCACCACTATCTAGGCCATGATATCAAAGAGTGCAAATCATTTGAAACCCTGGTATACAACATGCTACATGGTACTCACCCAACATCACTTGAGCTAGCCCCTTGAGCCACCTGACTAATCAACCCTCCATGCCATAACATTCCACAAACTTGACTATCTCGAGAATCCATGATACCACTCTCCCATTACATCCACAATAGGTAAAATTATCCATGCCCCACTATTACTCCATTATCTCATGTGCATCCTGACCCACACCATTTTACCCATCAGTAGGTTCTCTCCTATCATCTACCTTACTGCTTCCTCTACTTCTTTGTATCTCTTCATGTGGTTGTATGGTCATTCTTCGAGCGACTACATACCTACATTGATCTAACCCCTTTCTTCTATTATCATTCAACTTTGGTAATCCCCTTTGCTCTTGTTGGTTACCAAAGTATATTTCTTCTATCTTCTTCCAGTTGTATATTCTATCATCATATTCCTCTACCTTTTTTTGCCATTATCGCATGCAACACCATAGATTGCAATTTATACACACTCCACATACTGGGGTAACCTTTATCATGCCATTTCGCATTGACCATAATTAAACAATCATATTCAGTTGTAGATAAATTTTCCAAGATTCTCCATCATAAATTTCCTCTTGTACATATTACATTTCTCCACTTCCATAATTTACATTACATCCATTGCACATATCCATATGATTTTCATGTTATTTTCATTTTAAGTTTGTACATTCTTCCTCCAAAAAAAAAAAACAAAATCTGCCTTCAAAAGGAATAATACATGCACTTGTTAGCATCACCACCTGGATGTCCACTTCCCCTTTTCAGGATTCGGGTATACATAGGTTTCATGTTTAACTTTGACTACTCAATAGTTAAGTCAATCAAATGTAACTCCTAGCTGATAGGGTTTACATTATTCTTATGGTTATTTAGGCTAGTTCAACTCCTCTCATGGACCATTCACAACAGGTTACACTTTAAACAAATTTTAAATCTAGGAAATATGACACCTTGAGTAGATGTCACCATCTAGCGAACAATCTCCCCTACTCGTCCTATCACTTGCGTGGTCAACATACGACCTAGGGATAAAAAAAGGGATAAGAATAAGAAAAAGTACAAGAATGGGGTAGAAAACAAAAGAAAATTCCCGTAGAATAGAAAGAAAGAGAAAAAGAGAATAGCAACAAAGAGAATATAGAAAAATAGAAAAAGAAAAAAGAAAATAAAGGACAAATATGAAAAGAGTACCACAATAAATAGGTCAACAATAAATGAGGGGAAAAAAACAAAAGGAAAAGCCTCCTGATATCACCCATGTTATGCTTCACCTTTTGTCCTTAGGTTTAACATAACACCATGGGATAATTTCCATTGCTAGCAATAGGCTCCAAGAGCCTGCCTACTAGTGGAATAGTCTTACAAGTGGTGATATATCTATTACCTTAGCTACCAACTTTTGTACAAGATCACTATTCATGTACGAATGAGCTAGCTAGATCATATATGTCTACAATGGGATAATCCTACCTATTTCTCAAAATGGATAAATTAACTTCACTTATTTACACACACAGGTCCATGACATATTTTGAACTAGTCTGACTACTTATGAGTTACCACATAAACTCACATAGTTTGGAGTCTAAAATTTGATCATCAAAACTACATTAGTCAAATTCATTACATACACCTCATATCATTCTACCATGATATAATGTAAGGGATCACATCCACATAGGTACATGTAACGATACAAGTGCTTCCTTTGCACATTTTAACATTTCTATACATGCATACATGCATCTATGTTACACAAATTTATTACACAAAACACATCATTGCATTTCCATTACATGCATCACATTACAGATCACATCATTTTATTTCCATTACATGCATCACATCAAGGAGTATATGAATGCATTTACATTGCATGCCTCATGTCAAATTCTAAATCAAGGCATTCCTCATGCATCTACTATCTCACATTCTATTATTTACATTACAGGAACTTACTACAAATATCATTGCACATTTTATCACTTCTCATTGCATTCAAAATAAAATCATGTAAGTCTACTCTACAACATATTCACACTACAGTGTAATAATAAATATAAATCACAATACACATGCATATTCATTAATTATACATACCCACAAATCATGTCATGATATCTATGCAAATATAAAGGAAAAACATTACAAAATTATTGTATCGCTCCAAATTTTTCGCATCCTTACCTTCAGGCTATAGGATCCGTGCCCGAAAGGAGGATGGGAAAAGGATGTCGCGGTACCTCGGACTGAGAGGACTTGCGAAGGTCCCGCCTCTCAAGGGAGGTGTATATTGGTGATTTTTCGACGGATGGTGGGTTCACCAGGAAACATTTAATGGCAATTTCCACGCCTAGGTTTGGAATGTGTTTTTATGTGTTCGTTTTTAGTCTTAAGCATTCATATCCTAGGTTTGGCCAAATGAATCTAAATTAATCTATATGCAAGTGCAGATTTAATGAATACAGAAAGCAGAATTAAGGACAGAAAATAGAGAAATTACAGAAGATTAAAAGCAGAATACCTGATCCGGATGTCTGATGAAGATTCTGATGTTGAAGCAGTCAGGATCGCCTCTAATTTGACAAGATCGTCTGAGATCTGACGAGATTCGTCAGACGAATTCATCAGAGACCTGCAAACAGAAAAATAGATGCAAAATACAGAGAATGCAACTATGATAACAGAGGGAAACAACACAAAATAATAAGTATGAATACTAAACAATGGTTATGAATAGAAATTCAAACAAATTATGACATTCAAATGAGAAATTATGATCTTATCATGCAACTTAAGCTATATGGGTGAACTCCAAATGCAAAATAGTAAGAAATAAGGATAAAACTAATTAAAATGCAGAATAAAATAGCAAAATGAATAAGAGAAAGCGCAAACTCTGGGCACTGATTGCCCCCAATGCAGATTGCAGTCGAAATCATCTGGAAGCAGTGAAATCATCCCGAATTGTGACAGGATCGTCCGAGATTTGAACGAGATCGTCTACGATGATCTGAGCATGCTCCGACTGAAAATCAATGAGGTCCCTGCAAGAAAACTTCAAAATAACAAATGCAAAATGATGCTCTAGGTATTCTAATGCACGCAAAATCAAGTCATAGAGAAATTCAGCCAGGGGTTGGGAAGGGAAGGTCCTAATGATTAAATAGGCTTAGGGGAATAGTTAGGAGGTTGGAGATCATCCCTATTTGGGAGATCTCCAATGGGGGAGGGTCTCTAACGGCACAGACACGCTTCTGCCTGGATTAGAGGCCCGTTGGAACAGAAGCTAATTGTGCAAAATCAGTTTTGCGACAAGATCGTCTGGACGTCCTTGTCCAGACGAAATCGTCAGATCTGGGGCGATATCGTCTGATCGGCGACGATATCATCAAACGGTCAAAACAACCTCTAAAAATGGCACGAAAAAGGGGGAAACGGATTACCCGATGGTTAACGGGTGGTTTGGGAGGTTAAATTTTGAATTTAAATTATTTACTAAGGTGAATGTAATTATTACAATTTTATTGCACCAATTTTAGGGTGCTACATTTTGCCCCCTCTTTAGCGAATTTTTCGAAGAAAATGCGTTAAAGATGAGTTCTTCTCGATCTACGAGAAAGCAAAAAATTATTCCCATTTTTAGGCGACGATTCTTGGTCGAATCGTACGACAACTTACTATGGTGCCCCCTCCGTGTTTTTACCCAAATCGAACGTTTGAGGTAAAAACGTAGAAAAGCAAAATTATTTTTGAATAAAATTAAGAAAAAATAGGGTAAAACCCTAATTCATTTTTACTGTTCATTTTCTAGTTTTTAGAGCTCTGAAGCAAAAATGGTGGAGACGACGTACAAATCAACAGAGGTCCGACGCGGTCTACGGGTAAGAGTCTAGACTTAACTAGAATGCTTTAATTTGATTTTACATGCTTTTTAGGTAGATTTTAGATGAATTTTGAGCATCACGGCCATTTTTGGGCCGTCGACGTCATCGGGACGAAATCGTCCCGATTTCAATGAAATCGTCTCAATTTCGTCAATTTCATCCAAGGGCGAAATCGACGAAAGGGGGACGATTTCATCAAATTAGAGACGATTTCGGCTTGCAAAATCGGAGACGATTCTGCTCAAATTTGGGACGATATCGTCCAATAGTGGGCGATATCATCAATTGCATAAAATTGAACTTTAACTTGCATTATTAATTACTTGAATTGTTTATTAATGATTGTTTGTTGTTTCATTGTTTATGTTGCAGAGAGGTTTGCTAAAGAGCAGGGAATGGAAGTATGGAGGTTTGAGGGATGACTTGGCCACTCTTACATAGGCAGAGCGGGATCAGCTGGCACAGGCCAGCTTACAGCATGTGGCAGAGATGCCACAGGTGTCTACGGATATGGGGCTACTGACAGCCCTAGCAGAGAGATGGTATCCGGGTTCCTCATGTTTTCGGCTATCGATAGGGGAGATGACTCCCACTCTAGAGGATGTATGGAGGATTCTAAGAATCCCCATACAAGGACGATTGATCACTCCTACGGCCAATCAGGGCCATGCTATGGGACGATTGTGTGGTGACCCGAGCTTCACCCTGGAGAAGGGCGGAGTGAATATCGAGGCACTGCGTCAGATGCCTGGGGCATCTAGACTCACACGGGTTCTAGCTGGAGTGGTTGGTGGACTTTTTCTGTGCCACCAGAGCGGGTGCAGGGTGCCGTGGATGCTGGCAGATGTGATCTACGACATGCGAGACCATGGGTACAGGTTCTCTTGGGGCAGTTACGTACTATGCCGATTGTACAGGATCCTGTATGGGGTCGTGTACAAGGGCGGCCGATGTCTGGTGATGACATCGCTTCTACAGGTTTGGTGCTGGGAGCACATTGCAGTGCGAAGGCCGATAGGGCTTCCTCTGACAGGGGTTGACGGGGAGAGGCCCCGAGTCTTCTACTGGTGGCTCCGAAGAGGGTCACAGCGGTGGATCGACCTTCCTATGTCCCGAAGACTATTAGATGACCTAGTCCTGGACCAGATTACCTGGAGGCCATGGAGGGAGCATCCAGGGTGGGCCGAGGATGGACAGGAGTTGGCTCACGTCAGGCGAGTTTGCTGGCTATGGATGGAGAGGGGAGAGGTGGAGCTCCACCGCTATGACCAAGTTTTGCATCAGTTCGGTCTACAGCAGGGGATCCCATCTCTCAGGGATTATGAGTTTTCCTGGACTATCCGGGATAACACCACAGTTAGCGGGGCTCCAGACATGCAGCGGTTCTGGAGTCAGGACACAGACGATGCCCCCATTCAGCCAGTGGATGGGGATGACGCAGGTGTAGCCGATGGCTATGATGCCTGGTACGTAGGCATCCACCCTCCTCGGATGACGAGGGCTCAGGGTCCGATACACATAGTCATGCATCGGATAGGGAGGCGGCGCCAAGCGGCTATGGAGGCGGCCCAGGGTCACGACGGGAGAGAGCCGAGGAGGCCACAAGCATAGGAGAGGCCATGACAGAGGGAGAGGAGGGAGGCGAGACCCCCATCTCCATAGAGGGAGAGGCCACCATCGCCCGATAAGGGCAAGGTTATTGACATGGGGGAGAGTAGCGAGACCGCTACTCTCCGAGCGAAGAGAGATCGTCTCCAGGCATAGGTGCAGACTCTATAGGATGAGGCTGCATGCCACCGAGCTGAGGTGACACAGCTCCGAGATGAGATTGCATGCCTTAGGGCATGGGGCGGAGGGGCGAGCACTGGGGAGCTGACACGGGCTATTGCCCAACTTACTTTCTACCAGACTTTGTACTATCATCTGGTGCCAGAGGCGGATAGACTACCCCTACCAGCCAACATCGCAGATCCGATCAGGATCGGGTCATCGAGGACCTCGTCCCGATCGAGGACTAGGACTCACAGTACTACTCAGACTACGATGGGGCCACCTCGTCCACCTCAGGGTGGGGGAGGAGATGAGGCGGAGAGCTCGAGGGGCTCTCGAGGCTAGAGGACTGCACAACTTTGTATAGATTGACATGATAGCATTGTATTATTATTTTTTTAGTTGATAGAGGATTGAGTATGCCGAGGTACAGATTGTGGCATACCAATCCAGTTTTGATGATGTATATATACCGTTGACATATATATGATATGTTTTTGATCATATGACTTGTGTTATGTGTATGTGTATGATGCTTTTATGTTTGATTGATTGATTTGATAATTGGATTGAGGATTCATGAAATTATGTCATTTTGAAAATTTATAATTTTGATGTCATGCGGTAATATTTTAAATGAAATAATCTGATGTAACAAATTGATTGTTTGTAATGTGATGTAATAAAAAATAAAAAGAGACTTCTAACAATAATTTCAAAGGACATTGTCGCTATTATAGACCATTTCATGGAGTCGCCGCTCACTCGGTCGTCAAGCTAATCCCAAGTATAGAAATATTGTTAAAAGTAAAAGAGTGCTTAAGAGACTGTCTTAAGACTTTGGTGCAATGGTGAAAATGATGGTGATGATGGTTTGTTTTTCAGATTTTCATGAAAATAGTATGCATGAAATAATGTTAAAATGATTTTTGCTAGGCATAAATTCCTAAGTGTGATAAATTTTTTGGATAATTCTTTAGGAATTATACCATCATTGCAAAATTGAAGGTTGACATAATGACATGAAATAATGAAAATGTGTTTGCTTTTTAAAAGCATAATTTGTGTAACATAATGAATTAAGTCATATGGTTTTCATGATTTTTAATAAATGGGGAATAAAAATTGTTACAATGATTTGCGCTAGGCATAGAATATGTAGGTATAGACTTATACCATCATCGCGAAATAAAAAAAAGAGATAGTTTTATTGCATGGTTGATTTTTTAATAAATAGAAAATATGAAGATGAGGACTTGCGCTAGGCATAAAATTCCAATTTTGGTTTTGGAACTATACCATCGTCACGAAAGTCAACCAGATATATATGTTTTGATTGTATATTTTGAAAGAAATTTTTGATTTTTCTATTATATAGTTGTCTTTATGGTAAGCAACTGTACTTGATTTATTCCAAACAAGTTGCAAAAAGAATATTTCAAAGTATTTTGAAGACAAAAGTTAGATTTATAAGGAATCCCATGTGCATATGTGAATTCATTTCCGATCTTGATTTATCATAATGATACACAAAATCTCTCAAATACAAATGTGTGTGCAATTGCTTTGTGCATTTACCAGTTTTGAGCAAGATAATATGATACAAGTGATTTGAAGAAACCAAATAAGTGTTCATTAACCATGATGTAGATGCATATAACCATACTAGACTACTATGTAGGTCGGATTATCAAGAGCTAGCTAATCCATAAGTAGACATAGGTCTGTACAAAAGAAGGTCGCTAATGTGACAGATATATCACCACGCTAGGAGTTACCCAAGGCCAAGCAGGTTGGGCACAAACCACCTGTTATGGGGCTTACCTCACAGGTTTTGAATAATTGAGAATTCCAGGGATTCAAGCTCATCAACCCTTCTTTTCTTTTCAAAGGGTAGGGAAAGGGATTTTATTGCTTTCTTGCTTTCTGCTTTCTTTTGAACTTTGCTTCTTTTTCTTTTTGTATTTTTGTTTGCTTGATTTTTGAGATAGTGCTTGAAATATTGTTGTAATGATATAAAAGAACATTTTTCTTTTCTCTTTTTCTTGAACTTTTCTTTTCTTTTTCTTTGCTAGGGATACTTGCTCGGATTAGTCGTAGAGCAAGGGATTTTTATTCTGGGTAGGGGTGAGCTTGTCCTTTTGCCAATTCTCAAAGATTCTAGACCATGTGCATGATAGGATAGCAGGGGAAACTTTTCGCTCAAGAAATCACGTCTACTATGTAGCAAAACATGGAAATTACAAATATAATCATTTTATTGTGAAAAGATGTGCTTGGTTTAAGTAAATAACAAGATCAATTCTCTATGCTCAAACTTTATTTAATTGAATTTTGTGAACTTTGATATAAGAGAGATTAGTAATCATGCCAGATAAAATCAAGATATTTATTGTTGTGAGTGTGCAAGTGAGGGATTCCAAATAAATGCTAATTTATCCAAAATAATTTGAAACATATAACTGCAATAATTGTAAGAAAATATATATAAACACTTTTGAGAAGTTTTGAGAATGTTGACTCTCTCTTTCTTCTTTATATTGTTTTGGTTTCGAAAGAGTCAAGCATATTTTTGTTTTGATTTTTATTCTTTATTTTGTTTTTTTTTTTTTTAAATGTAACAAGTGCCATAAATAAATGCAACAAATAGTTTTGAAGATTTTGATGATTATGAATGTTTTTGATGTTTTTGGATTTTATAAATTTGAAAGAAATACAAGATAGTGATTTTGAACAAATATATACATGGATGAAGTGACCAAATTTATACATAGTAACGTTTAAGATGCAAAATATTCATGGGTTCTTTAAGTTCTTTACCATCTAAGGTAGATAATTTGTATGCTCCTGATTCAAATTTAGCAATAATAATGTATGGTCCAAGCCAGTTGGGCTCAAATTTACCTTTAAGGTCCTTAGTTGCATTTGTATTTTTTTGATTTTCTTTTAAAACAAGGTCGCCGATCTCAAAGGATCGATGACGAACTTTTTTAGCATATGATCTTTTAAGCTTGTTTTGGTAGGCACGAGAGATGCTCCAAAGCATTGATGCATTTTTCATCTAGGAGTTCCAACTTGATCGAGTCTGCACAGGCATGATATTCATCTCCTACTTCGGTATCTTGAAGTAGCAGAGCCAAAGAAGGAACTTCCAATTCAAATGGAAAAACTGCTTCAGCACCGTAAACCAAAACAAATGGTGAAGTTCCAGTGGGGGTTCGAACACTAGTTCGATAGGCCCACAAGGCTGGATATAATTGGATGTGCCAGTCACGGCCAATTTTATTGACCAATATTTTGAGAATTTTGATTAAGGTTTTGTTAGATGCTTCTGCTTGACCATTACCCTGAGGATAATAGGGAGTGGACCAACGATGTTGAATCTTATATTTTTGGCATAATTTTTTAACATCTTTATTTTTGAAACAAGTTCCATTGTCTGAGATGAGATTTGCAAGAATTCCGAACCTACAAATGATTTGATTAAAAATAAATTTAGAGACTTGTGTGCCGAGTGCAGAAGCTAAAGGCATAGCTTCGACCCACTTCGTGAAATACTCAGTGGCGGTTATGATGAACTTGTGTCCATCAGATGACACAGGATTGATTTTGCCAATAATATCTAAACCCCATTTGGAAAAGGGCCAAGGAGATGAAATAGCTTGTAGCTCTTGTGCAGGCGCATGGACAAGGTCAGCATGTTTCTGGCACTTGTCGCAATGGCGCACATACTCATGTGCATCCGTTTCCATGGTAGGCCAAAAGTATCCTATCCGAAGGAGCTTTTTAGCAATGACGCTACCACTAAAGTGTCCTCCACAAGATCCATCGTGGGCTTCACTCAAGGCTGATTTAGACTCTTCTAAGTTTAAACATCTTAATAGGATACCTTCAAAAGATCTCCTATATAAAGTATTGCCAATTATTACAAATCGACTTGCTCGTCGACGTAATAACCGACCCTGGTTTCTATTAGAATTGGCAGGGAAAGTCCCATTTTGGAGAAAATCAAATATGTCCGTATACCAAGGTTCAGGAGTAGTTTCATTGATTAGAAACACATCCAAAGGCTCTAAGCATGACTTATTTGAAGCGGGTTCCTGGAGTCGATGAATAATGATAGTGGCATATTCGTCATCTAACTCCAAGGGCAGGAGAGATGCAACTACGGCCATAGCATCAGCTGCACGGTTGCTAGTTCGAGGAATAGCTTCTAAGGTAACTTGATCAAATAGAGACATTAATTGTAAAACATAGGCCTTATATGGGCGCATTTTATCATCTCTGGTCTGATAAACTTCATTAATTTGGTTTATAACCAGTTGAGAATCACCAAAAACTAACGAGATGTTTAATTTTTAGTGCTAAGGCAGCTCGTAATCCAAGGATTAGAGCTTCATACTCAATAGTATTGTTGGTGCAAGCAAATGTCAATTTGAAGGACAGAGGAATAAGATGTTTTTGTGGGGATATTAAAATAATACCCGCACCAGCCCCACTCATGCATCGGGCTCCATCAAAGTATAAGGACCATTGTTCAATATGGTCTGCCTCTAATTGAAGGCATTCGTCAGGAAACTCAATGATGAGGGGATGGGTAGACTCTAAGGGTGCAACAGTTAATTGATCTGCTATGATTTGACCCTTAACAAACTTCTGTCCTATGAATGTGAGATCAAACTCGCTTAGAGCAAGAACCCACTTGGTTGTGCGACCCGATAAATAAGGTCGACTCATGAGATACCTTAAGGGATCGTATTTGGCAATGACATACGTTTTTTGACTAAGCATATAGTGTCGTAATTTTTGCGTAGCAAACACGACCGCTAGACATAGTTTTTCTAATGTCGTATAGCGGGTTTCATAATCGATGAAGGTTCGGCTAATATAATAATTAGCACGTTCTCTCTTTTCATCATCAAGTTGAGCTAACATAGCTCCTAAGGCGTGAATCTAAGCTGAAATATATAGGAGAAATGGGCGATCAGGTTTAGGTGGTGAAAGCACAGGTGGATTAAGGAGGTATTGTTTGAGAAGTTCAAAAGCTTCTCTACATTCGGTGTCCCAATTAAAAGGGACATCCTTCTTAAGGAGTTTAAGAAAGGGACCAGTTTTGTCCGCCACCTTATCAATGAAGCGACGGATAGCTTGAAGTTTACCTTGTAAACTTCGTAACTCGGATATATTAGTAGGTGCGGGCATATCGTTGATGGCCGCAATCTTGAGAGGGTCGATTTCAATACCACGTAAAGAAACTAAAACCCCTAATAGTTTACCGGACTTAACTCCGAATATACATTTTGTTGGATTTAATCGAATAAGATATTCTCGTAATCGATTAAAAACTTTTCTCAAATCATCTAAATGGTTATCTTCAATAATAGAGCGAGCTATAATATCATCTACATAATCATGTAGGATATCATGCATCATATCATGAAAAATATAGGTCATAGCTCGTTGATAAGTTGCACCTGCGTTCTTTAAGCCAAATGGCATCACTTTCCAACAAAAGGTACCCCAGGGGGTAATAAAGGCTGTTTTAGCCTCGATCTTCAGGAGCTATCCTGATCTGATTATAACCGGAGAATCCATCCATTAAGGACATCATCCCACTCCCGACAGTAAAGTCAATGATTTGATCCATGTTTGGAAGAGGAAAGTCATCTTTAGGGCATGCGGCGTTAATATCTCTAAAATCTATGCAAACCCTAACTTTGGTAGCTTCTTTCTTGGTGACTGGAACTACATTTGAGATCCATTCAGAATAATCAATAGCTTGTATAAAGATAACATTCAGGAGTTTTTCTAACTCCCCTTTGACTAGCAGAGCCACTTTGGGATGCATTTTTCTAAGTTTTTGTTTAACATGTTTAGCATCCGGATGGACCACTAGATGATGCATGACTACGTAAGGGTCTAGACTCGGCATATCTTCATATGTCCAAGCGAAGACATCTTCATACTCTTTAAGGAATGCAATGTATTGTTCTTGTTTTTCTTGACTTAATTCTGATCCAATATTGATTATGTGAGGATTATCCTCTGTTCCAATATTAATTTTAATGACGTTTTCTACCTCCATGTGTAGATCTCTTTCAAAATTAGGTGGGGCGGGTGAAACACCCAATTCTTGTAATTCTTGTAAGGTTAATTTAGATAATTCATCTTGAGGATTAGTGGCCTCAAGTTGGGCTATAGTTGGTATAGAACCATCAAAATAAAATCCATTGTGTAACATCTCTTCAACAGAGACATCATGGAAGATATCTCCTTCCAACTCTTCATCGGGGTAAGCAATCATTTCAGGGTAAGCTATGGATAGCATGTTGCATGAAAACGACTGATTTTTAAGAGGCAAATCAACATGCCTATCCAAATAATCTTGATAACATATGAGTTGATCATCATCTTCAAAAGGAAAGGGTTGACCCTTACTAGGAAATAGGCCCACACCACAATAGGCAGGCCACGGTTCTACCTCGAAAGGTTCTTTCATGCCATTTTGGAAAGGTCCCAAGCCTTTCCCTTTATATCCCATTTTAAGCATCATGGGTTTAGCTTTAATATAATCATTGGTAAAATAACACCGAGCGTATCCCTCATGATGAGTTTTGATATTCCGAGGGATTCTTCCCCACTCATATCCTTTATAAATGAAGGCACAACTCCCGACTTGGTAAGTACTTCCCATAGGTTGTGGGAGGCCCAAAGTACGAGGAGATGGCGGTAAATTATTCAAAAGAATTGAATCTTGCATGAAAGCATTTGTTTTTTCTGATATTAAGGTTGTGGATAAATCTGGTAAAAGTTCATCGTAAAGGGCATAAGATGTAGAAGGCTTATTACCTATATCTTGAGATGTGGAAGGTATGATTGATGTTTCTTAGGTTTTGAATTTATAGGGATAGAACATGAAGGATTGGTTGTAGATTTAAGATCTTTTTGAGGTTCTAGAGTGATTTGTTTAGAGGGTTGTTGATCTATATAGGAGGATGAAATTACTGGAGGGGGAATAGGTGAAGTTATGGGTGTGTGTTTCATAGTTTTAGATGAAAAATAAGAACTAGGATGTGTGGATGACAGAGCAGGGAAAAATTGCACTCCAACGGGTTCTGCCAAAGCACACATATCAAAAGGTCTAGGGTCACCATGGATAGTGACCAACTGATTTTTAAACTCAAATTTAACACATTGGTGTAAGGTTGATGGGACCGCTCACATGGCATTGATCCAAGGGTGACCCAAAAGTATATTGTACGATGTTGGGCAATGTACAATAAACACGGTTGTTTCTAGGGTTCTAGGACCAACTTGCAATGGGAGGGTAATAACTCCACACGTTTCTTGTGTTTCGTCATTAAAAGCTTTGATAATCATATCATTTTTCTTCATTTCATCACTTCTAAAGCCAAATCGTTGGTAGAAGTCAAAAGTGCAAATGTTTAGAGATGAGCCATTATCAATCAAGACTCGTTTGATAGCTACATCCCCAATTAAAGTAGTAATGTATAAGGGATTATCCTTATGTAAATCGTGTTGTGGGATATCTTTATCCCGAAAGTCAATACAATCAATCTCTCGAGTGATGATAGTATTGGCCATAGCTTCAGAGTTGAATGTTTTGAGGTACCATCATTTGGCTTAATGTAAGCATCAACTCATCCCTATGGGTGGGAGAGGATCTTAATAAATCCAAAAGGGAAATTCTGGCCGTAGTATTGGACAATTGCTCATTAATATTGTAAGGGGGTTTAGGTTGAACATTAGGAGCATGATTCCCTTTATTGGGGTTTTTCAAAATGAATGGAGCCGATCCATCATTCTGGTTTGGTTCTTGTTGGGAATTTTGAGCTTGTTGTCGGGTGACGACTCCAATGGTACCTACAATGTTATATTGAGGACGTTGAACTGGTCTCGGTCTAGCATTGATGGCTTGTTCATTAGAAAGGAATATATTAGAAGAAGGTCGAGTAGTAACTCTTCTAGGAAATGGTTCTTCTGGAACCATAGCATCTGTGACGGGTTGAATAGGATCTGATTCATTTTCAGAACTATTCGATTGGTTTGAAGTAATGTCTACTTCACTTTCAGTATCCGATTCTATATCACTAGAATCAAAAGTTTGAAAATTATGTAAGGGCCTGGTCGTAACCAAGGATAAGGTTGTGTCAAATATTTGAGGATCCTGAATAGGTAATTGTCCGCTAATGGTTCCTACATATCGGGTAGGAGGGGGAACATTATGATGTTCGATTTGATTGGCTACCTCTTTACCATGTCTTGGTAAAGGGTGTTGAAATATGTCTAAAGTTTGATTAGCATTTTGATTTTGATTTTGGGGAACGGTCTTTTGAGTATTATTAGGAGGGTTTTGTTTAGGTTGGAAGGCTTGCACTTCCATTTCATTATTATCAATCAAATCTTGTATTTTATGTTTCAACCTTTTACAAGCGTTGGTAGAATGTCCAGGTCCTCTATGGAAATCACAAGTGTAAGTCACTCCGTATCCGGGTATAGTTGGATCAGGTTCCCGGATAGTCGGTAATTGGATCAAACCTCTTTCGAGTAATTGAGGTAAAATAGTTGATAAGGGTTGATTTAATCTAGTGAATTCTCGAGGAGGCTTATCAGGAGGTTTCAATATAAATTTTTCTGTTGTCTTCATTGCATTGATATTAGCAACATTTTTGTTGTCAATGACTCCATCACCGACAACTTGTTTGTTTTTATATTGATTTCTGGATGTTTTCTCATCATCCTTCTTCCTAAGTTGGCCTCTCCTAATGAGGGCATCTTCTACTCTTCGAGCTAAATCTATAGCTTGATCGAAGGTAGTTAAGGTAGCAATTGATAGCTCATAAGATATTTGTTCTTGCAAATTATTGATAAAAATGTCCAACATTTCCCTATAAGGTAGCACAAAGTGCAGTTTTCCTGTCAATTGCCTCCATCTAGCTAAGAAATCGGCAAAACATTCATCTTTGTCTTGTTTTAAATTGTATAAATCTTTAATAGTTACATGCCTCTCGATGTAGGCACTAAATTGATGGACAAATGATTCAGTTGTTTCTTCGAAGTTTCTCAAAGAATGAGTGGGCAATTGATAGTACCACTCTAATGCCATTCCACCTAAACTTTTCGGGAACATTTTTAATAATAGCAAGTCATCATGTGATATGTCATGACATGCTATCCTAAACATGCGAAGATGCTCTATGGGATCTCCGGTTCCTTTATATATAGGCAGGATGGGCATGGGAAAATGCTTAGGGTATGGTTGAGCTACAACTATGGGATCCAAAGGTTGACTACATATCTCTCGATAATTATACGAGGGATGGTAGGGATCTATCTGGTCCATACGTGAAGCTAACTGTTTCACCATGGCTTCCAGATTACTAGTTTGCCCACCATATTGGTTTGGTAGGGCATTGACATGGGTTTTATGGGCATATGATGGAGGAACATGAAGATTAGATGCCATGTTACTATTGTGTAAATTATTGGTAGGAAAAGTATTATGAAGGAATTTTGAAGTTGTATTATGATGTATTCCAGATTGTTGAAAATTGGTATTTGGCTTCGTTTTAGGTTTTTGTTTACTTGAAGCATATTGCTCAATAGTTTGGCGGAATAAAGTAGTGAAGGAAGGTTTCTTTTGTGTGGGAATGATTTTAGGTTGAATAACAGGTTCCTTAGGAGGTTGGATAGCCTGTTGTTTTGACATGTTTTGAATCATAGTGACCATGTCTGTATTGGATGGCCCAGCCTTATCACTTTCTTGATCAATGAAAGACAAGGGATTAGTGCGTACATCAAACGCATGTTCCAAGGCTGCTTGAGTGTTACTAATTTGCCCTTTATCAATACGAACTGCCACATTAAGGGCATCAATATTATCATTAAGAAAGTTCTTGAAATGATCTATGTTGTCAAAAGCAATAGTTCCATCTGGAGCTACTCTAGGGGATGAGGATCCATCCTCTTTAACACTTCCTTCTTGTTCATTATCTTCACCTAGGTCATGTTCTGATTGATCTAGAGTTTTTCCTTCCGAAGTTGGATCTTCAGGAAGGATATTTGGGTCTCTAGTTGTATCTTGTAACCAATCTTCTTCTTCTCCTAAAGTTTCTTTACCATTCCTAAGTTTAGGCATGGTGCTAAATTTTGATTTCAGCAAATATATATATATATATATGCAACAAAATTAAGAGGTATATATTTACTATATACCTACTACAATATTTGAAATGAAATGTTTAAGTTTTTGCTATGTTTTTTAGTTTTTAATTTTTAGTTTTTCTTTGTTTTTGAAATAATATTGTAAAGACAATCAACACAATAAATGCAAGAAATAAGACTGAAAGTAATAATCTAGTTTTCTATAAACAATTTATAAATATCATTAATAGGCTCGAGTTGTTCAGGAGTCATGAAGTGTTCTTCTTCAAATTGAAAGTTTTCTTTTAAAAATTTGATGAAAAGAGCTATAGTGATATTATCTGTCTCAGATGCTGGTTGATAGAAGTAAAGCTCATGGCAATACTCTCGATATAACACAGCTCGCGGAACTCTATTCCATATTTCCCTATCTATAAGAACAACCTCTTGGTCTTCTACACAACCTAGGAACTGGTGTACAATGGCTGCGTTCTCGAGGTATTCCTCGAAGGTGAACAATTCTGAAGATACTAGAGCTCTCCTATAAGCTAACCATCTATGGCAGGCTCTCTGAAGTTCATGATAAAAGACAAGTTGATGAGGATCCAGGATTCTATCTAGGACTAGCCTCTTGATCTGTTTAAGTTCTGTTGACCTAGATGAAATGACACTAAGTCTCCTATCAAGTTCGTTCCACAAGAATTGATTTCTATTTGTTTCAGGCACATTAAGCATAGAGTTGATTTCTATGGCTGCCAATTGGTTTTCTACATTTATAGTAACTGCTAATATTTTCTTAGGAGCTACCATCTAAACATGATATTAAACTTAAATGATTTAAAATGCATCTATGTTTTAGTTGTTCTATTTTTTTTTGTTTTTGTTTTTGTTTTTTGTTTTCAAAAGGTTATGATGCATTCACGTCGGGTTCACCAAAATGTATCGCTCCAAATTTTTCGCATCCTTACCTTCAAGCTATAGGATCCATGCCCGGAAGGAGGATGGGAAAAGGATGTCGTGGTACCTCGGACTGAGAGGACTTGCGAAGGTCCCGCCTCTCAAGGGAGGTGTATATTGGTGATTTTTCGATGGATGGTGGGTTCACCAGGAAACATTTAATGGCAGTTTCCACGCCTAGGTTTGGAATGTGTTTTTATGTGTTCATTTTTAGTCTTAAGCATTCATATCCTAGGTTTGGCCAAATGAATCTAAATTAATCTATATGCAAGTGCAGATTTAATGAATACAGAAAGCAGAATTAAGGACAAAAAATAGAGAAATTATAGAAGATTAAAAGCAGAATACCTGATCCGGATGTCTGATGAAGATTCTGATGTTGAAGCAGTCAGGATCGCCTCTAATTTGACAAGATCATCTGAGATCAGACAAGATCATCTGAGATCTGACGAATTCATCAGAGACCTACAAATAGAAAAATAGATGCAAAATACGAGAGAATGCAACTATGATAACAGATGGAAACAACACAAAATAATAAGTATGAATACTAAACAATGGTTATGAATAGAAATTCAAACAAATTATGACATTCAAATGAGAAATTATGATCTTATCATGCAACTTAAGCTATATGGGTGAACTCCAAATGCAAAATAGTAAGAAATAAGGATAAAACTAATTAAAATGCAGAATAAAATAGCAAAATGAATAAGAGAAAGTGCAAACTCTGGGCACTGATTGCCCCCAATGCAGATTGTAGTCAAAATCATCTAGAAGTAGTGAAATCATCTCGAATTGTGATAGGATCATCCGAGATTTGAACGAGATCGTCTACGACGATCTGAGCATGCTCCGACTGAAAATCAATGAGGTCCCTACAAGAAAACTTCAAAATAACAAATGCAAAATGATGCTCTGGGTATTCTAATGCACGCAAAATCAAGTCATAGAGAAATTCAGCCAAGGGTTGGGAAGGGAAGGTCCTAATGATTAAATAGGCTTAGGGGAATAGTTAGGAGGTTGGAGATCATCCCTATTTGGGAGATCTCCAATGGGGGAGGGTCTCTAACGGCACATACACGCTTCTCCCCGGATTAGAGGCCCGTTGGAACAGAAGCTAATTGTGCAAAATCAGTTTTGCGACAAGATCGTCTGGACGTCCTTGTCCAGACGAAATCGTCAGATCTGGGGCGATATCGTCTGATCGGCGACGATATCGTCAAACGGTCAAAACAACCTCTAAAAATGGCACGAAAAAGGGGGAAACGGATTACCCGACGGTTAACGGGCGGTTTGGGAGGTTAAATTTTGAATTTAAATTATTTACTAAGGTGAATGTAATTATTACAATTTTATCGCACCAATTTTAGGGTGCTACAATTATAACACATATATATATAACAACCGAAATCAATATATATATATATATATATATATATATATATATATATATATCATCCATAAAAAATACCCATAGGCTAAAAACTGGGACCATGCCCATCATCCATCATCCAAAATACCCATAGGCTACAATCATAAGCAATCCTAACTATCACTAGGAGTCTCCCCACATCCCTCATGGCTCACCCAAACCTTGGCCGCTCTACTAGACTTTGTCCTGGCTCCTAGCACCTAAATCACAGTAGGTGGATCTCCTACCCCAACCATGGCCCCAACCTACTCCACTGAGGTAGTGCTATGCTAAATATGACATGAAGGTACCCGTACTCATTATCATGACTCAAACTATGACACCACCTGAGCATAATCTAGAAGAGGAATCCCATACACCATTAGAGAAGTCTCACATAGTACCTTCTTAGTAGACTCCACCACAAACTAACCAATCAACATCTCAATAGCCTATGCTTGCCTACCTATTGTGGCCCTCATTTGATACATCTTAGCTACTACCTTAGAATATCTAGCCTTGGCAACCTCCTCATGTCTATGGAGATCAGGCTCCAACTCATGAACCCTACCTCGTAGCTCCTGTCCCCCCTCCTCCACATCCCTCCCCTAGATATCAAGTGTAATATCCTTCACATATGCAAATGAACCAATATCAATGGTATCATTTATATCACCCACAATAGTAGCTCCACATCTCTCCTCCTCTGCTCCAACAACCTGCCCCATAGCCACATCAACATCCATAGTTATCTCCTCTACTCCCACTCCCTGGGTGCTTGCTACATTGCCCAAGTGTCACCATGACCATCATAGAGGAACCTCCCTCTCATCACTAGCTATGTACTCCAACCTATATTGAGCCCCCCTATTGGATCTCCCCTATGGTAGAGGTTCCCCAACATCATGTGCCATCGATCAATTGATTACACCTCTGCCAGGCTCCTAACCCTGCATTGCCCACCAAGCCTCAAACTCTAGAGTCATCCGACATCCTCCACATATAGGGTAGCCATAGGTGGATACCTCTTCCCAACCCAAGGTAAAACCACATGGTGCTCTCCTTTATCACCTTGCCACCTGAAGTAAATGATAGGATCCCATGGAATATCCTTTCGTAATCCAAACTGTTGCCTCACCTGATCAAACTTAAAATACTCAGCATGCTAAGTATATCACCCCACTAACCATCTACCCTATAAAATGGCACACAACTACTCATCATCCTCATACCACCTTGAACCATCCAACCATAAGGCATCCATATAATATCACTAGGTTTTAGGCCTCCAAAATTACCCCTCCACAATAATGGATCACCCTCATGACGCTTCTTAATGACCTGCTCTACCTATGTACTCTACCTCAAAGTATAGGGTAAATACTCCTTGCCCCTCACATGCACAGGGTGAGGCAATAATGAAGTTCTCTCAATAGCTATATGCTCCCATGCCCATACCTATAACAAGGGAATCAAACTCAATCCCTTACGTCTAAATCATACAACATCGTGCAAATCCTGGTATACTTGGGCCAATAGTGCAGGTTCCCACACAAACACGACCTTGCACTCCACCATATCACTCACCACATCTAAAATATTCTAGGTGAACAAAACCTATTAGTATTTTGAGTTATTTTATGTTGTCATTGATGTCACATGAATAATTTATGTCATATGGATCACATTGATGACCTAGAATAGGAGTTATAAGATGGTTAAGGAATAATTAAAGTTTTAATTAAAATTTATTTTTATAAGGGCTATGATTATTATTTCAGAGGAGATGAGTTGTTGATTTAAATTTGATATTCATGAAATTGAAAATTAAGATTTAGGAGAAATAAGGAGTTGTTATAAAATATTTTTGAGAGCCTTATTGATTATTATTTTTTGATAAGGGTTTTTATTAAAAATGACTTTCGTGGATGTGTTTATTAAGTTGGAGTAAAAAGGTGTAAATTGAGTTATGTTTATCTTGTGATTATTATTTGAAGTCCACTAACCGTTATTGATATTGGAAAGGAAAGTTGTGTTTAGTGTGGAAGATTTTGTGGATAGCTTCTTGGCATCAAAAAGGTATGGGCACATTATCCTATTTATTATTTATGATGGTTGATTTCTGAAATATCATTGGAGTGAAAAGGATTGATTGTGGTTTCCTTTTCAAAAATGGTTGGTTGAATGCTTCAAGGTTTTATGATTTGAGAGTTGTGTTTAAACCTTTTTTTATAAGCATAGTTGTTGAAGCCCATTGGTTGTGAAATAATTATAAAAGAACATGAGTATCATTGTTATGTGAGATTTATGGTTGAGCATTATTGGAAACATTTGAGTTGGTTGATACATGCTTGGACTAGGGTTTTTGTGAGAAAGAGTAGTCCCTTGTGGTGATTGGTTGAGTTGAGTTTATTAAGCCTAGTCAAGTGATTGTGTAAGGTTATTGGTCAAGTTCCATGAAATAAACTAATTCCATAATTCTAATTTGAGTTGAGAGTGAGACTAGAACATATTGAGTCTCTAATAATTCTCTTTATGCTTCTATGAGTTGACTTGAGTTGAGTTGAGATTGATTTGAGTTGACTTGAGTTGATATTAGAACATATTGAGTCTCTAACAATTCTCTTTATGGTTCTATGAGTTGATTTGAGTTGATATCATTGTGAATCATTGTTCTCATCCATTGAAGAGTACATTTCCATTCATTATTGAGTTCATCTTTGAGCTTTGCCTTGATATATTTTTGGATGAGATTTAAGTTCTACTTGTGCATGATTTATTGAGCCTTTGAGAAGGCATTTGAGGATAGTTTTGGGATAGTTTTAAGGATAGTTTGGGAACAGCTTTGTGGATAGTTTTGGGACAGCTTTATGGATATTTTTGGGACATATTTATGGATAGTTTTGGGACAACTTTGTGTACAGATTTGTGGATATTTTTGGGACAGCTTTGTGGATAGCTTTGTGGACAGTTTTGGGACAGGCTTGTTGGAGCATATTTGGGCAAGTTCTTGGTGAGCTTGCTAGAGCATATTTGAACAAGTTCTTGGTGATCTTGTTGGAGAAAATTTGGGCAAGTTCTTGGTGAGCTTGGTAGAGCATATTTGAACAAGTTCTTGATGAGCTTGTTGGAGCAAATTTGGGCAAGTTCTTGGTGAGCTTGCTAGAGTAGATTTGGACAAGTTCTTGGTGAGCTTGCTAGAGAATATTTGGGAAAGTTCTTGGTGAGCTTGCTAGAGTAGTTTTGAAAAAGTTCTGTGTGATATTGTTATTCAGTTTTTGACAATTTCCGTGTGAGATTATTATTCAATTTTGGACAGGTTTTATGTGAGCTTGTTATTCAGTTTTGGACAAGTTCTATGTGAACTTGTTATTACCTAGATTTGAGCAGATCAAAGAAATCATTGTATTAGATAAGGATTCTTATTTTTGTGTGAAATATTATAAGGAGATTATCTGGTAGAGTATCCCACATTGGGATAACCATGTTAAATCTTGTGTTTCAATTGTGTGTGGTGACTTGTGCTCTTGCTTACTACTGCTATCTGAGTTATTAATGCACACTGCTATATTTGGTTATTGTAATTAAGGACATTAATTGTTATTTATTTGGAAAGAAAGTAAAAAATAGTCTTATACTATTCACCCCCACCTCTCAGTATAATATTGTGTTCTTAAATTGGTATCAGAGTAGGTTCCTTCAAAAAAGGTAACAACTTGAGGGCAGATTCTACTAGAACACGGATGGCTTCACAAAATGGATCATCTACAAATAAGGCTCCATTATTTGATGGTAACAATTATAATTTTTAGAGCATGAGGATGAAGAACTACTTGATATCACAAGGATATGAGGTATGGCAAATGTTTGAAAAAGAGTATAGGGTTGAAGGTGATCCTAAGGTAGATAAGACTATTAGGAAATTAGTTGAGATCAATGCAAGAGCAATGAATTATATTTTGAGTGGTCTTCGTGAGAAAGATTTTGTAAAGGTCATGGTATGTAATTCAGCTAATGAGATGTGGACCAAGTTGAATAATACTTATGAAGGAGATTTCAAGGTAAAGTTGGCAAAACTACAAACTCATAGAAAAATATTTGAGGAATTGAAAATGGAAGATTCTGAAGATATTGTAAAGTTTTTACTTCATGTTGATGAGATTACTAACACCATGAGAGGCCTAGGTTTTGATATGAAAGAATCAAAAGTTACTCAAAATGTTTTGAGATCACTTCCCATGAAATATGATTCTAAGGTTTTAGCAATAGAAGAGACAATGGATATCAAAAAGTTAACAATATAATAATTGCAAGGTACTCTCACAGCTTATGAGATGAGGGTAAGTAAGCATCAGGTTGCAATAAAATATATTGCATTCAAGGATTTAGAGAAATAGAAATGGAAATTTTTAGAAACAAGTAGAGGTTTAGAGAATGATGAGGAAGCTAACTTCATCAAAAGGAATAAGGACTCAAATAATTTTAGGGATATAAGGAAATTTAGATGCTACAAGTGTGGTGATATTGGTCACTATGCATACAATGTCCACATGAACAAAATGGTTATTATGAAAAATAGGATCAAAGAAGAAAATAATATGGAAAACATAAGCATGACAAAGATGATAGATACAAGCAAAACATGTATGAGAAGAAGAAAGTTTTTATAAGGTAAAGAAATCTTACTACATTGTAGAAGAAATTGATATCTCAGATCATAGTGATAAAGACAAATCAGATGATGAAAAAGAAGAACATCTATTCCTAGGAATAGAAGGTGAAATATAGCAGTGCTTTGTGTGTGGTCAAAGAGATCACAGATCAGAATATTGCAATGGTTTCATTGATAGTGAAGATGAGATGACACATCAAGGAAAAAAGCATGGTCAAAGAAATATTGAGAGTTTGTTTGCTATAGAATATTATAATGGTCTCAATGACAGTGAAAAAAAATAAGTCTCACTTTTGGTTATAGAAAAGGAAGAGGATGAGCTACATAAAAAAAATAAGAAATCAAAAGGCTAAAAGAAGAATACAGGAATATTGAAAACAAGATTCGAACAGATGTCAAAATCAGAGAAGAACTACTTCAAACAATTAGTAATCTCAGAGAAGAGCTTAAAAATGGAAAAATGATAGAAGAAAGTATGAATGAAGAACTAAGGGTAACCATGACAAGACATGATACATTAGATGAAAAGGTTCAAAAAGGAGTGGAAACTTATTTTAAGGTTGTATCTTACTTCCAAGAAAAATTACACTCAAAAGAAAAGGAAGTTCTAAAAAATGAAATCAAGGAAGCACCTAAGATTTGTGAGGAAAGTTCCAAAGTTCATATGGCTCCAAATATTCAGTTTTATTCTTGTTTTGAGATAGGTGAATCAAGCTCAAAGGGAAAATAAATTCTTGAAGAGAAAAGCAAGGAAGAAACTAAGGAAGAAGTTTTAGATGCTACAAAGAAGGTTCAAGGATGCAATGCACAAGTTGAAAATGATCATAATGATAATGGTCAAGAAAGGTATGAAGAACCAAGGTATGAAAAAAGGGCTTTTAAAGGACATTGTTTTTCTTGTAATGGATTTGGACATAGGGCTATACACTACAGGGTCTATGGATCAAAGAAAATTTATTTTTCTAGAAGAAACCTCAAAGGAATAAGGTACGGTTTTCAGGGGCATTGCTTCTTATGTAACAGGATTGGTCATAGAGCTTTTCCGTGTAAAGGAAATGAGCAACATGGTTTTGGTTTTAGAGCTACACAATTTAGAAGTCATGGTCATAATGGTCATGAAAACAGAGCTTCACAATATAGGGTTTAGGAAAGGAATGGATACAAAAATTATTTTAAGAATGAATTTAGGACATGGGCACCATCCAAAGGCTACAATATCAAGTGTTTTAATTGCAATAAATTTAGGCATATTGCAAAATTGTGTAGGAATCAATTCCAAACAGGTTCAAGGCAAGAAGGTCAAATAGGTTCAAGGCAAGAAGGTCAAATAGGTTCAAGGCAAGAAGGTCAAACAAGTTCAAGGCAAGAAGGTCAAACAGGTTCTAGACAAGAAGATCAAGTAATTCATCAAGAGAAGGATATCATAAAAACATGGAAGGACATTAATAGAGGAAATAAATAATGTGATATGGGAGTAAAAGTACTCCCACCCCAAAATTAATCACCTCAAGAGAGAAGGTAGTGAGGGTGCTAAGTTTAAGAGTCATATCTTTTAGCCCCATAGGTGTCCCTTTTGCCATTGATGTCAAAAGGGGGGATATTTGAGTAAGTGGGAGAGCATTGAGTTAGGGGGGGTAGCCTCCAAAGAGAGCATTGAGTTAGAGGGAGCAGCCTCCATAGAAAGTATTGAGTCAGAGGGAGTAACTTTGATGGTTTTTGCAATGATTATGGTTTTTGCTTTAGAGGTGTTGCCATCAATGACAAAGGGGGAGATTTTTGGAAATTTGAGTTATTTTATTTTTTCATTGATGTCACATGAATCATTGATGTCATATGAATCACATGAGTTTTTATGGGTAAGTGATATTTTAGAAAGCATGGATAAATTTAGGTTTTTTGTGAAAACCAAAGTAGGTAAAATAAAGGTTTTATTTAAAACCATGGATGGCATATTTGAAATGGGTTTTTCTTAAAACCTAGGTTGGAATTTAGTTTCGTCAAAAAATGTGCCTCGGTGATGGAGATATTTAATTTTAAATATTTAGTTTAAATTTTAATTATTTAAAATTTAAATTTTAATTTTAAAATTAAAATTAAAGTTAGTGCCGATGTCTAAAGAAAGAGGGAAAATCAATAATACGTCGACGTCATAAAAAATGAGGAGAAGACTATATAAATGGGGATCCAAAGGTTCATTTGAATTTAATCCTTGCTCATGTTAATCATTGGCTAAGCATCCAAAGAGAGCTCCTATGAAAATCATTTTGAAAAGGGAGACATCGAATAAATCCAAGGTTGATCGAAATTCCAAGACATTGTGGGCAGAGTGGCGCATTGGCAATTGTTTTTTTGTTAAGGTGTGTGGCAGTGCTTTACATCAAGGTTTGAATCTCCTTGACTACATTTGAAGGTATTGGAAGGAAAGCGCTCGAAGTGTTTTTGGTTTACGTGGAAGGGAGGAACAACTTAAGGCATGTCATGCTTTTTTCTTTCGAACAAGCGGCTAGCTCATGTGGCAACCTTAGCCGTGGCTAAGGCATTCCTGGTGTTGGTAAGTTGGGGGTTGAAATACCCTTGAGGAGGTAATTACATTTTGCTCTAATTAATTTCATTGATGCCCTAAGATAGGAGTTATAAGGTGGTTAAGGAATAATTAAAGTTTTGATTAAACTTTATTTTTATAAGGGCTGTGATTATTATTTCAGAGATGAGTTGTTGATTTTTTTTTTTTAATTTACATGGTGGAATTAGTAGCCACCATGAATCTGGGTAGGCTATCCAGCTTTTATGTCCACAATAGTATTTTGCATTGTCCACCCCAGAAGCCACCACACAGATATTCATGCAGTCCACCCCTATAACCACCATGCCACAATCATTTTAAACCTTTTATGCCACTGAAAGCACCAGGAAAGGGACAAGCATTCAGTCAGACGAGGCCCGAGATTTGAACCTTGGACCTCCGCCCCCATTATGGGGTTTGGATGAACCAATTGGTCTACAGCTCAGACCTATGAGTTGTTGATTTTAATTTGATATTCATGAAATTGAAAATTAAGATTTAGGAGAAATAAGGAGTTGTTATTGTTAGAGTTAAAGTGCACTATGCCTTCAATTTGACACTTGTCAGTTTCATTGACAAGTGTCATGTTCATCATATAGGCCTTTTGCCTATATATGTAATACATTTTTATCAATAAAATAATCCCATTAGTTTTCCCTCCTAACATTTGGTATCAGAGCTCTAGGCTTTCTCTGGCCTTGTGAGCTTGATGGGGGATTTCCCTCATGGAAATCCTCCCTCCCCCATTCTCCTTATCCTTTTCCATTTTTTTTAAAACTTAGGGTTTGAAAGTTTTTTTTAGGTTTGAAGCTTTGTTGTCTGTGGAGTCAGGGAGTATGCTCTCTATTGTAAAATAGATCAAAAACCAAAAGCTATGTCATCTTGAATTTAATGAGAGAATGTTATTGAAAAGTCTGAGTTGGTGACACCAGTAAAATGTCCCTCATGCTCTCCTTGGAGCAGTCGTGAGACCCATTTTTATTAACATTTACTTGCAGACTTGCTACAGTTATTGGGGGCGACCGTCTTGATATGGAAGGAAAGGTTCTGGTTCTGGCATTGAATGCAGATTCCGTGCTTTAGCAGAGAGCAGGATAAGTTGAGTACCACTTGTTGTTTCCTCTTCTTCCTCCCTTGTACCAACAATCAAGGAGGGAGGAGGATGATTTTTTTTCTTCTACCTTTGGTCTTTCAAGAGTGAAATCGGATTTTCTGAAAAAATATGGATGCCACTGGCTCGTGGAGCGGATCTGACATCCTGTGGCGCTGTTGGAACGCTGGGCTACGGTTAGAAAGACGTTATTCACCATAGTTGGTGAGAGGAGCGGTGCGGTGGAGCGGCGCCACGACGGATTTGGAGGCATCATGTTCTGGAAAATTTGTGCTAAATATCAGGACATTACAGGCACCGTGGAACCCTGCAGAAAGACAAAACTTTGGGTGCCTAAAATTCTTGTTTAGGCTCTCAGGACAATGACTGCATCAGTGAGCTGAAACGTCAGACGAGGATCTGATATCTGACTGGCTAGTGTGATTGGAAACGATGATGAGCACAAAAAGGAGGCGATCGAGAGAACCTTGCTTATGATATTTTTTTTGCAACTTTCTAAGTTACAAAGAACATCGAACGACATCTATTTACAATATTTAACGTCACAAATCCAACCTTTGAGAAGCCGAGCACCACAGCTAATTTTTATAGGGAATTTTTTTTTGGTCTGACTGCGAAGCTACATTTGACGATGCTTTTTAATATCTGTGATTCGTATGTTCGTCGAAGCGACCAGGAAAAAGTCAAAGTAGCATATTTATGGATCAGAAACCTAGCCAAAGATCGATTCACCATTGCTACCATGTCAATATAGAAGAAAGAGCCACGGGATCCTGATCAACAGTGCGAACTTTTGAAATTTCTTCAAGACCGGCTCCAAAAATGTCGTTCCACCTATGCTACAGCAAATTATTCTAGCGTGATTGATGAATATTCGTTGCTACAACCTCGAAGCAATGATGCTGAAGAAACACTAGGCTTTTCCCCTCTGAGACCGTCGAGGAGATTTGCATTCCGAAGACAGTATGGCCTCCCGTGAATGGGCGACCCAGAACTGGAGCTCCCAGATTTTTTGAATCATACGGCTCATCGAATTTTACCGTTGTTGTTTCAATCCCATGCCAATGCTACTCTGGATTGCCCACATGGCATCATTACTGTCAAAGTTGTTGAGCAGCACATTGAATTCCAATTTGTCTTCCAGTAATAATGATTATCATAAGGGGTATTTATTTTTAAAAATGTATGGCCGCCTTATATAGTGGGGCATATGGATTTATAGTGGGTGGACAACTTTGGTTTTAAATGTAAGAAAAGTGCCCATGATTATTGGCCAATATTTTTCCCACATGTGGTGGAAGGGCTTCATAGGGCCCATGTAATTCCCCTGCGTGGGAAATTTTAATGCTATTTTTTTTTCACCACAGAGCGATGCCGCCACAGTGCGAGGTTTTAGTTGCTGTTTTGGAGAGGCATGTTGTTTTTCATTATGATGAAGGCCCCTTTGATGGTGGAATATAGGGGTATTTATAGTCGTTGGAAACGGTTTTCCACGACGGACACATTGGTGGTGTCCAATTGTAATTCTGAGGCTGTTTCATTTGAATTTTTTAGCCTCAAAATTATTCTACCTTGGAGTGCACTTTTGGTTGTACCCGAAACTCCCAAGGTAATTTTATATGTGATCCTTGTACCTAGTGACCTTTTCTATACACTTGGCGAATGCAGCGGCTGGTTACCCATGCATTTCGGTGGGATGATATGGTCACCATAAGGACACTTATACTAGGCACTACAGACATAGACACCCTAGACTCTATCCGAGGTTTTTTTCAGATCTACTTCTGAAGACTACAGACGAAGACACTTCAGAAGATTCTCTTCTTTTCTTCTTCTCTCCTATTTTGATCTATGGCTCATTTTATTGTATTGAGTGCATTTTCGACAGAGACCGACACTCTTATATGGCTCATTTTTCCTTTCATTAGGTGCATTTTCGGCAGAGACCGACACCTTCTATATTGAGTTCACCATGAGGAGGGATTTCATACTCATGGTGAATCTAGTCAGTGACCTATGAGAGGCAACATCCTCTGAGGATGACCTGCAGAGGCAACAGACCCAAAAGTGGCTGACCCTGAGGCACCCATGATGACCCTGAGGCACTTAGACGGTTGATCCAATGGCAACAGACCCGTTGAAGTGGCTGACCCTAAGGCAACAGACCGAGATGTATACACAGTGGATCTAGCATTATTCATAGTTGGAGAGCCAAGTGCAAAGAGCACGAGCCTAGACCAAAAAAAAAAAAAAAAGGATGATAGGTTATTTTTTAGAGAAGTCAACATTAAGAGGGAATGTTACCTAATGTTGACTTGCTTTGTTTTTTCTTTAGTTAGGATAGTGCACTTTAAGGGGGAATGTTAGAGTTAAAGTGCACTATGCCTTCAATTTGACACTTGTCAGTTTCATTGACAAGTGTCATGTTCATCATATAGGCCTTCTGCCTATATATGTAACACATTTTTATCAATAAAATAATCCCATTAGTTTTCCCTCCTAACAGCTTATAAAATATTTTTGAGAGCCTTATTGATTATTATTTTTTGATAAGGATTTTTATTAAAAAAGACTTCGATGGGTGTGTTTATGAAGTTGGAGTAAAAATGTGTAAATTGAGTTATGCTTATCTTGTGATTATTATTTGAAGTCCACTAATCCTTATTGAGATTGAAAGGAAAGTTGTGTTTAGTGTCACTGATTTATGGATAACTTCTTGGCATCAAAAAGGTATGGGCACATTCTCCTATTTATTGTTTAGGGTGGTTTATTTCTAAAATATCATTGGAGTGAAAAGGATTGATTGTGGTTTCCTTTTTGAAAGTGGTTGGTTGAATGCTTCAAGGTTTTATGATTTGAGAGTTATTTTTAAATCTTGTTTTATAAGCATAGTTGTTAATGCCCATTGGTTGTGAAAGAATTAGAAAATAACATGAGTATCATTGTTATGTGATATTTATGGTTGAGCATTATTGGAAACATTTGAGTTGGTTGATACATGCTTAGACTAGGGTTTTTTGTGAGAAAGAGTAGTCCCTTGTTGTGATTGGTTGAGTTGAATTGATTGGGCTTAGTCAAGTGATTGTGTAAGGTGATTGGTCAAGTTCCATGAAATAAATTAATTCCATAATTTTGATTTGAGTTGAGAGTGATACTAGAACATGTTGAGTCTCTAATAATTCTCTTTATGCTTCTATGAGTTGACTTGAGTTCAGTTGAGATTGATTTTATTTGAGTTGAGTTGAGTTAATATTGAGATTAGAACATATTGAGTATCTAAAAATTCTCTTTATGCTTCTATGAGTTGATTTGAGTTGAGTTGAGTTGAGATCATTGTGGATTATTGTTGTCATCCATTGAAGAGTACATTGACATTCATTGTTGAGTTCATATTTGAGCTTTGCCTTGATATATTTGTGGATGATATTTGAGTGCTACTTGTACATGATTGATCGAGCCTTTGAGAAGGACTTTGAGGATAATTTGGGATAGCTTTGAGGATAGTTTTGGGATAACTTTGTGGACAGTTTTAGGATAGCTTTATGGACAGTTTTGGGACAACTTTGTGGATAGTTTTGGGACAACTTTGTGGATAGTTTTGGGATAGCTTTGTGGACATATTTGTGGAAAGTTTTGGGATATACTTGTTGGAGCAGATTTGGATAAGTTTTTGGTGAGCTTGGTAGAGCAGATTTGAACAAGTTCCTGGTGAGCTTGTTAGATCATATTTACGCAAGTTCTTCATGAGCTTGCTAGAGTAGATTTGAACAAGTTCCTAATGAGCTTGTTGGAGTAGATTTGGACAAGTTATTGCTGAGCTTTCTAGAGCAGATTTGGAAAAGTTCTTGGTGAGCTTGCTAGAGCAGATTTGGGCAAGTTCTTGGTGAGCTTGCTAGAGCATTTTTGGACAAGTTCTATGTGAGATTGTTATTTAGTTTTGGGCAAGTTTTGTGTGAGATTTTTATTCAATTTTTTACAAGTTTTGTGTGAGCTTGTTCTTCAATTTTGGACAATTTTTGTGTGAGCTTGTTATTTAGATTTGGACAAGTTTTGTGTGAACTTGTTATTACCTAGATTTGAGTAGATCAAAGAAATCATTGTATTGGATAAGTATCCTTATTTTTGTGTGAAATATTATAAGGAGATTATCTAGTGGAGTACCCCACATTGGGGGAACCACATTAAATATTGTGTCTCAATTTTGTGTGGTGACTTGTGCTCTTACTTACTACTGCTATCTGAGTTATTAATGCAAAATGCTATATTTGGTTATTGCAATTAAGGACATTAATTGATAGTTATTTGAAAAAAAAGTAAAAAGTGGTCTTATAATGTTCACTCCCCTCTCAGTATAAGCTTGTGTTCTTGAAAAACTTGGAAGTATTAGGCAATGCATAGATGGAGATCATCATCATGGCTACACATTATCGATCAATTTTTTTCTTATTCAACCACAACCACTCATAATCCATCTTGGATACATCTATGTCTCTTCACTCCACTCTAAAGAACTCCAATACAACCTGTTGTGGTTAATCCACAACACACCCCAAGATTGGGGACCCACCTTGTTGCAGGTTTTCAGAGAAAATCTCACTGACCCAGATGCCAAAAAATGAAGAAAAGGGGGCAAAATGTGCAAGTGTAGAAAAGTGTCACGAAATCGTGACATGTCGCGAAATCGCGACATGTCGCACCGTCGCCGCTGAAAAAAGAAAAGTGTCACGATATCGCGACATGTCGCTCCGACGCAGAGAAAATGGTCACGATTTCGCGACGTGTTTTGACGAAGTGTACGGACGATGAAAATGGCAGCGAAATCGTGACATGTTGCTCCGTCGCGGCCCAGAGAGGAGAGAGAAAGGCAGAAGGAAAAATTGTAGCGAAATCGTGACGTGTCGCAAAATCACGGTCAACATGGTCAACGGCAGCAGGTGGGCGAAAACGTCACGAAATCGCGACGTGTTTGATTTTCGCGGCTTGAAAGTGGATAGAGGGCATAGGGTAGAAAATGGTCATGAAATCGTGACAAAACTGGGATAGAGGTGCATAGCTTGAAGAGGCGTCGCGAAATCGTGACGTGTCACGTTTTTGCGATGCAAGTGGATAGAAAGGGCCGAAGGAGAAAATGGTCACGATTTCGCGACGTGTTTTGCCAAAGTGTACGACTGATTAAAATGGTCACGATTTCGTGACATGTTTCGAAAGTGGCCCGAAGGAGAAAATGGTCGCGATTTCGCGACGTGTTTTGGCAAAGTGTATGACTGATTAAAATGGTCGTGATTTCACGTGTTTTGGCAAAGTGGCCCGACAGGGAAAATGGTCACGATTTCAACGTGTTTTGGCAAAGTGTATGGCACAGAGAAGATGTCGCGATATCATGACAAAAATGAAGACCATGCCCGAAGCAGAGAAATGGTAGCGATATCGTGACAAAAATGAAGACCATGCCGAAGCAGAGAAACGGTAGCGATATCGCGACAAAAATGAAGACCATGCCCGAAGCAGAGAAATGGTAGCGATATCACGATAGAAATGAAGACCATGCCCGAAGCAGAGAAATGGTAGCGATATCATGACAAAAATGAAGACCATGCCCGAAGCAGAGAAACGGTAGCGATATCGCGACAGAAATGAAGACCATGCCCGAAGCAGAGAAAGCGGTAGCGATATCGCGACGGGTTGCGGTAAGATGGCCCGATGGGTAAAATGGTCACGATTTCGCGACGGGGTTACAGCCGAAGCGTACGGAGAATGAAAGCGTCGCGATATCGCGACATGTCACGATTTCGTGACATGTCGCGATATCGCTACGAAAGCAAAGAAGCAAGGCCACGGGCTATTTTTAGTCGAGATTTTTGGGGACCGTTACTGAGCATGCAGAGAGCGCTGAACACGTGGCAAAATGCATGAGGATCAGAGTAACGCTTCGAATCGACAGTTGTTGGCCGCAGAGAAGATCAAGCGTTGCAAATGCATGCGAAGGGTTAGAACACCAAGAGGCGGGAAACTAAAACGAAGCGTCCTAGAAACTGAAACGAAGCGTCACAGAGCAGCCGAGAGCAGCGACAGAAAGTTTAAATAGCAGAAATGTAAATGGATACGGGGCTGGAGATTGTAACAAAAAAGGACATTATTTGTTGAAATAAAGGAGTTATTTGGTAAAAGCGACTTTTGTGTGTAAAATCAAAAGGAGATCGAAGCTAAGACTACTGTTTTCATTGTCAATCTTTCCTTTGCATCATTTTTTCTTGTATCTATTCGTTTACGCCATGAGATGGGTTACGATAGGTGAATGATAGAATGATGCAGTTATGTTCTTTCCTTAGAGTCTTGCATCTGATCTGATTGGATTGTGTGTTAGTACAGGTCCGCTCGGTCGGGTTGTCTTAGAACTTCATCTCTTAACTTGGGGTTTTGCAGGGAGGAGATTGCTAACCAGATTAACATCCTTCTTTGGTTTTCCAGCTGATTTGTATAAGAACATTTTCTGTTTTAGTTCCTGATACGTTTAATCTCATATTAAAGACTAACGTTAAAATAACAGAATGATTAAACAAAGATAAAATGAACCAATTAACATTAGAATAAACCATTAATGTTAGAACATTAGAAGGATTTTTGTTGCATGATTGATTATTTTAACAAATTAGGGTTACAAAGTTGGCCGTGAATCAACAAAGGCCCCTTGTTAACAGTTACTTGCAGGATCTGAGTTATTCTGGGATATATTTGTTTATGTGCATTAAGTTGAAATCGGTTTTATGCATATAGAGATCTGTTCCACAAGAAGCTTGGAGAAATAAAAAATTAATAACTTATTTCTTTGCAAGAAAGAGTTTCCTGTCAGAAACTCTAGTTGTGTGGTCATTTTGTTGTGAGACAAAATATTCACTCAACATTTTGGCGCTAGAAGGAGGGCCTTCTTTATTGCTTTGTAATTTTGATTTGTTCTAACAATTAACGTGGGTAGTTTTGTTTCCACCCATTGTGCTTGCAGGTATAACATTTAGATATTTTATTTGGCAAGTGAGTTGAGAGAAATCTTTTAGAGTTCTAGAGTTTCCAAGCTGGCCCAACCTGAGTACATAGCTACAAGGTCTAAAACCACAGGGGAAACTATCTTCCAAAGCCTTTCTCCCACTGCTAGGAGGCCGAAAAACAAAACATTAGAGGTCGAAATACCACCCAATATACTTGAGTTAGGGATTTCTTTAGACTCAAGTACGTCTAGCAGGCTCGAGCCCTTAATTTCAAGTGCGATAGTAGCACCAGGTGTATCTGTCTCCACAGTTCCAAGCGGTTCCATTGTTCCCACAGGGTTAACACCTTTGAATAACATGGCCCAGTAGCAACAACAACAACAACAACCACCTGCCCTTTGGTATGGTGCTCAAAGTTCCCCCTTAGATATTCTCGGGGCAGTCCACGACTTGCCTAGAAACATTGAAAGGGGATTACCCAAATTCATTCACGATGGTCCCACAACAATAGAAGATCATGTCCAAATCTACAAAGATTACATGTTTAGGCAAGGGGTTACTCACGAGGACGTTGCTTGCCGAGTTTTCCCCGCTAGTCTAGACCCCACGGCCAATGAATGGTATCGAAATCTGCCAGCAGGGTCCATCACTTCATGGGCCCAATTAGAAACCGCCTTCATAAGCCAATTCAGAATGTTAGTGGATCCCTCCATAATCTATAATTTGTTCGTATCATGCAAAATATTACCCAATGAACCCATACGAACATTCAATCAGAGGTTCCAAAAACTATACACGAATGTGACTCGTCACTTTGCGGTAGATCCTGCGGTCGCCTTGCAATTATATTTCGGAGCCTTAGATCCTTTAACGTCTTTGTTGACTAGAAGGAACCCTCAAGTTACGACGCTTCCTTTGGCCTATGCAAAAACAATGACTCTCGAACAACAGATGAACTCGCCGGGGGCAGGATTGTCTCAATTGATCGGGATGGGACAATATGGTCCATACAGTCAATTTGCCATGATGAACCAGTTAATGGCACCACAAGTCCCTATGATGAATAATTTTCAAACACCCGCTCAAGTGGCGCCATTTCAAAGTTATCCGAATGCCTCAGTCCAAACGCAGGGATTAATTCAAAATAGCCCGATGGGTTTGCCTGGGTTCGGCATGGGCAGTAATTTGTTGACCATGCCGGGGTTTGCTCCCATTAGCACGCCAAGCCCAACGACTTATCCAACAGTTACTCCCATTCAAAGTGTGAATCCAGGGTGGAATCCACCTGCCCAGACCCAAGCTATTCAAAATGTGAATCCAGGATGGAATCCACCTGCTCAGACCCAAGCCATTGTACCTATTCCAGAGGTGGCTAATGCAACAAACACAACTGGACCCGAAATTACAGTGCCTCAACCTCAAGGGTCTGAATCCGCCATAGAAAACATGAAGGAAACCTTGGCCAAAGTTTTGGTCACGGTAGGAAATGTCAATAAAAAAGTGGACCAAGCCATGGGTCATAACCGGCCTCATAACCATAGAGGAAAAGGAACATACAACACGCAACCGAATAATGGGCGAGTACCCAATCCCGTAGCCAATCAGGCGGATGTCTCGAAAGATTTTGGAGAATCGGGACCCAGTGATAACGATTGTATGCACTGTGGCCACGAGAAGCATGAGTCTATATTGACCGAGGTTATACATTCCCAAGAAAGTGAAGAAGAGGAGGATGTAGAATTTTTTGGAAGCGAAGATGAAGAAACCTTGGAAGTTCATGCCAACAAACGTTTTGGGAAAGGAAATCACAAATATTACACTAGGAGTTCTAAGGAGCCCAAAACTTCCTCTACACCTCCAAACAATCAATTACTCCCTCCTGATTTTAAAGGAGAGGTCAATCCCCCTCCTCCATCCATGGTGGAAAAGTCTAAGATGGTGCAAGATATGCCAAACTCAGAAAAACCCACTTATGACTTAGTGGAAGACATGAAGAAGACTAAGGCCAACGTCTCGATGTATGACATGTCCCGATTATTAGGCCAAGAAGTAAGTTCACCAAAGAGATTAAATCCATCTGCCCAAGTTCATGAAGCCAAAAGTGCTGAGTCCCGAATGGTTTTACAAAAGGAAAAAAGAGATATACCTCCTTTTTTGATAACCATTAGAATTGCAAGTAAAAACTTGCACAATTGTTTAATAGACTCAGGGGCCTCGGCTACCATCATGCCCCTAGAAATCTATAAAAAATTGGGACTTACACCAAAGCCCTCTAGAAGCAGGGTGGTGCAGCTGGATAGATCAACCATGGAGGCAGTGGGAGAATTGGGTGATGTGCTTATTCAAGTCAATTCAGAACCTAGGGTTCAACAACGCATAGACATATTGGTGCTCGACATTCCTATCAAATATGGCATGGTTTTGGGAAGAGATTGGAGTAAAAACCTAAACGGTTACATTGTGACAGATTCTTCACATATGTGGTTGCCTTGGAGGGGAGTGGCCAATCAAATTCGGATTGATAGTGAACCCCAGGCTCAAAGAGATGATCACAGATTACAACAAACCGAATGAGATCCAGTACATTGAAGCGGAATTGGGAGCATATTGTTTGGACATAGAAACACCTGAAAATACCCAAGATGAAAGGATTGGGTGCAACGTAACTGAGGGACACCAGGACATTTGGACTTTAAGATTTGATGGATCCAAGTCCAGGCAAGGAGCAGGAGCCGGTATTGAATTATCATGTTCGGACAGAGAGCCTACGTTCGCCGCATACAGACTACAGTTCCCTGCCACCAACAATATGGCAGAATATGAGGCCTTGATTCTCGGACTACAATTGGCCCTTCGAAAGAAAATTAAATATATCAAGGTTCTTGGTGATTCGAAACTGGTGGTAAAGCAAGTCAAGGGACAATACGTATGTAAGGATAGGCGGCTCAGGCTTTATCGAACTAGGGTTAGAGATTTGATAGACGAGTTTCATGCTTTTAACATATCTCTGATTTCTAGGAAAGGCAATCGCCTGGCAGACTCCCTAGCCGTGGCTGCGAGTATGTTGAAGCCAGTGGACCATAAGAAATGCAAGAAGTTCTCCATAGAGCTGGTCCCTTGTCCCTCGATACCAGATAATGTCACGAATTTCCAAGTGTTTGACAGTGACAGGCACATATTCCATTTTGTCACCAATTCTGGTATATTTGAAAAGCAGGTTATAGATGAGGACGAAAGGGACCTAGAGGAGGCAGTTTTGGACGAAAAAGTTACTGGAAATAAGATGCCAGATGAGATGGCTTCATTAGAAAAAACTTTCGACATTGGATACCAACCCAGAGAGGGTAAAAAGGTTCCACCCCCCAGAGAGGCCTGTGATTTAGTTAACATTGGAAGTGCAGAAAATCCTCGAGAAGTATTCATAGCAAAAGCATGTACCAAGCAGGAGAAGGATTCCATCGCCAATGCATTAAAATAATACATAGACTGCATAGCCTGGAGTTATAAGGAGTTGAAAACCTATGATCAGAATGTCATAATGCACACGATTCCATTGAAGCCAGATTTCAAACCCTTCAGGCAAAGGCAAAGGCGAGTTAATCCATTATTAGAACCCTTGATAGAGAAAGAGGTGAAGCGATCGTTAGAAGCTAAGATCATCTTTCCTGTTAGGCATTCCACATGGGTTGCTAACCTGGTCCCCGTGAGAAAAAAGAGTGGAGAAATAAGGTTATGTATCGATTTTAGAAATCTTAATAAAGCCTCCCAAAAGGACAACTACCCGTTACCCACTATTGATGAAATACTCCAAAAGGTGAACGGGTCGGAGATGATGTCATTCCTGGATGGCTATTCGGGATATAATCAGGTCCTTATCCATCCTAGTGATAGGATGAAAACGCTTTTACCACAAAGTGGGGCACCTTTGCATACGGGAGAATGCCCTTTGGACTATTGAACGCAGGTGCCACTTTCCAGCGAGCTATGGACTTTGCTTTTAAAGGGCTCATAGGTAAGTGCATCATTGTCTATGTCGATGACATTCCTGTCTTTTCTAAGAACAGGGAAAACCACGTCAGGGATCTTAAGAAAGTTTTTCAAAGATGCAGGGAACACGGTATTTCTCTCAACCCAAAGAAATGCATTTTTGGGGTAACGAAAGGAAAATTGTTGGGGCATATAATATCTAAGGATGGAATTTCCATTGACCCCGAGAGAATAGAGGCCATACAGCAGATTCCTTGTCCCACTAGCAAGAAGGGGTTGAGATCATTTTTTGGGAAGATCAATTTTGTCAAAAAATTTATTGCAGATTTTGCAGAAATAGCAAAGCCTTTGAACGACATGTTAAAGAAAGAAGTCCAGATCAAGTGGACAAATGAAAGTATAGATGCTTTTAAAAATATCAAGGACGCGATTTCTAAAGCCCCGGTTTTAGTGAGTCCCGATTATACGAAGCCTTTCTATATCTACACCTTTGCTTCAGATCACTCCTTTGCGAGTGTTTTAACTCGAAGAGTGAAGGCAGCATTGAAAATCCCATTGCCTTCCTGAGTAGTCCTCTCAAAGATGCGAAGCTGAGATACTCTATTTTGGACAAGCAAATGTATGCTCTGGTTAAGACTGTGAAAAAATTCAGGCATTACATAGTCCACAGTAGGGTCTTTGCTATCGTCCCAGATCCTGCAGTCAAAGCCATGTTCATACAGAATGAATTGGGTGAAAGACGTGGTAAGTGGGTTTCAACTTTGCAGGAGTTTGATCTTGAGATTCAGTCGATGAAGATAGTTCGGGGGCAAGGGTTGGTTAAGGCAATAGCAGAGCAGGATCTAGCAATTCCATGTCAACATTATGAAGTCTCAGATATAACCAAAGATGAGTGGTATGCAGATGTGGTGTACTATCTACTAAATGGTGAATGTCCACCGCATTTGAATGCTACTCAACGAAGAGCCTTGCGTTTGAAGTCTGCTAATTTCCTAATTAGATCCGGCACATTATACAAAAAAAACCATGAAGGTATTTACCTTCGTTGCGTTGATCAAAAGGAGGCAGTGCAAATCCTCGAGGAATTTCATGGTAAACATGGGACAGGGCATGGGTCCGCTAATGCCACAGCCCATCAAATCCTCAGAGCCGGTTATTATTGGCCTCGTCTGTTCAAAGATGCCCATACTCATGTGAGGTCATGCCATACATGTCAAACTGCAGCCAATAGAGACAGGAACGCTTCCATGCCTTTACAATCCGTAATTGAGTCTAGACCTTTTGCGCAATGGGGCCTGGATTTTGTTGGGATTATCAGTCCCAATTCATCTGATTCCCACAAATACATTCTGACGGCTACGGATTATTGCACAAGGTGGACCGAAGCTATCCCCACAAAGAATGCTACTTCGGAGGTTGTTATTAAATTTTTAGAGGATAACATTGTCACTCGGTTCGGGATGCCTAACTCCATTGTAAGTGATAATGGTCCAGCTTTTTCCTCTCTAGAGTTTGCTAATTGGGCATTTGATAACAGCGTGAGTTTAAAATTCTCTTCCAATTATTACCCGCAAGGTAACGGATTGGCCGAATCATCTAACAAGAATCTGTTAAATGTCATAAAAAAATTGTTGGAAAGAAATCCGCGGGACTGGCACAACAAGCTTAAGTTGGCCCTTTGGGCTGACAGAATCAGAGTCAAAGAAGCAATAGGAACATCTCCTTACCATCTGGTTTATGGACAGGATCCCATTTTTCCTACAAATCTCAGATTACAAACACTGCATTTCATGAAAGATTATTTCGGAACTAATGATAAACTTAAGTCTAGACTAACGCAATTAATGCTTCGGATGAAAAAAGGGATGAAGCTATGCTTCATTTTAGTAAACACCAGGATGTAGTAAAAATATGGTTTGACAAAAAGTCTAGAGCAAAGGCTTTTAAAATATCAGATCTAGTGCTGTTATGGGATAAAAGACATGAGAAGAAAGGGGAGCATGATAAGTTTGATTACCTTTGGTTGGGTCCCTACCAGATTTCAGAAGTCCTAGGGGAAAACAGTTTTAGACTAAGAACCTTGGATGGAAAGGATTTGGCATTACCTATCAATGGGTTGCACTTGAAACACTACTTCCAGGCTTGAGGCAACTGGGTTTGTATTATATGTAATTATGCCATGCTTTGTTTCTTTTGTGTGCAGATTTGATACTTAAGTGTGTGTTCTTGACATGTCTAGTTTTGTATTAATGTTGTGCTTGGTTTCTTTTGTGTGTAGATTTGATATTTAAGTTGGGTGTTTTGACATGTTCAGGTCTTTGTATTAATGTTGTGCTTTGTTTTGTGTGTGCAGGTTGGACATTTAGGTGGTGTGTTTATTTGACATTTTTTCATTGTCTTATATATAAAAAAAAAAGGGAATAAAAGTTTGAAATGTTAAACACATGCCTAAGATTGGGAGAATATGAAGCATTGGAATTATATTGTAAAAGCTCCACATGTAATACAAACAGTTAATTAATATCGCTTGAGGCTTGTGATGCATGAAGTAGTCAGTTTTACAAATTATGGTAATACTTCAGTTGCAATTTAAAGAGCATTGCATTCATCTTACATCTCACTTTGCATATACATGCCATCTTAGTTGCATATGCATTTCAGATACAAATCATTAAAGTGTGTTAAATCCTCTTAAGGTTATACTATAACATAAATAAAGAAAAATCCTAAGGTTGGAAACTGAGCCCCAGGATATCTAGAACCAAGCACAATTTGTACACACTAAAAAAGATCTTGGGCAAAATGATCAAAACCTTCCTTGGAAGAAAAGGGTCAAGCGAAAGGAATATTTCATGTCTATCCTATTATGCAACATGATCCTTAAAACAGTGGTTTTTACCACTTCCATTAAGCTTAAAGCCTAAAATCAGAGTAGTAAGGATAGGGTTAAGTCCTCATCAAACTTAGGTTGAGGATCCAACTCCCCAAAGCTTTGATTTGACCCACATGGAGTAGTAAGGATAGGGCATAATTCTCATCTCGCCTAGGTTGAGAATCTGATTCCCCAAAGCTCATATGTCTCATATCAAGATAAAACTTGGATTGGAAGGATCGTACTACTTGTCCTCTGCAAGGGATGGGTAGTCATCCCCAAGGTCTAAGTAATAAAATAATATTCTTCATTTTCATCTAAGTCTTGGATTGGAAGGATCGTACTACATGTCCCTGGCAAGGATGGGTAGTCATCCCTAAGATCCAAGAAGTAAAATTAACTTTTTCCCATCTCATATTTATATTGGATTGAAAGGATCGTACTACTTGTCCTCTGCAAAGGATGGGTAGTCATCCCCAAGGTCCAAAGAAATGAAGTTAAGTCATGGATTATGGGGTTAGGTATGCCCATGCACGACAGCATGTCTTGTCTAAAAAACAAGACCACTGACTGTTCAGAGGGTTGGACTAGCATGACCATTTCTTCCATAATTGGTTAAATCATTTTGCTCAAAGTGAGGTAATGAATTCCAAATCAGAGTAGTAAGAATAGGGTTAAACCCCCATCTAGATTAAGTTGGGAGTCTGATTTCCCAAAGCTCTGATTTCACTTTCACTTACACATAGGTTCAAGATAATAGTGACTCATAACCAACTTTGGGATCTAATAAAACAATTCATTATACACATGGTTGATCCTAAGAGGGTTTGACAATCTTGAATATTTGTATATGATGTTAGAAAGTCTATGCATTTGTAGAAGCAAATCTCTAAGCATTTTTCATTAGGTTTCACAAATCATTTACAATCTCACACATGCATGCATGCAAAGCCGACAATGGAAGGTTGATCAAGTCCAAGCGATGGGGAATGAAAACAAATAGCACACACCGAGCTAATACTAATGATTCCGATGTTTCATGTACTTCTGATCTGTTGGTATTTGTTTATCTTTTATGTGCTAACGCCTGTATCTAAGCTCATATATTTCAGGTTGGGTTCTCACAAAATGCTCTGGAGCATTTGACAGCAGAGTCACCATTTGTTGTGGTTAATCCACAACACACCCCAAGATTGGGGACCCACCTTGTTGCAGGTTTTCAGAGAAAATCTCACTGACCCAGATGCCAAAAAATGAAGAAAAGGGGGCAAAATGTGCAAGTGTAGAAAAGTGTCACGAAATCGTGACATGTCACGAAATCACGACATGTCGCACCGTCACCGCTGAAAAAAGAAAAGTGTCACGATATCGCGACATGTCGCTCCGACGCAGAGAAAATGGTCACGATTTCGTGACGTGTTTTGACGAAGTGTACGGACGATGAAAATGGCAACGAAATCATGACATGTTGCTCCGTCGCGGCCCAGAGAGGAGAGAGAAAGGTAGAAGGAAAAACTGTAGCGAAATCGTGACGTGTCGCAAAATCGCGGTCAACATGGTCAATGGCAGCAGGTGGGCGAAAACGTCGTGAAATCGTGACGTGTTTGATTTTCGCGGCTTGAAAGTGGATAGAGGGCACAGGGTAGAAAATGGTCATGAAATCGTGACAAAACTGGGATAGAGGTGCATAGCTCGAAGAGGCGTCGTGAAATCGCGACGTGTCACGTTTTCGCGACGCAAGTGGATAGAAAGGGCCGAAGGAGAAAATGGTCACGATTTCGCGACGTGTTTTGCCAAAGTGTACGGACGGAGAAAATGGTCATGATTTCAGTGTTTAAAAGTGAAAGAAGGAGAAAATGGTCACGATTTCGCGACGTGTTTTGGCAAAGTGTACGACTGATTAAAATGGTCACGATTTCGTGACGTGTTTTGGCAAAGTGGCCCGATAGGGAAAATGGTCATGATTTCGTGACGTGTTTTGGCAAAGTGTACGGCACAGAGAAGATGTCGCGATATCACGACAGAAATGAAGACCATGCCCGAAGCAGAGAAACGGTAGCGATATCGCGATAGAAATGAAGACCATGCCCGAAGCAGAGAAACGGTAGCGATATCACGACAAAAATGAAGACCATGCCCGAAGCAGAGAAACGGTAGCGATATCGTGACAGAAATGAAGACCATGCCCGAAGCAGAGAAATGGTAGCGATATCATGACAAAAATGAAGACCATGCCCGAAGCAGAGAAATGGTAGCGATATCGCGATAGAAATGAAGACCATGCCCGAAGCAGAGAAAGCGGTAGCGATATCGCGACGGGTTGCGGTAAGATGGCCCGATGGGTAAAATGGTCACGATTTCATGATGGGGTTACAGCCAAAGCGTACGGAGAATGAAAGCGTCGCGATATCACGACATGTCGCGATATCGCTACGAAAGCAAAGAAGCAAGGCCGCGGGCTATTTTTAGTCAAGATTTTTGGGGACCGTTATTGAGCATGCAGAGAGCGCTGAACACGTGGCAAAATGCATGAGGATCAGAGTAACGCTTCGAATCGACAGTTGTTGGCCGCAGAGAAGATCAAGCGTTGCAAATGCATGCGAAGGGTTAGAACACCAAGAGGCGGGAAACTGAAACGAAGCGTCCTAGAAACTGAAACGAAGCGTCACAGAGCAGCCGAGAGCAGCGACAGAAAGTTTAAATAGCAAAAATGTAAATGGATACGGGGCTGGAGATTGTAACAAAAAAGGACATTATTTGTTGAAATAAAGGAGTTATTTGGTAAAAGCGACTTTTGTGTGTAAAATCAAAAGGAGATCGAAGCTAAGACTACTGTTTTCATTGTCAATCTTTCCTTTGCATCATTTTTTCTTGTATCTATTCGTTTACGCCATGAGATGGGTTACGATAGGTGAATGACAGAATGATGCAGTTATGTTCTTTCCTTAGAGTCTTGCATCTGATCTGATTGGATTGTGTGTTAGTACAGGTCCGCTCGGTCGGGTTGTCTTAGAACTTCATCTCTTAACTTGGGGTTTTGCAGGGAGGAGATTGCTAACTAGATTAACATCCTTCTTTGGTTTTCCAGCTGATTTGTATAAGAACATTTTCTGTTTTAGTTCCTGATACGTTTAATCTCATATTAAAGACTAACGTTAAAATAACGAGAATGATTAAACAAAGATAAAATGAACCAATTAACATTAGAATAAACCATTAATGTTAGAACATTAGAAGGATTTTTGTTGCATGATTGATTATTTTAACAAATTAGGGTTACAAAGTTGGCTGTGAATCAACAAAGGCCCCTTGTTAACAGTTACTTGCAGGATCTGAGTTATTCTGGGATATATTTGTTTATGTGCATTAAGTTGAAATCGGTTTTATGCATATAGAGATCTGTTCCACAAGAAGCTTGGAGAAATAAAAAATTAATAACTTATTTCTTTGCAAGAAAGAGTTTCTTGTCAGAAACTCTAGTTGTGTGGTCATTTTGTTGTGAGACAAAATATTCACTCAACACAACCTCCTTACTATCATTAGCTACCGCCCTCATCGGAACACCCTCGATCGACAACTTGTAAATACGTTATATATCCTCCAAGATAATAGTCATTTCCCTAGTGGGAAAATGATATGTGTTCCTATCCACATACCATTGCTCACATAATACAAACACATATGCTATGTTGGCATGTATACTTTTGCACTCCCACACACCTCAGATCCATATGTCATCCAACCACTTTAGCTCATCCAGCTTATTTATAAACTTATCAAAATCCTCCTTCATCTTTCACATGCGATGATGCAACTCGAGAATTTTTAACTATTCATCCACAAAAAATCAAAATAAAACATATATTAGTAATCAATTCAATAACAAACCATCAATCAAATTTACAAATTAACATAATTTAATTTGACACATAATTCGATACATAAAACAGTGCATAAGTCACATCACCAAACATTTCAATAAAACAATCACATATTTGGATACCCATTTTGTCATTTTATGGCAAAATTTAGAACAAATGTGACAAACAGTACATATTTCACTTCCAACAACCAAAAATAAAATCACCCACACATTCACCATGGCACAAAATTCAAAACATAATCAATTCATTCAACATACAAAAACAAAATACACTTTTGAATACCCATTTGCCCACTTTGTAGTAAAAATGTCGATAAAATTCAAAAACAACATACAAACCAACACGGATTTCAATGTCAATGTTACCATCCACATACCAAAATAGAACAAACACAAATGCATGCAATATAAAAATAACAGTCACATTTTTTAACACCCATTTTGCCACTTCATGGTGAAATTTCAAATAGATGTAGAAATAAGTATAAATCGGGCTCCCTATAACTCATTTTTAATTTCACACCACCTACATATTGGCACATAAATCAAAGTCAGGCCAAATGAAATCGTCTACAAAAACAAACATATTTGGATACCCATTTCGCCCTTCTATGGTGGAAGTATCGTCGGTTTTCAAAAATACTATCTCTAAGGTGGCATATTAAATAGTCAAAATTTATTACTTTACACCCAAACACAACACATTTAGAAATCATGCTAAACGAAGGTAGAAAAATATAATAGTCACATAACTGGATACCCAATTCCTACTTTTACAAAAAACATGTAAAAACATTCCACATAGTACACCATTGCTTCAAAAATAGATGGTCAAACTTTACACCTACTCTATCCATTACCCGGTCAAAATTGTGGCAAAACAAGTCAAACCTAGAAAAAAATTACATTTTTGGGTACCCATTTGGCTTTTTTATCACTTTGTCTTCAAATTTCAATTAAAATTTGTAATTTTTTTACAAAATGGGATGAAAACCTCCCCCTAATTTACTTTTCTCTAGAAAATTAAACAAACAATAAAAAAATGAGATAGGTAAGACCACTTATTGATAGATCTCCAAGCCTGCTACCAGCTCCTGGTCATCCCCTCGTCATCCTATCATCTGAACTTCCAACCATCACACTCGCATGTCACCGAATGCCTCTCTCGCACGCTCTCCATCACTCGTCAATGTCACAATGAGGTCCTTCTCCCTCCAAATTACCTTAAAAATACCCTAAACCCTAATTCACCCCTTGCCCTGCAATTTAGGCTTGATTCACCCCTTGCCCCACAAATCAGGATCCAATTCACCCCTACCCCATGAATTAAGCATAAGATGCCCAAAACCAATCAAATTCATTCCAAAACCCTAGTAAATCATGCACATGTATCGTAAAACCCTAGGAACCCTTCTAAAATATCCTCTCACCTATTTTTTCATCATGCATTGGTATCTTATCAATCACTACATCATAAAATCACCACATTTCATTTACCTCATTGTTGATTCCTTGTTTAAGGGGGTATTCATATCCAAAGTTAGCTTTGCATGCAACCACACAACTGAAAATCCAAAAGTGCGAGTAGCACATTTGTCTATGAAATTTTTTGTTGAAGATTATCTTACAAAATAATCTCAATCTCAACTAGACATGCGTTATATCATGAGAGCTATGTGTTTCAATGGAGAAATCAATCTAAGCATTCAAGTACATCAAGTACATAATGAATGATACATTTGATGTAATCCTAGTGCAACATTTGGAAAAGGATATCACGACCATGATGATCTGGTCACGTTTGAATAATACAAATTTCTCTTTAGCTCAAATGGTTTGACACTTGTCACCTTGTTCTCCTCAATCAATCAACAACAAATATTTAGATAGGCTTTTGTCCTATTCATACTTTTGGACCATGTTAATATGGTCACAAAAGCAAAGTAGTCAAAAGTTGTGATTCTCAAGAAACTACTATGGCATTAAAAATGTCATACGGACTCAACAAAATCATAGCATTGCATTCGTAATCATTCATTTCCATTCATCAACATTGTTTTTATTTTTTCATTTTCTTATTATTTCCTTCTTATCTTATCTCCTTGGATATCTAGTTAATGGGTATGGTCACACTTTGAGCGGTTACATATTCCATTCCCCTTCTATCCTTTTTCCTCCTACACAAACCCTTCATATTTTTGTATTAAACTGTGTTTCGCACAGTATAGTACAAAAAGGGGTAAAATATAGACACCCAAAAAGTCACACATTGATATCTCTCCATATCCATAGGTGATTACAAATATACCTAGGATATTGTAGACTATTGAGGTCATGCGTAGTCATGTGTAGTCACGCGTAGTCATGTGTAGACTGCCATAGTTTGCCACAATAGTGTGTAGACTTCCATATACCACTTCATCAAATTTTAGGTCCAAAACCCTAATAAGCCTTCAAAATCACATCCCACACATTAGAATATCCTTTGAAAACCTATTTACACTCAATTAAGGCCCCCATGGGCCGTTAATTAACAAATGCAATTATGAAGTCAATTCTTAAAATCTAATTTAATTTTGACTTCACTTAAGTCACCTTTTTAGGGAAAAATTTATTAGTTGAACTCTTAATCCTTAAGTAACACTAATTGCATCCTCCCACATCTATGTAATTAGGGTTAGCTAAGATATTTTTCTAGGAAACCTAATAAATCTCTAATTTTACTTAGGATATCCTAATCCTAATTAGACTTAATACTTCCTCACACATGTGTGAGGATAGGATATTTCCTATGAGGAATGTGAGGCCTCCATCTCACAAACCCTAACCTAAATTTGGTTAGACTTGAGCTTAGAGTTAGTTTACTTAACTCCCCCCCTTCACCTTGCCTTTTCCTATAAATAGTGGGTCTTAGACCCCTAATTACCTCTCTCTTCATTAATGATATAAGCATAGAAAATCTATTGAATTCAACACTAAAGTTTGAACAGTCAGATTTTATAGCAAATAGAAGCATAGTAGCATCCAAGGAGCCTCCCTACCAAATCATTTCAGCATAATACCACTTATAGTAGGATTTGCCCCCCGTCCCACAAATCTGGTTCTGTTTCACCCCCCAGGTGGCGATTTCAATCTACAAATCCCAAATAACCTCAGATTTGGCAGGTAAGCTTCCATTTATCATTTTTAAGTGTTTAGCATAATTTATTTCAATTTTCAATATGCTTTTATGTTTATTAAGTCTTCATAACCAAGGGGCCTAACCAATGCAAGCCCTCCAACCAACTAATCCCCTTTTGTAGGTTCTTCACAGGTCAAAAGAGGAAAAACACCATCAACTACAACCTAACGGTGGATCACAAACCCATATATATTGAGGGATGATAGAAGGCGGTATCAAGACTATTGTGAAGTTTATTAAAAAATGTATTATGAAATGGAAACATGTCCCTATTGTAACCTATGTTATATTTGAATATAAATGAAATATAGATTTCTTGTTCAACATACTTTGTGTTTATGTTGTTAGACCAAATACCACTTTCCACCCATTTTAGATAGGGAAAAAAAATTTATGCTTCACTTGGTACTCCATAAATTATTTGATTACCTTGGATGTTGTAGGCTCAAAAGGCTACATCACAGAATAGTGTAACCAAATTTTCCAAAAAATGGCTAAGTGTTGAAGAAGAGTCCTAAAACCATGGTCAAAGTATAATCAATACCACTCAACATGAAGAAGAGCATAGACACAGGAGTTAGTCTGAAAACTATATTCATTTTTTTCAAAAGGAAGATAAGGTGGGAACAGAACATGGCCATGGGATTTTTACTCTAAACCATGATTTTCCCCAAATCCATGGTTAGATTGGTCAAAATTTAGTTTTTTTAAGTTTTGATCATGGCCATGAGCATTCCTTTATAAATAGTGTGATAGAAATATGGATGCATGCTTAAATTAAGAGGAGCACAACCACATATGTAAGGCACTCAAAACCATGATTTTTCCTTGAAGGCCCAAATTGAGTTCCCCTAAACCAATTCAAGAAGATACAACTAGAGGCCATTGATTCTAAGCAAGTTGTAGAGAATAGAACTCCATATAAAAATCCTTGTAATTCTCATAATAATTATCAATGTAAAAAAACTATAAATAGAGGTCGAACCCTCACTTTAAAGGGATAGCTCTGAAGTGTTTGCTTACATTGTTGTAAACTTTTCTCACAATCAAATAAAGGATAATTACTTGGGATATTTACCTCTAATTTGTGATCTTCTTCATTATTTGGTATTAATATTATGAATTCATTTATGTTAATATTGTTGGGGTAGTCTATTCTATTAATATTGGATTGCTAGCCTAGGGAAATTGGAATGATTTATACTATGAATGTATGCTTCTAGGAATTCATTTATGCTAGTCTAAGTATTGGTTTATTCTATTGATATTGGATTACTAGTATCTTATATGTTTGAAATGGTTCATGTGGTATGCTATGATCTTTAATTGTGAAGAGCACATATTATGAATGTTGTTATTCCCAATGGTTTTCTTATATCTAATTTATGAGAGGTTTTTGGTAGAAGCCTATGTTTTTAGCTTCATTCATCCATTTTACATTTCATACTTCCTTACCCTTTCTCATCCCTATCCCTAACATATTTTCATTTTATTTTGAGCTTAAAAAATTCAATGTTCAATAGGTTGACAAGGAACCAACCTACTCTAGAGGTTGAGTCAAAGTAATTTGATTCATCCAATATTTAGTTTGGAATATAACTAGAAGGTGTTCACCTTCAATACTAATATTTAGATGATAGTTATAGTGCATTGTTATCTAGATGTCAATCCAAACCATAACAATTTCTAGTATTCCTGGGGGACCTTTCACAAGGTTTTTTTTCCAAAGGAATCAATATTTAGTGAATTGCCTTAACCTCATCAAGTGGAGAAAATAAATTCACTTGGTGAATCCCTAAGTATAAGAACCTAGAAGCCCTTATTTATCATCATTATATTTCATGTTTACTAGGTTGACTGCAAAAAATAGCCAAGAACCAATACCTTTATTTGAGATTTTTTCAAGAAATACTAGGCATTCAATATATCCTTATTCTAAGTCTACTTTTGAGGATATTGAGTCAACACCAACTTGTTTAGCATCCCCTGAATTAGATTCACCAAGTACTCTAGTTACAATGGCTCAAGAGCAAGATGTTGGTCAACAAGATTTTTCTAATTGGAATACTTTGTGTCCTTTAGGTCTTCTACACATGAATTATATTCCCCAAACCACACTAAAATATATACCTACATAATATGGTTCTAGTAAAATCCCCTATGAACATTATCAAGATGTTTTATCATTAACATCTATCCATAATATCATAAATGAATATATTATTACCAAACTTCTAGCATTATCTTTTAGAGGTAAATTTAAGCATTTTGTTAGAACCCTCAAATACAATAACATTCATTCATGGGTTGATTCAGTAGGTCATTTTGTTAAATAATTTAATGAGTCTGTATATCCTTTCTCACTTCTAACCCAATTTATTGTCATTCAAATATATTCTCAATATTTTGTCTCTGATCTTAATCTAAGGTTTATTATAACATAGAAAAGAATTCCCCATGAATTTAGACTAGCAAATTCCCTTGCCTATATGTATTATATAGAGCCCTTGGTCCATATTTAGGCATGCAAACCCAATAATTAGGGGTAACCTCTTTTCCACAAGTTTATCAAATGGCTATTCATGCAGACAATATCCTAATTTTAGTGGGTAGATTTCCTCCCAATCTTGTTATGCTTTACTATCCTGAAATCACTCAACAACCTCCTCAATCAAAGGCAACATCATTTCTCCCTATGGATATTCCACCATTGTCAACCCAGTTATCTTTAGTGGCTCCAATCCCTCCTCCAAAAATACCATCTACTTTGATACCTTTCCCTCCTCTCCTAGCTTAAGAACCTCAAGAATCACCCTTATTGCTTGACATTTATAATACCCTAAAAATAATTAATAACAAGATAAATATTGTGGAGAAGAGAGAGAAATAGAAAGGTCTCAACATGGGATATTTCCATATATAGATAGGGATAATAGGCTTGGTACAAGTAGCAATATAATTCCTAAGGTTAGCATTAATCATGAGGATCATGATATAGATCTTCAAACTAATGGATATGCTTGGTGTCTTATGTGCAATAATCCTCATAGCCCTAATACTTGTATCATGTATCGACATCATGTATAAAAAGCTATAGAGAATGGATAAAGAAACCAAAATGGAATATTGAATATGCTTTGGGAGCCTAACAAATAGTAGTTGGATATGATTCCTTAAATAAAGAGGTAAACTCTATATTGACAAGATCAAGAAAGAAACCATTGTAGGTTAATCCACAAAAAATGGGACAATTCCAAGTTCCTTTTCAAAAGAAAAGGTAACAACCTCTACCAACTAATGATAGATTTTTAGTTCCACATGGAGGTGAAAAGAGTAACCCTATTTCCAATGAATAAGAGAGTGATAAATCCACCCCAAAATAAGGTGATCAAGAAAATATAAAGTAACACTTAGGTTCCAAAGAGGAAGCCAAAGAGAAGTTAAAATTTCCTTCTATCACTAAGAGGTAAAGAATTGAAGCCACCCAAAAATATAAAAGGAAATTTGTGGAGTCAAAAAAGAATAATGATAAAATTCCTTTAGAAAATACTGACTTCAATATTGTAGAGGAATTGAAGAGAAACTCTTCTAAGGCTAGTTTGTATGATACACTCTTCATTCTTGGTCAAATTGACCTGCTAAAAGCTTATATAAGTAGAAACTCTCAAGATAAGAATATTACAATGTTCAACCTAGCACATGATCAGGAAAAAATGACTCCATCAACATCAAAGAATAAGACCCCTATTTTTTAAATATCATTAAGATGGAAGGTTGGGTTGTGCATAGTTGCATGATAGATTCAAGTGCTTCAACTATAGTTATACCTAAAACAATTTGTGAAGAAATGGGTATGGAATATACATGTTCTTGCCCAAGGTTTTTATAATTAGATGAGACACCAGTAAAAACCATTAATGTATTTAATATTTTTATTATGAAATTACACAAAGCCCTAGAAGTTACTATAGTACAAGAGATAATATTGGTTGATATATGTATTTAGACTATTCTTGTCTGATGATCCCTCATAAAGGTAAGATAATTAAAATAGTCCCTGAGAAATCAGTGGCCTACCACATTCAAAAAATTTAGAATGATATGTACAATCATTCTATCATGGAAGAACCAAAATTGGTAGAGAAATTAGAAGATTTCAAAATTAAATATGAGATACCATTTAGGAAGGATCATAGCTTCCTCAAAACTAGGGTGGGCATCTATAGAATTTCTTTTGAAATAGATAAAAGGACTCCTACTATATCTAATCAAGCCTTGAGAGAGTCTAAAATTTGGACTATGCACTTTGATGGAGCAAGGTGTAAAAATGGAGTAGGAGCTGGATTTATTTTGAAATATCCCTTAGAGGTAGTAAAGAGATTTGCATTTATACTGACTTGATCCTATACCAATAATGTTATAAAATATGAGGCCTTATTCTTATGTTTGATTCAGGTGGAAAATATGGGTATCAAGTTGTTAGACATATATGGTGATTGTTAATTAGTGGTGAATCGGGTCATAGAAAAAGGTAATAGAAAACATAATTACTTAAAGACCTATAGGATTAGATTATGGGACTTAATGGAGTCTTTTTATGCTTTAAACAAAAAATCTATTCCTATGCAACATAATGTGTTAGTTGATGCTCTAGTTGTAAAAATTTCAAATTTATTCCATCTTCATATTTTGGGTAAGCCAAAAATAAGAGTCAAGCTAGTTTTCAAGCCCTCAATACTAGATAGATAGAATTTGGCAGGTATTTAAAAATTATGACTAGATCATTGAATTATTATTCAGGGATGATTTTTCTAACTTGCAAGAAAAAATTCCTCAAGAAGTTGAACAATAGGATATCATACAATTAAAGAATAATCATATACCTAAAGGTTTGATCACACTAGAAAACCTCTTTGATAATGAAGATGGCAAAAAGTATAGAACAATAAAAATTGATTATAAAGTTTATAAAGAAGTAGAACTTGAAAATGAAAAGAATATTAATATTGGCATTTAGTGCTCCCTAGAGGACCTCAGAAATTTTAAATATTTATGCCTCTAGTATCAGGATATTATAGCCTAGACCTATGAAGATTTGAAGGTATATGATAAAAAGGTAATCCAACATACCATTGAACTAGTTCCTGAGGCAAAACCATTTAGACAAAAATAGAGACCAGTGAATCCTAAAATTGAGTTCATCATGAGACAAGAATAATATTCCTAATTAAACATTCCACATGGGTTGCCAACTTGGTACTTGTGAGAAAGATAAATGGAGATATTCACTTGTGTGTGGATTTAAAAAATCTCAATAAGCTATCTTTATAGGATCATAACCCTATCATAGATAGATAAAATTCTACAAGTTGTTGCAAGGATTGAGAGGTTTTTTATATTATATGGCTTCTCTGGATATAATTATATTTGGGTGAAAGATGACGATTAGTTCAAAATAGCTTTTACTACCAAATTTGGTACTTTTGCTTACCAAAGAATGCCTTTTGGGTTGTCCAACATAGGAGCTACATTCCAAAAAGCAATGGATTATGATTTTCATGATTTAATAAATAATATAATTCTTATATATTTAGATGACATGACTATGTGTTCTCATGAAAAATAGGTACATTTGAGGCATTTGAAACAAGTTTTTCGTAAGTGTAGGGAAATTGGTATATCTCTCAATCCCAAAAAGTCAATATTTCTATTTTATGAAGGAAGGTTATTGGGGCATGTGGTATCCATACAAGGGATGGAAATTTATCCAGATAGAGTTAAATACATATTGGTCCTCCCTTTCCCATGAATAAGCAAGTTTTGCAATCCTTCTTTAGATAGATCAATTTTGTAAAAAAATTCATATCAAATTTTGCTCAAATTATAAAGCCTATTTGAAATATCCTTAGAAAAAAAATTGATATCAAGTGGAATAATATAGGAAAGTAGGCTTTTTAGCTAATCAATTAGTCTATTTATATAGCTCCAATACTAGTTAACCTAGATTTTAGTAAAAAAATTGTTCTATATGCCTATGGTGTTGATGAAATTTATGCTATAGTGTTGGCACAAAAGGATTATACAAGGGATGAACACCAAATTTTCTCTTAAATTCAAACTCTCCATGAGTACCAAACAAAGTATAACTTCATTGAAAGGTAGGTTTTCATAGTCATGAAATCACTCAAAAAGTTTAGACATTTTTTGGCTCAAAGCAAGACCATGTTATATGTGGTGCATCCAAATGTTAAAAACTTCATCCTACAAGGAGAATTAGGTAATAATAGAGTAGGATAGATTACTAAAATTTCAGAATACGATGTAGTGATCCATCCTACAAAGTTGGTAAGAGGTAGAGAATTATATCAGGAACTAGCAGCCATAATAGGCTTAGACCAAATGGTAGTTTTTTTAGTCAGCAAAATTAAACCAAGAACAATATGGTATTCTAGAGGATATATATTGGGTATATTAGCTTATAAAATACTTTCAATCAAGGGTATGCCCTAAGTCCTTAATGATTCATAGAGAAGAAAATATAATATGCAAGTCTTGAAATATACCCTCCTATCTAAAGGGATATACATAAAGAATATTGATGGTGTTCTTCTAAGGTGTGTGAAAGATAATAAAAAATAAAATATTTTGGATGAATTCCATGAAGGGTTGTCAGGTGGACATTATTCATTAAGGACAACTACAACAAATATAATAATAGCAAGCTACTACTAGCCCAAAATTTTTGTTAGCACATTCAAAATAGTAAAAGCTTATGGAGAATGTCAGAGGTATGTGGGGAGAAATAAAAATGCATCATTTCCACTAAGACTAATTTAGGTAGAAGAGCCTTTATAGCAGTGGGGATTGGATTTTATCATAATTATTAACCTAAACTCTTCAACAGGCCATACGTATATCCTAACTACTCCTGATTACTTCACCATATGGGTTGAAGCAATACCTACTAAGAAGGCTAATCAAGAAGTTGTGATTGAATTTGTGGAAATCCTCATTACAATTTTTGGCATACTTGATGCTTTAGTAAGTGATAATGGTCCATATTTTATTGGAGTAAGGTTCATAGAATTTTCTAGTATATATGACATCTATTTGAAGAACTCCTCAAACTATTATCCTTAGGGTAATGGGTTGGTAGAATCTACTAATAAGAACTTGATCAAGATTCTAAAAAGAACCTTGAAGGATAACAAAAGAAGTTGGCACCTTGTGATGAATCAAACATTATGGATAGATAGAATAACTATGAAAAGGTCAATCAACTTATCTCCCTATGCACTAGTATATGAGAAAGAGGCCATCCTTCCTATTCATCTAGAAATACCTACTCTAAGATTAACTAGCAAATATTATGCACCAGAAGAGAATCCAATCGAGATAAGGTTAATGCAATTATTACATTTGGAAGAGCAAAGGACCACAACTTATGTGAATTTTCAAATGCACTTGACAGAAACCAAAGGATGGTTTGATAAGAAAGCTACATTTAGGAATTTTAGAATTGGATATCTAGTCTTAATATGGAATGAAGGCAAATCTAGATTGAGAAATCATCTAAAATTGTATTCATCTTGGGAGGGTACCTTCACCATCATTGCAACTAAACAACACAATGCCTTTCAACTACAAGATCAAGAAGAGAGAATCCAACCAATATCGATTAATGAATATCATCTTAATATCTTTTTCAAATAAAATCCTTCTCTTGTATCATATGCATTATATGTTGTATAAATACTTTGTTATTATTTAATTTTTTGTCTTTGAAAGAAAAAATAAAAGATAAAATTGACTATTAAATGAGGTCACAACCATGAGATTCCACAAAACTATGATTTAGCATAAGTTGGTTTAGAGCAAACTTTCTAGATTACTCAGGATATGAGATGGCTCTATTCCATAGTAAAAAATTAAGGTCCAAGGAGTTTGAGAACTTTTTGGATCATGACCGTGTAATATTTAGTTCTATGGTGTTGTGTTTAACAAGGATAATGAACCCTAAGACAGAAAATCTCATCATTGACCATCCTCAAACCACAAGCAGCACACCAAAAGGTGATTTTAAATTATAAAGGGAGAATCATGGTCATAGGTTTCCTCAAAATTTTACCACCTCTAGAGTACAAAGGCCAATCATAGTCATGCAACCTTGTTGACATCATGACAATTGGTTATTGCATTCAATACTCAAAGCATCGACAAGAAGTTTCCATCTATCTCATTTATCACATAGCACTTTGAAGAGTATTTAGTTGAAAACAAAGTGTAATGCTTATTTCTTCCAAACACTTAGCATTCAGAGAGCTCAAAAACCTTGGTTGATTTACAAGAATTTGTAGAGAAATTACATAGCATGCAGTAAAATTCTCTCTCAATAATCCTATCCAAGAATTAATGGCTACATCTTCCTCAGCTAGAAAAGCAACCTAGCAGGCAGAGAATTCTAGTGAGAACTATTTTCAAGATGTAGTGCTCAAGGTTTACAATACGATAATGACTTGGAAAAGGAAAGAAAAAATAAGAATGGACATTGAGAAGAGAGTGTTTCAAGGATTATCTTCATCAAGTTCATTTTTTCTACCCTAAGTTATCTCATTTACTTTTATATTTTTTATTCAATACACCCATGTTCAAAATTAGTCTTTGCAGTAGCTAAATTTTATGATGTTAGTCACAGAGAAATTCTGAATGCTAAGGGTAGACCTATTTTCCATATGAATCCTACTAGCATTGCCATTGCTTTTTCCATGGGGATGTAACCATAGTTTAAGCCAAAACCCTTTAACCATAAGAAAGAATCCAAATTCTATTCACTTAAGGCCCATACATATGGGGAGAAGTATTTCTTAACATGGCTAGTCAGTCAATGAAAAATCATAGTGGTAGGAAATTTATTTTCAAACCATACCTTCCACTCAAAGACTTCATCTAGAGCTCTATTCCATGTGGCAGTATTATCGAACTTGTCAATTGATAAATTGGCCTAAGATTGGAAAATTGGTACAATGTATTACATTTCAAATACTCAAAATAATGAGCCAAATCTCATGGAAAAGAGAAAAAATACCATATTATTTGATTTGCTGACATACCTATGCAATATGATGCATCAACAAATGAGAAAATTCCAGCGGGGGTCAAATAACATATCTTTCAAATTGCTCTCATTTGGCCTAGATTTTCTTTTATGTAGTCCACTTAGATATGCCATGGATAGTAGTAATATCCATCAACCTACAAGATCACCCTACCCCAATTTATACATGGACCAATGTATTAACTAAATTTGAGTCTTATTATGACTTCAACAAGGAGTTTTTAGGGACAACACTCAAAATTATCTATGGATAAATGCCAAGGGTATGCCCCAAATCAAGGGTAGCCCTACAGACCAAAGAAGTGGAAGAAGGTGATTGGTATATCTTAATCAATGGTATGATAATTAGGTCATACAATTTTATAAGAAAGCCATTTTTGTTACCACATTTTATCACTGATGGGTTATTTACCTTAGAATACTATAGATAGATAGATTTCATCAACTACAATTTTGACACAAGGGCAAACAATAAAGGCACATGTAGTTATCCATTTAATTGGTAATATATCACTATGACAAAGAAATGCTAGTATGAAAGCATTTCTACATAATTAAAAATATGGGTTTAAAGGAGCTTCCTCAAAGATGGAGGTATGACCTTGATAATAAATTTAGGAAATCCTCTATAATTTAAAAGAATAAGGAGGCCCCATATTGATAAATTTAGGAACAATAAGGAAATATTATATTTGGAATGGAATATCAACCATATGTAGGATTTACCTCCATGGATGTATTTCTATGATCAGCTAGAATATTATGACCCTAAGAACAATGAACAACACATCCTAAGTGAATGAAAAATTCAATACCTATAGAAAAATAAAAAAAATGATATGTTGTTAAGATATTTGAGTGGTGGATAATGATATTTGAAACAAATACTACCCCATAAAAGTATGGCAATAAGATGGATAAATAATTTTCTGACAAGTATGATGAGCATCATAAATCATGGAAGGGTAATGACAAATAACTTGCATTGAGTTTTAGAAGTGTAGCACCAAAGGAAATAGATACCAGAAAGGGGAAATAAATCCTAACTAACCCATATTCTTCACCTCCTAAATCCAAAAATTTGACTAGTGTAGGGGTAGCTCCTTCTACAACTTAGAAGACAGTCTATTTTTCAACCAACACCTAAGCAATTGCAAACTTACTCCATAGGGATAAGATGATGGCAAAATTAGGCTATTTTTGGAAATGGTTTGGAAAAGATGAAACGGGGTCTATTGAAGTGATTTAGGTACATAAAAGGCCAGATCATCTTGCCTTAGGAGTCTACTAAGTAGAAAAAATCCAAATGTAGGGTAACATACATGCTTGGTGTCCTTCCTATTAAATTCACCACCTCGACTGTTTCCAAACCCCCATATTCACATGTACAAGAGGTGTTATTATTACAACCATTATAGCTAGATTTAGCTATAAAGGATAATTTCTCTTCCACTATTATTTTAAAAAGAAAAGCAAAAGACTCAGTGGGAGAAGCTACCATGGAGTTGAGTAAGAAAATAAAGTTGGAAGAAACATTGCTAGCAGTGGAAGAAATATAGCTTCCAAAAATAGAGCAGGCAAATTCAATCAAGCAACAGTCCCTACTAAAGGCCTCAAGTACTATTTCTATCTCTTATTCTCCTTCTTAATATCCTCCAATATCCCCAATAAACTCCCCTTTCCATTCTCAATAGCAAGATAAAAGGACTCCCTCCCCTCAAATCCATACATCTCTTCCTCAAGTATCTTCAACACTTGCACCAAATCCTTCATCTCCCCCACCTATTTTATCAAAGGCATAAGTTTCATTTCCTCTAGTTCAAACATTTTCTCCTCTATTGTTCTCAACCTTGAAAGTCTCAATGGCTCAACAAGTATTATCATCTCCACTACCATATTCCATAGAAATAGTAGCAATATCAACTCCTATAGTTTTAGACTACTATTTTGACCATCCCATATTATCCCATTCCATTTGTATCATAAAAATATCAATAATATGTCACTCAATGCATGATATTGATGGAATTCCAAATTCGTAAATCCCTCTAAAGAGCCTACCAACCAAAGGTATACCATGGTAGTATATCCAATTGCTTGTAAGAGAATCAATATTACTATCACCCCTGGTATATAAGCATGAAAATAAGATGACCTTGGAGGACTATAATATGAGGAGTAAACAATTGACATTGACCAACTTCCTATGGAAGATGAGATCATAGTTGGTAAGGCCTATATTGATATAATATATGTGCAAGGATATATCTATAAGAAAAAAAGTGAGAAGTTGGAGGTGAAAATTGAAAGTTTATAGGCCTCACTAAAAGAGCATAAGAATCTAGAAAATGCTTTGAGGAATGAGATTAAGAATTGGCAAGACAAGTTTCAAGAAGCTACCCAATTCAATAAAGAATTTGAAAGTAAACAAGCATAGAATAAAGTTCTTATTGAGAAAATTAACCAACTACAATAGTAGTTGCATGTAGAAAAGGCTAAATATTCAATATTTTCAAAGGAAAAAGTGAAACAAATAAGGAAAGAGATCTAGAATGAAATCCAACAAAAGATTTTAGAATCTCAATCTATACTCACCTCTTTGGATGACCTCAATGATGAAGTAATAAAGGCTAAAAAAATCATTGATGTAGCTCAAAAGTAGATTAAACCTAGGATGGCTATAGTAGAGAGGATATACAAGTTAGCTAAGGTAATTTTCAAAACCAAAGAAAAAGCTATTCCAAGCAAGCAATGGTGTACAACTAGGATGATAACCAAGAATATCATAAGGAATAATCTAATATCAAAATGATGGTAGTTGGTTGACAAGTTGAAAGCTAGGCTAAATATAATAGTGTAGGTTTTCAATAGAATCATTCAATATGGTTTCCCTACATTTTGTGGTGAAGACTTCCAATTTGTAGGAGCTAAAATCCTTCAATCTTACTTTAATATAAATTTAGAAGATGAATCCAAAATTGATGGTTGGCTAGAACCCATTCAGTAGGATTAGATGGTCTAGATAATTAATATCTTAACTAAGGATAAATATGTTGTCAATAAAATTTCTAATAGTGGTTCCCTTCTATCCTATGAAAATATAGCTAAGTTGTACACCTACCAATAGATAACAAAAATATCATTTCCTTATCAAGAAACTTGGGATGAGACTTGCAAACTATTGGATGATATTGTATAGCTTTTGAGTGATGAAGATGATAGTGATCATGAGGAACAAGGAGAATATGAGGAATATGAAGAGGATCAACCGAGAAGTGATGAAGAAGACCAGCCTGAGGAAGAAAATGAAGATCTGGGAGTAGAATAGGAACAAATAGAAGGGAAAAATGAAGAGGAGTAGAAAATAGAGGAAGAAGTTCAAATTGAAAAGGAAGAACAAATGGAGAAAGATCCATATGAGTAGAGTGAATCATATAATACAAGGGTAGAATGATAAAAGGGGAATAAACTTTGTTTTTGACATGAAGTTTTTTCTGATAGATTTTTGTGGTGGTAAAATTGGTATGTTATTTTTTTCATGAGAAAGGCCTGAGGAAGATTCCTATAAGAAGCATAAGGTTGATTGCACATTCATAGAAGGAGCCTTATATTTTTTTTTTACTTCCATATGAACTGTTACTCTCTAAGAAGTATCAAAACTCAAGAGAGTAATAGTCATAAGGAGGTAAATTCAAATATAATTTTGGAGTAATCCTTTCTCTTTTTATTCATCCATTCATACCCTTTTTATTTATTTTTTTCCATCTATTTTTGTCTTTTCATTCACCCCATTCCATTTCTTTCATTCTTCATCCATCCTACACTTCATTCATGTTTCCCCCCTCTCATTCATATATATCCTATATTATTTTCCACATTGCCATTATTTCTTTATTTTAACTCCATATATCCAATTAATAAGGCTTTGATTTCTCTAAAATTGTGAGCAAAGTCACCTAGGAGGCACCAATAATGTACTTCCAAAAGGCTACATCACAAAACAAGGCAGTCAAATTTTCCAAAAAAAAATGACTAAGTGTTAAAGAAGAGCCTCAAAACTGTGGTAAAAGGATAGTCAACACCACTCAACATGAATAAGAGTACAACCATAGGAGTTAGTCCAAAAATCATGTTCATTTTTGTCAAATGGATGTTAAAGTGGGAATGGAACATGACCATGGGAGTTTTCCTCAAAACCATGATTTTCCTTGAATCCATGGTCAAATTCATCAAACTTTAGTTTTTTGGAGTTTTGATCATGACTACGAGTATTCCTTTTTAAAAAAATAGTGGAAGGATAGATTCATGCTTTAATGAATAGGAGCACATCTATAGATGTAACGCTTTCAAAACCATGATTTTCCCTGAATCTATTATCAAAATGGTCAAACCTTAGTTTTTTGTATTTTTGGTCATGGTCATGAGTATTCCTTTGTAAAAAATGTGGTTGCGAGTTTTATGGTGGAGCCCTCACAAAAAATATAACTTCTTTTCAACCCACAACCATGAGTGATCTCCCTTTTGTGGTCAACAAATTCAAAAGGTGCTTATATTGGAAAGTGATCACGATCGAGATCCAATTCTATCTCAAAGAAGCTAAAGTCTTGAAAGTATGATTTTCCCTAAACCCATGGTCAAAATGGTCAAACACCCATAGTTCTAAAAATTGAGTATGGTTGGAAAATAGTAGATTGAAGGCAAGTCCTCATAGATCTAAGTAGGATCATCCAAAGAAAAAAATGTGAAAGTAAGGGTGCAATTTTGAGAAAGTCAACCTAATTTGACTATGTAGTGCACCAAATTTGAGTTTGATAAACTCGATCATGTTCGTTTACCTCAAAATAAATGGATGATATTGAATCTTGATAGGAATTAAAAATATATTAGGATTTTTTCCATGGCCATGCAATGAATCAAAATAATTAAGAAAAACTAGTGCAGTGGAAGATGAAGCAATCAAGAAGCTAAAACAATTTGGTTTGGAAGCTTTTGACATCATCTAACTAGTGGATTTATGTTGCAAAATATATGGTTGCAAGTTGTTGCAAGTTGTTGCAAGAACATGGGATCACCTAGATTCAATTCCCTTTAACCAATTCAAGAATATAAAGTTGGAGGCCACCAATACTAAGCAAGTTACAAAGAGTCAAACATCATCTTAAGATCCTTGTAATGCTCATAATCATTATCAATGTAAAAATCTATAAAAAGAGGCGGAACCCTCAATTTAAAGGGTTGGATCTGAAGTGTTTTCTTGCACTACTATAAAATTTTATCACAATAAAATAAAGAAGCATTAATTGGGATTTTTGCGTATAATTTGTAATCTTCTTCATTAACTAGTATCAATCTTATGAATTCATTTATGTTAATGTTTCTAGGGTAGTCTATTTTATTGATATTGGATTGCTAGCCTAGGGAAATTGGAATGATTCATAATATGAATGTATGCTTCTAGGAATTCATTTCTATTAGTCTAAGTATTGGTTTATTCTACTGATATTGGATTGCTAGTATCTTAGATGTTTGGAATGGTTCTTCTGGTATGCTATGATATTAAATTCTGAAGAGCACATATTGTGAATGTTGTTTCTCCTAGTGGTTTTCTTATATATGATTTGTGAGAGGTTGTTGATATAAGCCTATGTTGTTAGTTTCATCCATCCATTTTACATTTCATATTTCCTTACCATTTATCATCTCTATCCCTAACCTTTTATCATTTTATTTTGAGCTTAAAAGATTCAATGTTCAACAGGTTGACAAGGAACTAGCCTACTCCGGAGATTGAATCAAAGCAATTTGATTTATCCAATGTTTGGTTTAGGTTGTAACTAGTAGATGTTCATCTTCAAAAATAATATTTAGATGATAGTTACAATGCATTTTCATCTAGATGTTAATAAAATCCGCAACAGATATGAATTGTGGTCCTTGATCTAAAAAAATTCTATAGGAGCTCCATAGTGCTAAAAAAATCTATTCATACAAAAAATCAGCAAAAAATGAGCATGAGTTAGAGCACACAATTTTACCCATTTTTCACATAGTATAATCTAAAATGTGTGCTTTTTTCTTGGTTTTTGGATCAATATGTCCAATGAAATCAATCCCCCACTTTTCAAATGGTTCAAGCACCACTTGAGTTTGTAGAGGCATTTCATCTAAAGCAATTGGTCATCCCATCCTTTGGCATTGATCACATTGTTGAACATATTTTTGTACACCCTAATGAAGGGTGGGCCAGTAATAACTAATCCCAAGGAATTTGTAAATAGTCCTTTTGTGGAATAGTTTCCTCTAGAGGGCTCATCATTTCATGCTTAAAGTATATCAAATACTTCATCTTACCCTACACATATGCATAAAATAAAGTTAGACCCTCTTCTAAACAAAATTTTGTTAGTCCATTTATAAGATAAGTTTTTCTAAATCAAATGAGACTTTTTCTTATGTGAGAAGTTAAGGGGTATTTTTCTTATTACCAAATAATTAGCAATGTTAACAAACCATGGAGAATGTGTCAATATTGAAAAAAATATTTTCATATAGAAATGTGTTTTCCACTGGCTCACTATCATCTACATGTATTAATCTAGATAAATGGTCAGCAAGAAAATTTTATTTTTAAATTTTTATTGACAATAATGATATCGAAATCTTGAAGCAATAACAACCACCTGATAAGTCTACTACTAACTATTTATTTATTCATCAAATATTAATACTAGAATGATCGGTATGAACAAATGTTTGGTAGCCTATAATGTAATGGTAAAATTTATTAATGGCATATATTATTTCTAAGAGCTCCTTTTTAGTGGTTGTATAGTTTTTCTCAAACCCCATTAAATTCTTATTAATATAATACATTGCATATGGATTTCCTTCTTCTTGGCCTAAAAATAATCCCAATGTAGTGATGGATGCATCGATATGAATATGGAATGGGAGTGACCAGTTAGGGCCTTGTAGGATAGGTACAAAAATAAGTTTATCCTTGACTAGATTAAATCTAAGAGTCATTTGTCCAATTAAATTTTACATATTTTATTAAGAGTGTAAAAATAGGAACCACAATTTTACTAAATCTTGAATAAAATGACAATAATAACCTACATGATCTTAAAAACTATGAATATTTTTTTGGGTTCTTGGTGTTGGAATTTTGATTATTTTAATATTTTGTTTGTCTATCTTAATACCTTATTTTGAGATATGATTCCCCAATATGATACCTTCATCCATCATCATAAGGTATTTTTCATGGCTAAAATGTGGATTATGAGCCTTTCTCTTGGTTAGTACCTTATCTAAGTTTTGTAGAGACTCATCAAAGGAATTCCCATACATCATAAAATCATCCATATAAACTTCCATGGATTTATTAGAAAGGTAAGTAAAAATTACTAGTAATTCTCTTTGAAACATAGTGGAAGCATTACAAAGGTTGAAGGGTAACATGCGGTATGCAAATGTACCCCAAGGACATGTAAAGGTTGTATTCGTTTTGTCCTCAGGTGCAACCTAAATTTTATTATAGAATATGAACCCATATAAGAATGAGAAGTATATTTTTCCAACGAGTGTGTCTAAGACTTGATCAATAAAAGGCAATAAAAATGGGCCTTGTGTGTGGCTTTATTAAGGGTATGATAGTCAACACACACACATTTCACCATTATTTTTAGGGACTATAACCAATGGAGAAAAACATTTACTATAAGAAATTGGGTATATAAATATTGCAACCAATAATTTATAATATCACTCTTGACAATGCCTTTTAGTGCAATATTTATTCTCCTTTGAGTTTTTCGTACTAGTTTAGCATCAATTTTGTAAATACGATGAGTGCAATATTCAAGGTGAATTCCCTTCATGTCAATTTACTCCCTTGAAAATGCATTGATACGTATTTTGAATATGTCAAATAATTTACTCTCTTCATGGTCATGGAGCCAACTATTGATGTTAAACATTTTCTAGGTCATATCTCAATTTGTTTGGTACTTGGGTGTTGTGAATTAAGTGCAACAGATGTTCTTAAGAGTGAGTTCAATGGACAATTATGAGGCAATAAATAAAATGAAATATTCTAGTGTTTTTATCAAAAGAAATTCTAGTGGAAATGATGTTCAATAGACATTGGTTAGATGTGAGAAAGTGTCTCTACCAATTATGTGTCATGTTGAATGAGATTTCGTAGAATGGTATGATTGGCAATGTTTCAATTTTTTTGCTTTCATCTTTCTACAAAATTCAATGAACCATAATGGGTTCATTTTTGGGATAAATTCTTGATGATGTTTTTACCAATATAGTTTCATCTTCAAAGAATCTTCCTTCCAAAAACTCAAATTCCTCAATGTGTTCTTTCATGGTTATGGTCATAAGGGATGAGATTTTTCCTTTGTCTAACTCATCTATCCATATATGACCAAAAAATATCATCGAGATTTGGGCTGGTGGGTATAGTGAGAATATCTTGGTGTCTACTCTATTAGATAAGATCATATCACAAGATTGTCAATAAATAAATGTTGTTGCCATTACAAACCACAATATTCCTAATATTAGAGGATATCCTCAAAATAAGGTGTGGGTTTGTAGCACCAAGAATTCTATGGGATATTCCCATGAAATAATTTTTATAGGAATATCTTCTATTATCCCCTTTGATCTTGTGATAGATCAGTCTACCATCTCCAATATAATGGTAGTTAATCTAAGATCGATGAGATGCAACCTATACATCATATCTTTTTCATCATGTTAAAATTTTATCCAAGATCTATTAGTATGTTTGTTAATTTTGTGGTACCAATATACACTATGGTGATGGGACTACCAAGGTTACCATATTTTGGTAGTACAAGCTTCCTAGTTAAAATGTCAGCTAATTTACCATCTACATGGATAGATAATAAATCTGGTTTTCTTTTTCACCCTAGTTTCTTTACACACAAAAATTTGATAGTATTTTTGAATAATGGTAGCTCTTTGATAAATTGTAGTAGAGGTATTGAGATATTAAGATTTTTGAATTCTTGTACAAGATCATGTTTAATTGTTTTATCTTCCTTTTTTGTCAAACATTATAGATATGATGGTCCAGAAGAATCTTAAGGAACTTGTGGAGGGTTTGGTTTTTCATGGTGATGTTCTTGTGGCAATTATTCTTCATTTTCAATTCTATAAATATTAAATTAACTATATTAGGAAGTATATTTCCTAATCATAATTTGATATTTTTATAATCAATCATGTTAAGTGTGACTATTTTTTCTCTCATTGGCATAGGTAGGGTTACTTGTCTATTGTTATTTGGATTAGCCATATGTTATGCTAGTAATAGAGGTTGTTTAAAGTTCTATGATTGAATCCCTTGTTAAGGAGGTGTTGGTCTAGGTAACAAGGATTTTTGTTAACTTTGAAATCTTTTTTATCCCTAGTATGGCTAATTTTGTTGTGGATGAGTCCCCCACTATCATGGTGGTTGAGACTCCAATTATTGTTGCGATTTTTGAGACCCCCAAGAAATATTTTATCATTCTTATGGCCAAAAGTGTTGGTCATTGGTGGATGATATGGCATTGTCCAAGGTACATTCCAAGGGTTATTCATCCAATTCATATGTGATCATGGTGTAGGTTGGTAGGAGTTGTATTTGTTTCTTTGTCCTACAAATTTTATTTCTTCTATAGCTTATTGATTCATGGAGATGGTATTTTTATTTTTGGAAAGAAATTACATTGGTCCATGGAATACCCCTTTTCACATATGCTATAAATAATATTCTTATTAAGGGGCATTCATGGAGGGCATGTTTCCTCTTGCACTTAGGGTAATATACTACCAAGGTTCAATAGTATTATTCCTAGCTTTCATTCCATCTAATGGAGCATTAAGGTGTACTAAGATGTCTAATTTAAAATTTGCTAGTTTTTCCATTATTTCCCCTATGTCACTGCTAATTTTTGTATTTCCTTTATAGTATCATTTGCTAACCCTAGTGTAGGAATAGTTTCTACAAATCTTGACAATGTCTAAGAAATCAAGTTTTTGAATATCACCCCTCCCCATGAGATTTAAGGCATCCCTTGATTCCTCTTGTAATCCTCTTCAAAATATGGTTTTTTTTAATCCTTGATCTATTCCTTCTATACATATCTTTAGGACAAATAATAATCTATTGAGATAGTCTTTCAAGTTTTCTTCATCTTGTTGTTTCATCTAGAATAATTCTTCCTTATGGTCCTTAACCCTACAATATTCCTAGTACTTATCTAGAAACACCTTTTCCATTTTAGCCCATGTATGTATTGAATTTGAGCTTAACCCCATGAACCACCTCATGGTTAAATATTTTAAATATGGCTAGAAAGAGTTTAAGTTTTTTTTTGTCCTTTGTATAGTCATATGTTTGACGCAATACTTTAAACTCAAACAAGAATTGGTCAATTTTTTCAGATGTAACTCCCCTAAACATTGGTAATGTTGAGAATGAAATATTTTTTATACTAGATTTTTCATCAAGGTTGAATCTAATAGGGTATGTGAAAGTTTTATTTGTGTTTCTCCCCTCAATATTTTGATTATCTTCTGCATTAATTTGTTTATCTACTATGTTGGAATCTTCCCAAGAAATATTATAAATTTCTTTAAGTTTTCTTGGGGTGGTGAATAATTCAATATTTTATGGAGAGATACTAGATTGTTCTAAAGAATCATTGAGCTATCTCAAAAATCCTTTTGTTGATAAGGGTGGTCCACTAGAGCTTTCTACCTCTTCACATGAGTAGTTTGATTCACTTATCCTAGATGGTTAATTTATTGGCACAACCTTTGAATTTTATATTAAGTATAATGGCCTCCAATCTATGGTAGGAAAAGGGGTTGGATTGGTGAATCTTCCCCTTGCATCTGCATTCAAGAGAAGGATGTTTAAAAAAAAATACAATCTTCAAAAGAAAGTTTTTTTTTAAATAAAATAACAACCTATAATACTTAGAAATCCTTCTAGATTTTTTTTTTTTACAATATAAACTAGTCTATGATGATACCTCACTAGATCCTTAGTAACATCAACATCCTTGGAAATAGCACCAAAAATTATGTGTGTCGTTCATCCTTATTCATTTTAATTTGTAAATCTTGGGTTGGCCTCCTAGGCTATATGTGCTAAGTACTATAAGATATGTCTCAAGAAATAGATTCCTAACCTTATAACGGAAATAAAATAGTACCAAAGGCAATAGAAAATCATAATATAATGAAAATATTGTAGGAAAAATAATTATAGAAAGTAAAATTGAATGGAATTGAAATAACATGTTCATATTGGCTGATATCTACTACTATAGAACATGGTCAAGAAAGAGTAGAAATGGAATTTACTATAATATTATGTAGAATACTAATCAAATCACATCACAAAGTATAATAATAATTATATGCTACATTAAAAAACAAATATTCTTTTATAAATTTGAGAGAGTAGGCCCTTGCTTCTTGTCTAATAAATGGAGAACTAACTCAAACTAAAAACTAGTAATTCATGCAAAGACATAAGTAATTAAGCATATTGTTCATTACAAGTTGAATAAAAAAGCCTTTCTATAATAATCACTTACTTCTAGCCTGTCTACATCCAAATTGCTAATTTTCCAACCCCTTGACTACCATCAAGGTAAATATTTATAATATAATGTTCTAAATATTTTGGCACTACCAGTAGATAGGGTTGTTACTACAAACAAAATAGCATTTGTTCATTCATCAACCAATTCTACCTAATATCGACAAATGGAAATTATAGCAACTAAAATTGATCTACACCATTAGTTTGCATTGGTCTTTTCCAAAAAAATAATATATTTGACTCCTAGAAATAGTGTCGGTTAATCAGTAAAATAGAGCTACATGAGTCACCAACAATAAGGTCCAATTTAAGTGTTGAAATGACCTCCTTGGTAAGCACAACTAACAAATTATTAGTTATCATGTAAAACTCCTTCATGCTAAATTCCATGCAAGTTAGGATATCTCTCTAATTCTCTATGTCAATAGCTCCTTCTGTCTTGGTGCATGCCTTTACAACCTTTCTTTGTTTACAGTGTAGGAATGTAATTCAAAATATGCTTTAAAAAGTGCTTCAACACTTGCAACATGAAACAAATATCTACCCTATTGGAATTATTAATGGAAATAACCAAAGTAAATGTACAAACTAACTCAAAATAATATAATAAATGTAGTTCTCCTACTCTTATTTGTCTAACTCAAATATCATCCTAAACTATGCAAAAGTCCAATTTTAGTCATTCATATATTTCAATTAGAGGTAAAATAAAATCTTAAAGAACCTATTATATGATAAATTTCAAGCCCTCATCAATGTATGTATGTGTCTCTATGTGAACAAAATTATAGATATTATTCCAAAAGTGGGGTTTGATTTACCCATAAGTTGCTCAAGATTTGACTACTATACCGAAAGAAATGAAAGGAAAGCTTACAACAGTTATAGATGCAATATTCTTGATCCTTTTTATAGTCTAAACTACTATTATTTATATATATAATATGAATATTTTCCCTCCAAAATTATTAATAGATAGGTCTGAATATTTTAGCTACCTCTTCTAGGGATCCTAAAATTGAAATAAAGTACCCTTGGCCATAATAGTTTTAAACTCTGGGACTACCATCATCATACTTGTCTTAAATTAATCTTTGAACCACTTAATTAAGATGAAATTTGGTAGGTGGTCCTTGTTATTTCAAGGTAACAACCTATTAATTCAACTCACCTAACTAGCCTATGATTTTATTTATTTTGGCTCATTTGAGATGTTAATGATAGCTTCAAAATTTATGTCGCATGTCCAATCCTTTCAAATCCCATTGCATTCCTACATGATAGTCAATTTTTTTTTTACTACCCTTGGTCAAATATTATAAAGCTTTTGATATCAGAGTTATCTAGAAGAAAGCTTCTATAGTTCCCTCATTGTCTTGTTTGTCAAGACTTTTTCTTCCTCCATTTTCTAAGCTTCCTATTAATTTTAACTATCAAGACTTATCTTGACCTTTTTATTTCAAAATATGTCAATAACTTTTAGTTTTTAGGCTTGTCTCCATTGCTTACCATATCCACTAAATTATGACCACCTCTTTATTAGAAATTGCTCCTTAAGCACAAATTAGCAGTGAGGATTCACTATAATTTTGGCAACTCACAAGGTCCTTTGATATTGATTGAAGGAGAACCCAAAATACCTTTATCCTTATGCCCAAAGTCAAAATTTAAAAGTACTAAAAAGGAAAAACACAAAACTAAAAAAAGGTTAAGAAAATTGCAATCACAAGGTGGAGAGCCTATCCAACACTTAATATTTTTCTAGTCTTCATCTAATGGGTATTTGGTCTACTATATTCCATCATAAACTACAAGTACTTCATGTTTACAACCTTAATAAAAGTCCTCTATTTGGATTATTACTTCATGTACTCACATATTTAATTCTATAAATGGCACAATTACCTGGGCTATTTCCTTTGCACTATGGGAATCCATTTCTTCTTCAAATTCAAAGAGATATTGCTTATTCAGCTTAACCAACTTTAGATATTCTTTATATGAGAAAAATTGACTAGATTATTTCCATGGTGAAGGGACCCTTACTTGAATAAAATAATCCACTTTTTCCCTGAGCTTTCCAATGGTAATGTATAAGGTATTGATATGATTGATGCATTTCTTTGATGCCTCTTCTCTTAAAAAAAGTTTGATTACTCTTTGTGCCATGGCTTCCCTATCTTGTAGTTCTATAGCCATAATTTTGGAATAAAGCATTGTGGCTAATTTTGTTTGATATATTTTGGCCTCCTCAAGTCTTGCACTAATTCTATTAAGGCCCCTTTTTACTTCCTCATCTATCTAGATTCTTAAGAGTGTTTCTGAATCTATAAATTTGAATAGTGGAAATAATATTACTACAAAATTATTAATCTCATCCTAGTAAGCATCTCTATTATATTCAATAATATTTTTATCCCAAGCCATTACCTCTCTTTAATTTCTTGCTTCAAATATTCCACCTCCTTTAGTAGGATATTTTTTTCTTGGTTAAACCAAGTGAAAGATGAAAATTTGCACCATACAAAAGCATATAAATTGAAACACAATGATTAAAAAAAAATGGATATTTTTATTAATTTTTCTTTCCAAAGTGTTATAAGAGCATCCTTTCAAGGGATCTTATCTAGTGATACAATAGATACAATAGATCAATAGAAAATCTCCAGGTGCAATCTTTAAGATATTTGTGCTAGCACAATATTTTTGAGAGCAGGATTTCTCGTGTTCACTGCATGAGAGTTAGGTATAAAATCTTTCATCATTATTGAACTCTGTAACCTGCATACAATGAAATAGAAGTATATAAATAGCATTTGTGGGGCCCACCAAGGTTGGACCTATATTTAAAACCAAAAATGCGAAATTAAATGAATAGTGGATACATGCATGCGATAAAGGAAATATACGATATTGCAATGAGATAACATGTATGGAATAAAAAAATTTATGCTATAATAAACATGCAAATGATAATCTAAGATAAAATATAGGAAAATGATAAAAATGGCCACCTATTTGAGACCGTCTTGGATCAAGATGATATTTTTCTACAAGTTGTCTCTAGGTGAGACAATCGCTACTGCAGACCTATACTTTTGTGAAACTAGATTCAAGTGGCATTGGGATGATACCAGGGGTGTTTTCGATGAATTTTCTTATGAATGTAGATGCAATCTAGCTATTTTAGGCAATTTTAAGTAGTGGTGTTTATCAAGCAAGGCAAAGGAATGTAGCGTTGAGACTTGTATGACAATCCAACAACATGGATTCAAGTAGTAGGAAAGCGTAGTAAGGTTTTGGTAGCATTTCATTAATTCAATATTTTTTTTTAGTATCCTTTAATAGAGGGGGTGTAGACACCTAAATAATTTCATTCTTAGGGGATCTAATTACATAGACACACTCATAAGATCATAAGACATAATATTGGAATTTCCAAGCATCAACAATGGTTCTCACCACTCATTTGGGGTATTTTCAAGCCATCCAAGCTTGGCTGCTCAAGCCAAGAGTAACTAGATCCTAGCCACTCAAGCTTAGAGTGGCCAGACCTTAGCTACTATAGGTGATAGTGACCAGATCTTAGCCACTATAGACAACAAAGGCTAAGCCATAAGAAATATTTTACCGACAAACAGGCCTAATCACAGGTGGAAGGGGCAGTCTACATGCAATAAAGGTGAGTGGGAGTGAATTTGGATTCCTTTTCATGACTAGTTCACATAGGAGACTTGAGTTTACATTTAGAATTAAGTTAACTGACCTCCAAGCATAAATGAAGGATAGAAGATTCTCATGCTAACAACCAGTTCACATAGAAGACTCAAGTGGGTAGTTAGATTTTAGTTAACTAGCCTTCGAATATAGACAATAGACAAAATCTTCTCATGCTAACTTGCACTATGCATGAGAAATTCATTTCTAGGGCTTGGACATAGACCTAGGGTTTCACACTATAAAAGGTGCAAGCCTAAGAGCACCAAGAGATCTAGAGATCTTTTATATTTTATCATAAAAGAGACATACAAGAGATCATATCAGAGAGAGAGACATCTTTTTGAGGAGAGCTTTCAAGACTCGAAAAGTTCTCTTTGAGATCACATGTACGGTGGATCTTTGACTAATCAAAGAGCATAACACCTACTATTTCAACATCAGATTAAAGTATTTGAACCATAGCTTTGGGGAAAATAGGGTAAGGTTTACTTTAGCGATCGTTGTCTTGGATAGTGTCTCGCAGGTTTAGATTAGATAGACATAGCATCTTTTATTCTATTTTATTATATCATTAGCATATATTTACATGATTTCATGGCATAGTTTTATTATATTTTTGTTACATTCTTTTATTACTAAAAACCTCATCTGGGGAGGCAATCTCGGACACCTAAATGTGTGTTGTTTTATTGCTTGCAGGGCCACAGGTACATCAGACAAAGATTACAACATATGAGAGCAAAAGGGATCCCTCTAGGAAATAGACCTAGAGAAGGAGGCATCTGTAAGCCCTCATACATTTTTGTGTGCAAAATAGGGAAGCTTTTATAAGCACACCACCTCTTCACGGAAGGGGCACTCCTTGCCTATTTGTAATTTATAGTATCAAAATGGGTATCCCTAAGAGGGAATGACATGTAACCGATATTTAGTATCAATAAAGAGATCCATATTTTTTTATTTCATGTTCTATGATTTTTCCTCTTGTATTTCCATTTTATCCTTGGTATTTTAAATAAGGATTGCAAGTAGGATTTTAGAAAAGGGACCAGTGCATGCATTCTTGAGGTCACTACAGATGGTGATCATAGTGGGATAACCACTAATTTTTCATTTTCTATTGGAATACTAACTTAATTTTGTGTGCAGGTCTAGCTGCTCTAAGCTACAGCGGCCAAAAACTAGCTGCTCTAAGCTATAGCAGCCAGAAAATAGCTGCTCTAAGCTACAATGACTAAGAACCAATCACTCTGGTCAACAACAGCCAGGATTGGAGTGTAGTAGAGGTCAAAATATAGAATCTCTAAGCTATATCACAGGTTGGTATAGCTTCTCTAATATTTTATAGCTTTTTATCTACTTTTGTGTGTTTAAAATAGAGAACTTAAAGCACATTTATGTTTGGAAATTGAAATAATAAAGAAGAAATAATTAAGCATTTCACATATCTTAGGTCTTCTTTTAAATTTTCCACTAGGCGTAGGAACAACAACTTATGCCTAAAAAATTTGCCCTAGAATCCAACGTGCTAGAAATTGTATGTTGTTTTCTTGCTTTGAGGTCCTACTAGAGGCCATAGTTGCACAAGATAAAGTGCGCTCATACAAATCATAGTAGTTCATGCATATTTATGAATATTGAAAATGTATTTTTGCATTTAGGCATATAGGAAATACTCATTGCTGCTATATGATGCACTTTATGTTATGCAAGCTTAAAATGAACACCACACATGCACATCTCATTTAAACATTGGAGATTTGGATTTCATCACCAACCTTCAATTCAATCCAGTGATGTTGGAATTCATCTCCTTCCACTAGTTTTCCCCTAGATATTCCTAGAAATGGATTGAGAAACTTACTTATAGTGACACTAAGTTACTTGTGTTCAAACTATCTCCCACTGTTGGAATAATTATTGGTTTAGAGTGGAAGAGCTAGGCGAACCCTCCATTGGGTCTTTAGTGGTGTACCCTAGCTTCTTTTGAGAAAATCATGTTTGGCATGAGTGTACTTGATTGTCACTATGTATGAGTCTTCTCATTCTTAATCCAAAAACAAGAGCAAAGAAATCGAAATAACAACACATCAAAATACACCAAACAATTTAGGGCACACTTAAATTGGTAATCAAGATAAACATTTGTTTGGTATTGTGTGTTCATTCCTAATTTGTAACTCAAAATATCAACCCATAAAACAACATGGTCAAAATAAGAATTAAGCACCCTCGGTCTGATACCTAGGGAGAGACAGAAGCAATTCATGCCCATAGGTAGAGTCATAGTAACATTGAATGACCTACCTATAATATTGTGAGATGTAGCTCCGTGAGCCTAAGGGGTGATAATTCAACCCTTGGGGGATCTCCTCAAGAAACCCCAAGTAATAAACCACATCATGGAACAAATTCACATAAACAAAAAGAGGCTTCATAGCCATCCTCATCAAGGAGACATGAGGAGACCTCAAGGGCCTCCTCTAAACAAACAGAAACATATCAAAGACATGAGGAATCTTCAACGGCTTCCTCCTCACATGGGAATAAATAAGGTTCTAAATGCCATTCTTCACATGGGGATGACGAGACTGCTACATCTCCATCCACATGGAGGAAACATATTACCACCAAGCCCTCTTCATTAAGAAGACAAATAAGAATTGCAACACCTCAAGACTCACAAGAAACATATGAAATAGGTCTGCCCATTGAAGGGCAGGAAACTAGAGCTACATATAGTCATGGTATTTGTATAGAAGAAACACTTCACACAAAAGGAAATATTCCTATAGAATATGACCTCATAGGAGTAAATGGCACCCCATAGGATCAGCCATCGAAAACAAGACAGCTATATGGGTTGGATTGATTTTCCACTCAACCAACTCAAAGAACTATAGCTATTGAGAACTCTGCATATGGAATCTCATTAACTATGACTTATAAACATACCTCCTAGTCTGGAGGTACCTCAGAGAAATCCCATAGAAGATGCATGGAGTCTGATGATAGGGATACTCAACAGTTTACTAAACAAGTTACATTAACTAGCAAGAGTACAGATACAACAAAAACCCCCTTGAGGAATCTGTGAGTTAAGAAAACAATAACAAAGTCAGATAAACATGAGTCTTATATGATAGCACAAACTGGCCAAATGAGGCGGTTAGAAAATACATTACGTAAAGAATGAGAGCTAGTATAAGCTCTCGAACAAGAGAAACAAAGATAAAGACTCTTGCACCAACATGAGTAGCGCTTAAGAGAGTAAGTTGAGCAGCTAGCTATTAATAAATCATAGAAAAATAGTGGTGACCACCAAATAACAAGATGTGTTGACTCACCTAAGGAAAGGTGCACTAGATAAGATAGCCCACAATGAAACCCCCCACCAAATCATGAATGAAATCCAACTAATGGGGGGAGGGCAAACATAACAAACCAAGATCACAATCCTGAGTCCCCTCATAGGAGGGAGGAAAATAGAATAAATAAAATGGATATAGAGTTACCTCCATGCAACTATGAGTAGGATTACAAGAGGAGGAAATCCATGCATCAAAGACATTTCAAGAGCTTGTTGAAAATATGAAAACCTTTGAGAAACAAGAGGTAGCTGGGAACTCACCAACATTGAGCAAGATATACAATCAACCATTATGCCCATCAATCCATAGCCCTCCATATCCTAAGCTCTTTGATATGCCTAGGTTAGAAAATTTTAAAGGTTAAGAGGATGCATAAGAGCATGTCACCAATTTTATTAATTTCTATTTTCATCTTGAAGACAATGACGCTATCATGCTAAGAACATTCATAATGACATTTTCAGGTGCTGCCACTCAATGATTCAACCAACTACCTAAGAATAGCATAAGAAATTTTTAACAACTAGTAAATGCATTCTTGAAGCATTTCTCCTTTGGTGCTAAGAAGAAGGTGAACCTTTCAGATCTGGCTAACTTGAAACAATATGATGATGAGATAGTAATGGATTATGGTAATAGATGGAGAAAAATCATGGCAAGGTTATCATTCATTCCTACAAAAGAGATAATTCGCATGTTTACCAAAATTTGTTCTAAACATATCTCCCTCTTGCTACAACTCCAATAGTATCCTTCATTTGAGGAAGCTTTGGCACAAGCCAAGCTCATCAAAGAGATAAAATTAGATGAGGGAACCATTAAGCTCTAAAACAAAAATGAGTGGAACAAGAATGGTAAGAATTACAAGTACAATAAAAAGCAGGGAAACCCTTCACCAGTCAATAAAGTCATATTGGCTACACCCAAGGATGGGGGTGCAAAAAAACCATAGAACTATCAAGCACATCCCTTGCTAGCCAACTATGACCAAAAGAAAAATCAGAGAATAAACTGAGAATGCAAGCCACCCCATTATTTCATGCCTCTGACAGAATCAATGCAATCAATATTTAATAAGTTGAGCGAGGCTAGGAGGATCAGATTTCTTGATATACCTCTTATAGATCCCAACCATCCTAAGCCAAAATGATGTCGAGAAGATCAATTCTACCCTTATAACAAGATACTGGGGCATGACATTGAGGTTTGCATCAGGTTTAAGCATCAAGTGCAAAACATGATTGAGGTGGGAGAACTCAAAGTTGAAAACCCACTTGATCCCAATAATAGAGACATGGGCATATACAGAAACCTATTGCCCAATCATAAGGCCCCTTGAGAGCAAGGGTCCAAGTCAATTAGGTTTGAGCTGACATACCTACCCATGAATGTGTGGGGATGGTTGAGATTGTTAACATAGCAACAAGGACTAGGTGGTATGGTCAACCACAACCACCTACAACTCCCATGAACATTCCAGGTAATCCTAGGCAAATGTAAGACAACCTTCCAAGTCCACCAACATGACATGTGGTAACTATTTAGAGTAGATTGGAGCAAAACCTACATATGACTCCAGGTAAGTTATCCCCCTATGAGCTCATACAATAGTCCCCAAAGCATAGGGAGAATATAATGGAGATTTTAAGAATAATTGAGCTTCAACCGCAAGATGCTAATGCATTCACTCACTTTGTGGTACAAGTGCAAAAATGCCAAGAACTTATAATCCGATTCTATGATCATGAGATTAAGACAGTTTTTGCTGCCTTACCAGACCCTTCGCTAAACATTGTAGTGGCCATTAATGAATTACATTTTAAGAGGTTTTTGGTCAATACAGGTTCATCAATAAACATCATTACAACAACAACAATAGATCACCTCAAAATACCCAAGACCAATATCGTTCTAGGAGCTTACACATTGAGAGCTTTTAATGATGCTTTATGCAATACTGTGGGAACAATAGTCCTACCCATAAAGGTGGGGCACAAGACCATACCCATGATGTGTCATGTCTTGTAAGGATCTATGCAATATAAAATCCTCTTAGGGTGCCCTTGGATAAGGGCCATGAAGTGTGTGCCTTCGATATTGCACCAGTGTGTCAAGTATGTGCATGAAAACAAAGTCTATGTGGTTTTGGCCGATGAAGAGCCTTTTAAATACATTAATCAGGTGGACATTTTGGGATAATTCATGATCCCTTCTACTCACCTATACGTGGCACCTTCATCCCCAACCACACAAGGGGATAACAAATACAAATGGGTAAGAAAATACCCATGCACATCAACACCTCCTGGTGCACTCAAGATAGTCAATGCTTCTAAAGTACCATCAACATTAAAACCAAAATACAATTAGAAGATAAAGGCACCCTTAGTTAAGGAAAAAATGCCCAAAGAAGTACCAACTGGAGCCATTGCTAAAATGCCAAGTCCTATGGAAGAGGAACATCCTCAAGATCAAGATGAAGATAGTGATTATCACCCTACTTTGCCAGTATCATCCGTGGGGTCATCCACGTCACATGCATCAATACACTTGGAAAGCATAGGCATAGGGGAGTACCTTATGCAAAACATCACCTTCACACCTATCATTGAGTCTGCACAAGACATAGGGAGGCCTAAATACTTGAGGCTTCCAGTAGGAACAGTGGTTCCACTTGGAATCCCTCCCAACCAAACCAATTTTGTCTATGTCGGTCTGGAATGTGCTCATCAGTCTAAAGATATAGAAGAGGATGGTGAAAAATTATTCATAGTCAATGTTCGTTACCTCTCTAATATTGAGTTTGATCTAAGCTACTTTTATCATTTCCATTGGCATGGCTATGACCTTGGCATATATGAGCAGGGGTGCAAGAGGCCTTATGATCCACTATATCAGCTTCCCTATGACATATTTGGCTTAGGCTATTATAGAGGAGGTCGAGATGACTCTCTTGTAATAGTATTGGAAATATTGAGAATAGGATTGGGAGAATACATTGATTTCATTCCTTATCACCCCCTAAGAATAGCAAATTTGAGCAATAGACAAGTGGCCATGGTAAACATACCAACTCTAGAAACTTATCATCCAAACACCTCAATTGATTCCACCCCAATAGGGTACAACTCATGGGATGAGGAGAATGAATATGAGGCAAGTGATGATGAGGTGCAACTTGGCTTAGCATATAAGGGACCTCGCTATTTGCAAATATTCACATGATCCATCCATGATGAGAGTGGATATACATAATATGAAAGTGACTATGAATTATAATACTCAACAGAAAGAGCTTACTTAGGCCTAAGCCATCAACCCCTGAATTTGGGGTGAGAGACAAATGTAAATAGATTCTTCATAAGTGACGAAGAATATGAAAATGAAACAGAGATGGACTACTTAGGGCCAAGACATGAGCCCCTTGTCTTAGGGCCGCATACCAATGCTAATGGTTTTTGGATAAGTTATGATAACTTTGAGGATGAGACCGATGGCTTATCTTAGACCTCACCACTTATAGAAAGTCAATGAGCTAGTAAATAGAGAGGTGACACTTCATGTCATAGACCCTCATATCTCATTTTTGGGGAGGCCTATTGACCTAGCAGCCTTTCATCAGATGGTCAATCACCCTTCACCTACATTCAGAGAGTAGTTAGAGCCCAATGATCCTATTATCCACCTTACTCATGGGCCAGATCTAAAAATTCCCATTCCTCTAGAACCTCATCGTGAGTATGGAAGGGAAACCCCTGAGACAAGATCGTACCCATGTGGTCTTGGATATTTCATCCCATCCATCAACATGATCTCCATTGATTTAACCACTCCACTTCATAATCCAGTAGATCCTACCAAATCATTGCATCTTGATGTAGAGGCTATTTATTGGGATCACGCTAGTTCAGCCATAGAGCCAGAAGACCTCTTCACCAACGAAGAGATGTTACAACCATTCCATTTTGCATCAGGTTGTACATATGACATCTTCCATGTTGGTTTGGAACCTAAGTCACTAGGTCATGTAAATCCCATTGATGACATTCATTTGATACCCACACCTCATCAGCTATAGGATGGGTTACATATGTCTATAGAAGCAACTTTTGAGGTGGACATTAGTGATGATCCTACCCAACCAAGGAAATTCAAATTCGTAGAAAGTCTATCTCCAAAGGAACAAGCCATCCTAATTACTCTCCTCAAGGAGAGGCCAAATATTTTTTCTTGGAATTACAAAGATATGCCAAGGATCGTTCACAACCTTTCATTGGATCCCATGAAGAAGCCAATCAAGCAAAAACTGAGGAAAATGCATCCAACCGTCACTTTGATGGTGAAGAAAAAATTGCAAAAACTACTGGATGTTGTATTCATAGTTCTTATAGACTACCTTGAGTGGGTGTCAAACATGGTACCCATAGGGAAACCTGATGAAAGAGTCCATAGTTGCATTGATTTCAAGGATTTAAATAGGGCAACACCAAAGGATTCATTCTCATTGCCAAACATATATGCTTTTATAGATGCAACTTTAGGGAATGGAATTCTCTCCCTACTGTATGGTTTTTCTAGATACAACCAAATCTAGATTAAGCCCGAAGATCAACATAAAACTGCTTTAATTACTCCATGGGAAACATTATGTTACAAAGTGATGTCATTCAGTCTCAAAAATGTTGGTGCCACATATCAGTGGGCTATGACATACATATTCCATGACTATATTCATAAGATCTTGGAAGATTACATGTATGACTTACTAGCCAAGTCCCTGTTGTGGCAAGAGCATGCTAAAGTCCTTAGACAAGTCTTCGATCACCTCATAGAACACAATGTATGATTGAATACTAAGAAGTACGTATTTGGTGTAACTTCTAGTAAGCTTTTAGGATTCATTGTATCCAAGAGAGGCATCAAAGTAGATCCTACAAAGGTAAAGGCTATACTGGAAATGGCCGCCCCTACCAACATTAGGGAGTTGAGGAGCCTACAAGGCAAGATAGCATCCATCAAAAGATTCATCATGTAATTATCAAACAAATGTAGACCTATGAATAGGTTGATATGCAAGGAAGTCCCATTTCATTGGGATAAACAATGCCATCAAGCCTTTGCAGAGATAAAACTTATCTAGCAACACCACCAGTATTGGCTCCGTCAAGGCTAGACATACCATTTTTACTATATATATCGACTACTGATTTCACATTGGTCACCATGTTAGCCCAAAATAATGCACAAGACAAAGAGCAATCCATATATTACATTAGTTGCACCTTGGTGAGTTATGAGCTAGGATATGTGTATGTTGAAAAGTTGTGTTTAGCAATGGTCTTTGCAACTCGAAAGTTGTGATACTACATGTTGAGAAATACAACCTACATTATATCAAAACAATATCCTTTGTAGTACATGATGAGTAAGACATATCACAATACGCATACCATAAAGTGGATCATGCTATTGATAGAATTAGATCTAGAGTTCATAATCCAAAATTCCATCAAGGGACAAGTCATAGCAGATCAATTAGCAAAGGTGCCTCTTCAATATAACAAGCCTCTCACCATAGAGTTGCCTGATGATATGGTATTTGCATTATCAGATCCACTCGAACTCGAAGAACCTAAGAAATAAAAAGACATGTCATTATTCTTCTATGGTTTGAAGTTTAAACAAGGAGGTGGAGCATGGATTGTCTTTATCACACTACAGGGCGCTTCATTGCCCTTATCATTCAAACTAGACTTCCCATGTACAAACAACAATACATAATATGAAGCATTGATCCTGGGACTCCAAACAAACATAGCGATGGGCATTAAAATATTGAATATCTTTTGTGAATCCTTGCTCATAGTAAAGTAGGTCAAAGGACTCTTCCAATGTATGTGCCCACTCTTGAAGACTTGCAAGGAACTTGTTGACAATTACTTAGCCTGACTGGAATGGTACGACATCGAGGCAATCCCTCATACATCGAATAGATTTGTAGACACCATGGCCTATTTGGGATCATTAATTCCTTAGAATCCATATGATTATTTTACAATTGTTCATGTAAAAGTGCTTTTGCATTCAACAATACATCGTGAAGCTTTTGACAATAAAGAATCAGTCAACATGATCAACATCGAACCAAATCAAGATTGGTCCTTCGTAGCCAGAGATTTCTTACAAACAACACCTTGGGGTTATTTGATCTCCCAAGGACCTATAGAGTGTGGTGCAACCATATACCATAGATTTGTTCCTCAATCCATGTTCACTACCTCATAAATATAGAAATAACAAGTTGTCTATTCTATAGAAGCTATGGCTTATCAGGATTGGCTTTCCCAACTACGGGACTTCCTGAAGCTTGGAATAATACCTCAAGGTTTGTCGCATATTGAAAGGCAAACATTCAAAAAAATATCAACAAGATACATTTTTCTAGGAGAAATCCTCTACAAATGAGGATATGATGGAGTATTACTCCATTGTCTTGAGCCTTAGGAAACATCTTGGGTAGTTTTGTAAGCTTACAACAGAACATGTGGAGGCCATTTCAGTGGCATGGCCATCATTAAGCACATATTGATAATGGGTTACTATTGGCCCATAATGGAAAAGGACTACTATGAGTATGTAAAGAAATGTAGTAAGTGCCAGCATCATGCGAACCTAACGCGCTTACCATCGCAAGCTTTGTAGTCCATCCAGGCAGCATGGCCATTCTTGCAATGGGGACTAGACTTGATTGGAAAGATCTCACCCTCATCCTCAGGCCGACACACATTCATCATAATGGCCACAAAATACTTCACTAAATGGGTATAAGTGATCTCCTTAACATCAAAAACTGGACCAAGGATTGCGGAGTTTATACTCCACAATATCATAAGTCATTTTGGGGTCCCTTCTAAGATAATATCGGATAATGGGCCATCTTTCAAAAAAAAAAATGTGTGTGCTTTAATGAACAAATACCATATTCAACATAGTTTTTCAATGCATTATTATCCACAAGAAAATGGGCAAGTAAAAGCCTCAAACAAAATAATAGTCTCCATTTTGAGGAAGACAGTGCAAGAAAATCACAAGGATTAGCACATGCAGTTGCCTCTTGCACTATGGGCATACATGACTAGTATATGGATGCCCACTAGGGCAACACTATTTTCATTAGTATATGGCACTAAATCCATCATACCTCTAGAGTTGGAAATCCCAACTCTACGCATAACATTAAAGGACTTCATAGATGATGAAGCTGCATGGCAAGGCCGCCTTGATTAGTTGATGCTTCTTGATGAACATCGAGTCAATTCCTTAAAGCATATCTGTGTTTACCAAGATCACCTTGCACGATCTTAAAATAGTAAAGTCCACATAAGGGAATTCAAGGTTGGAGATCTAGTGCTCAAAGAAAACTAGCAGAATTCAAATCTACCATTGCATCTACGAGATAAGTTTGTGGCAAATTGGATAGGCCCATATATGATTTCAATGATAGTTGGGCCTGGAGCATATAGCCTTATATCATTAGATAGTTTGAAGAGCCTGAACCTCTCAATATCATTCACTTAAAGGCATTTTACACATAAACACAAAAACATTCAAATATTTCATAAAACGTAAAAACATTCAAATATGTCAAAATTAAAAAAAAAAACATTCAAATATGTCAAAATTCAGAAAAACATTCAAATATGTCAAAAATACAAACAAATCATAAAAACATAAAATTCAAAAATTCAATTCAAAGGCTCCAAGGGTAATTCATACTGCTTGGTCAAAATCAATTCAAAAGGCTCCAAGGGTAATTCATACCGCTTGGTCAAAAATCAATTCAAAATGCTCCAAGGGTAATTCATACCACTTGGTCAAAACCAATACAATCAAAAATATCCAAGGGTAATTCATACCGCTTGGTCAAAATCAACCAAAGGCTCCAAGGGTAGTCCAAACCGCTTGGTCAAATCCAATCAATTCAAAGGCTCCAAGGGTAATTCATACTGCTTGGTCAAACATCAATCAAAAAGGCTCCAAGGGTGATCCATACCACTTGGTCAAAATCAACAACAAAATCCCCAAAGGCATAATAAGCCCTTTGGTCAAATTAATCAAAAATACAAAAACAACATAAATTCAAAAATACAAAAACAATTGCACTCCACATTTTGCATCCACATCATTGCATTACATTTTCACATATATTACAATTTTATATGTCAAGAGAGCCTTAAAAGTGATACCACAATTTGTCACACAAGTCATCGATATCCTGACCTCCATCCACATGTGTGTAATTGTGTTTTAAAACACAACCATTATTTGTTGTTATACATAATAAAATAAGGCTTTTGGTTAGTCAACCACACCTAGTAATCTTATCAACTTTTGAAGAAAACAACTTTGATTAGTAGAAGGTAAGGCCTAGATGTGTAAAGCCTTGGATATTCAAGATCTCATGACTAATTGAAACACTAAAATCCTAGTTGGTACAAGGAAAAGATGAAAGTTGCAAAGCGGTCTAGGTTACCTTAAGTGAAAAGGATTATCCTTTCTTATCCCCCTGTGCAACCGGTTTAAAGGTACTGATAATTGGTAGAAGGACAAGCTTTACCCTATCCAAATCCCTTTCTTAAATCAAAACAAGCAAAAATCCAAAGCAAAATACATATTCAAAAGGCCAAGCATACAGTCCAGATTTCAAAGCAAAAATCTGATACACAAATCAAAAATCCAAAAAAAAATCAAGCTCAAAAAAAAAATAAATAGTGATTTTCATCACTACAAATGAGAAAAATAAATAGTGATTATCAATCCTTGCTCAAATAAAAAATCAAATCAAAATAAATAGTGATTTTCATCACTACATATGAGCAAAAATCCAAAGCTAAAAAGAAGCCAAAAATAAGGGAATAAAGCTTGAATCCCTGGAATTCTCAACATTGTACAAAATTGGAAGGAGAAATCCTTATGCATGATGATATGTCTATTAAAATTACTTCATGCATTTGTGTAGACCAATGTTTGAATGTGGATGAGCTAGCTTAGGTAACCCAATATTGCCTAGTGGTATAGTCCAACTAAGTCCAACATAAGGATGAGATGAAAACCTGAGAATCCTTGATCTTAGCAATGGGCTGAAAGAATCCCACCTAACATTGAAGGAAATGCTTGAGTTCTGTATCAAAATAAACAATCACATGCACACAAAAATATCATGAAAAACTAGGTCCATGGTAAAAGCATTACTTTTCAAAATTCTAAGTGGTAAGTAGATAGTTGTTGATAGGGGAACTAGAGTGTTTGAATCTTCGAAAATCCCCAAAAAATTTTACATAGCAACAAATCATAACATCATTCACACCATCATTTTCTTTATAAGATTCTATAAATTAGGGGGTATCAACATAGAAGGACAGATACCACATATATATTAGAAATAATATGTAGAGGACCACTGACTACTTTATATCATTTAATTTACAAAAACTTATTAAGAAGATACATTACACACCATTACATCTCATATATGAATACTTAATCAATTCCTATGATAAGAGTGATTATTTAAATTCATGATTATTTTTTTACTTTCTGTGGTATCACCCATTAATATTGTCAATGTCATATGCATTTCGTATGTTTTAAGTGATTAGAGTATACAGGCTCATTTATAACATTCCATCACATAAGTTAGATGCATATAATTAAAGCAAAAATTAAACATGCATTTAACAATAACATTTACATCCACAAAAACAAGTCATTAATCATCCATAAACCACATCATAAAACATATAGGCAATATCCATTTGCATACCAATCATAAACTCATCATACATCATCAAAATACATCGCACCATATCATAAAAACATATAAGCATCTACACATCCATCTAATCATCTTCAAATATCATCTATCATCTAGCGTACTCATAAAATCATCATAATACCATCATCGCATCATATCATAAAATAAAATAATAATAAAAACATAAACAATAAATGACACACATAATGAGTCATAAAAAGAAAATCTATCATAAAAGTATGTGTGTCAAGTCTAATGGATATACAAAAATACCCATGGGCTATAGTCATGTAGGTCAGTTGACCTTAAAAATGGATCAAGAACCAAGTAGAGCATCAATCAAATACCAGGCCTGAGCCCCCTGCACCACATCCTTCAATGCCACCTCTCCCTGTGGTGGTGTCACAAGTCGAGTGATGCGATCCTGTAGGTCTCTCTTCTTGAGTCTAGGTCCTCTAGCTAGGATGGGTGGAAGACTGCCCCAAGGTAGAGCACCCATTGACCTGTGAACCACCCGCACCTACTAGATCCTTAGGGACAAGCTCATGCCTCCTGAGCTACATCTGAAGGATGGTGACATGATCCGTAAGTCCCTAGATCCACTGTTCATGCTCATCCAAAAAATACTGAAGTTGTCCCACATCTTCCCCTAAGCCTATTGCTAGAACCCCCTGTGGTGTAGAAGGAGAAACAACAAACCGCATCCTGACATTGCTACCCCCAATAGTAGCCTATAGAGCTTGTATTTGTGCTATGAGCTACTCAATGGTAGCATCTCACCACTGTACCTAGATCTTAGTGGCCTGAAGCTCAACCTTGACCTCATGCAACTATGCTCTCAAAGGAGAGTCTCTCTCCTTGGGCTCTAACTCCTCTTCCTCAGGAATTTTAGGATCCTCTATCGCCACCTGATCTATCGGTTGGTCCTATACCTCAGTCTTAACTCAAACCCTTCATCTTATTAGATCTGCACCATCACCCCTGCCATCATCCTCGTGCATTAGGCTACTGATGCCATGCCATATACGCTCATCCCACCACTAATAGTAGGCCTATATAACTCCCCCAACCACTATAGGGTCTATGGTTGGGATATCCTCCTCATCTGCAAGCTCTATGATCTATCGAGGAGGTAGGTCCTTCTTTGTTGTAATGCACCTATACAAGAATGGTATCAAGGGTACATCCTACTGCAATCCATACTGATGAAGAGTCTGAGAGTAGAAGAAATACTCCTATATGGTAATATTATGACCAACGAGCCATCGCTTATGTCGTGTCCTAGCAGTAAAACTAGCTTGATCATCCCAAGCAAGACACTCATAGTAAGGCCGCCATACGACATATTCGGACTGTAGTTTGGTGAAAACATCAGTATAGTGGGATAGCTCCCCTACAAAAATATGACTCTTACGCTCATCATGCTCTCAAGCCCATCTGGTAGCATAGCACTATGTTTGAGCCTCAATAGTTATAATCTTAGTCTAAAGCCCCTTAGGGTGATCTACCTTAATGTGCTCCCATCCCCAAACCTATAGGATCAAGTTGTAGGCAATGCTGACATGTGCCCGTCGATGGATGTGGTACAACTCATCATAGCACTGAGCCAATAGCGATCTACCCCATGCATAGATGATAGTCTCCTCACTATCCAGTAGGTCCTGCACCATCGCCAGGAGGTTCCAAGGGAACCTCAAAACTAAGCAGTTTAGGATAGGAATGTTGTTGATCACCATCATCAACACGACATGCCTCGTTGTGAAAACATGAGCATCATACTAAGCCTTGATAGATACTCCCCTAGACCCAGTCTCCTGGAGAGCTTGAGCAGAGTGTGCTCCAAAAACCCGAGCATAGACGACCACCTGATCATTAGTGGCCAACAAAACAATGGGCACCCCATCGAATGGGATCCGAAAGATCCTGTAAACATCCTCTAGCGTGATAGTCATCTTGTCGGGTGGAATGTGGAAGGTGTTGGTCCGTGGGTCCCAATGGTGGGCTAAGGTCATAAGATAAGCCTAGTCATCCATAATATGGGGCAACTTGATGATGTATTGTATCCCATGGGCCTTAAACCACTCCTAGTCAGTATCATCAAATCCAAGAAGTAATTCAACCAAGAGCTTCGGGTCTCGAGCCCGAGCAGTGAGGATCTAAACAAAGTAGAAGAAAGAAAAAACATAACTATAGTGCATCTAAGGCATAATTCACAATAAATATGAAGACAGTGGAAAAGAGTATGAGTTACTCTAAATCTAAGAAAAGGAAGAACAAATTGCACCTAATAAAGCAAAGCAAAAATTCAAAAGTAAAAAAAAATCATAAAAATCAACAAACAATGCAAAAAAAAAAACAAGGCTTAAGCTTTAGCCATTGTCACCTACAGTGACCGAAACTTGGTTGCTAAAGGCAGCAGTGGCCAAGGCCCAATGGTCAAATTTTTTACCATTGGGATTCAAGCTTGGCCACTCTAAGTGATAGTAGCTCAGATCTGACCGCTCTGAGTGATAGCAACCAAGGGGCGACATGACAAACCCGTGAACCCTTGGCCAAAAAATAAAAAAAATTACAAATTTAACAAAATAACTTGAACAAAATAATAGAGGGAGGGAAAAACAAGAAAATGGAAAGCAAATCCCCTACCCAAGCATCAAAACTAAGCTAAGTTTGAGAACACCCAAATGGCGGCAACAGGTGAATAATTAAAAAAAAAATCGAAAAACTCTAAGCTAAAGCCACTGATAGATAGCAAAATTAGGGACTAACCCACCGTAGCAAAAGGGAACCTAAGCCTAATTATGGATTTTTTTTGTTGCTAGTAGGTTTAGTGAGGTTCATTTTTCTCATTACTTAGTGAAGTTCAATTTTACTTAGAAAAAGAAAAGAGATATAGGGTTTTGAATAAAGAAATACCCGAGAAGCTCCAGCTCCTCCAGCAGCTGATGTCTCACCCTACGTAGCCATGTCTTCAACACTAGCAAGTTTTGAAGTTGCAACCGTCATTGTAGCACTAGAGCTCTAAAAACAAATCTTCAATAGTAAAAATGATAGGTCAAACCCTAGAAAAAATAATTTTCTATATTTCCTTAACTATGCCTTGGCCACTGTTGACGTCAGTGGCCTGAACTTCTTGGTCGCTCAAGGCAACAACGACCACAGGCAGGAACTCAAAATCCATTGGACTTGACAATGTCCAGATCCATAGGTTAAAATTAGGGATTTTCTCCTTGAGGGATCCCACAAAAACAAAAAATAAACACACTTTGGTGGTTTTAGATCATCCAAATGTCCAAAACAACAAAAAAATTACATAAAATCACAATCTCAAGTAGACCTCATATCCAATTACCTACTCTATCCACTCGGTTATTGCAGTGATTTGCACTCCATGTATTTTGGTGATATGAGTAGACAACCATAAGGCCACTTGGGGTAAAAACAACTCATTTTGGAATCATAATGCACCACCCTTCAAACCTGAAGAAGATCAAGATGGTTGGACTGCTCCACGGGTGCAAAAGGGTCATTCTAATTCCCGTATGACATCAAAAATATTGAGTCAAAGTGATACAATCTAGGCATAAATAGAATCATTCATCCTAACTCCCTAATAAGGCTATTGATAGTCGGACCACTCCTAGGGATAGGGATGGATGATTATCATAAGTAATTGGAATCACACTTGGATGTGGGATTGCCCATTAAAAGTAGCAAATGCTAGAAAGGAACCAGATTAGTCATATTGGTCAAGTGACTTGTCGCTTCATTCATTATCATTTATTCACCAACTCATTGTGTGAAGAGGTAGTTCAAAACTTCAACATAATCATAATAAAAATCAATAAAATATCACTCAATCATAGAAAAATATTGTTCATCCTTTGAATTATTACATACAATAATCACAAATTTCTCTTGTTTGCTAGGAACGTAAGCAAACATGACATCTTTAATTGTAGCTCTCCTACCAGTCATAATTGTTGTAGCAGCTGAAGCTACCCGATTGAGTTTGAGGAATGAGTGCAATTTAACATGCAAAAGCCACTGAGCTAAGTCCTTTGAATGTTGAGGCAATGATTCAAGGTATGTGCACCATCTTGCATTATTGGGCCATCCAGTATTGATCAAGCCATTGATCACCATGCACCCTACAAACATATCAGTCTACGTTTTTGCTCAGTGTTATGTTTTCCACACAGCGCATCGCAAAAAGGGGCATATGTAGACACCTAAATTGTGTCATGCTTAGGGGAACTACTTATATAGACATACTCATAAGATCATAAGACATAATATTGGACTTTACAAGCATCAACAATGGTTCTCACCACTCATTTAGGGCCTTTTCAAGCCATCCAAGCTTGGTTGATCAAGCCAAGAGCGACCATCTCCTAGCTGCTCAAGCTTAGAGTGGCCAGAACTTAGCTGTTGTAGGTGACAACGAATAGATCTTAGCCACTTTATATGATAGCAGCTAAGCCATAATAAGTGGTTTACCAACAAATAAGCCTAATCATAGGCGAAAATGGTAGTCTGCATGCAATAAAGGTGAGCGGGAGTGACTTTGCATTCATTTTCATGACCAGTTCACATAGGAGACTTGAGTTTGCTTTTAGACTTAAGTTAACTAACCTCCAAGCATAAACGAAGGACAAAAGCTTCTCATGGTAATGACCAATTCACATAGAAGACTCAAGTAGGTAGTTATATTTTAGTTAACTAGCCTTTGAATATAGACAATAGACAAAATCTTCTCATGCTAACTTGCACTACGCATGAGAAATTTATTTCTAGGGCTTGGACATAGACCTAGGGTTTCACACTATAAAATATGCAAGCCTAAGAGCACCAAGATATCCAGAGATCTTTTATATTTTATCATAAAAGAGACATACAGGAGATCATATCAGAGAGAGAGAGAGACATCTTTTTGAGGAGAGCTTTCAAGACTCAAAAAGTTCTCTTTGATATCACATATACGATGAAGCTTTGACTAATCGAAGAGCATAACACCTACTATTTCAACATTAGATTAAAGTCTTTGACCCATAGCTTTGGGGCAAAGAGGGCATGGTTTACTTTAGTTTTCATTGTCTTGGACAATGGCCCATAGGCTTAGCTTAGATAGATATAGAATCTTTTATTCTATTTTCTTATATCATTAGCATAGATTTACATGATTTCATGGCATATTTTTATCATATTTCCATTACATTCTTTGATTACTAACAACCTCATCCGGGGAGGCAATATCAGACACCTAAATGTGTGTTATTGTTTCATTTCTTTTAGGGCCACAGGTACGTTAGATGAATATTACAACATACAAGAGCAAAAGGGATCCCTCTAGGAAACAAACCTGGAGAAGGAGGCATCTGTAAGCCCTCATACATTTCTATGTGTGGAACTGGGAAGCTTTTATAAGTGCACCACCTCTTCACGGAAGGGGAACTCCTTGCCTATTTGTAATTTATAGTATCAAAATGGGTATCCCTAAGAGGGACCAACATGTAACTGAGCTTCAGTATCAATAAAGATATCCATATTTTGTTATTTTGTGTTATATGCTTTTTCCTCTTGTCTTTCCATTTTATCCTTGGTATTTTAAATTAGAATTGCAAGTAGGGTTTTAGAAAAGGGATCGGTGCATGTGTTCTTGGGGTCGCTATAGGGGGAGCACCTCAATTTATATCCTCATTGACATGTATCCAAATAGGTAAAAAGAAATTATGGGCAACTTGATTGCTAGTTAGCATCATATTGTAGGTGGTAGGGGAAAATTTTGCTACTTGTAGGTCATTTGGTGCTAGCAGGAAGTTGGTCATCACATTGATAGACAATTTGTTGCCTATTAATCTTTTTGATTTCAATCTCGCACAACCATCTCAGGTCAAGATGGCTATCAACCTGAGACCATATCGAGTCAAGATGGTTAGACTCCTTATGGGGGAAAATTGTCCTTTTGTTGTAGAAGGACATTAAATTAGCCCTAAGGTTGGTCCTAATGAGTTGAATGGATTAGCAGGAGGTCTCTTGGAGAATTTACTTATGATGATGCATTTTAAGTGTCTATAGATGCCCATTTTTGGAATACTTTGTGTATAAGCACAATGTAAAACAAAATAAATGATCTAAAATGGTTGAATTGTTGATGAATGGAGTTAATTAAAAATGTCAATGTGAGATGCCCCAATCATAGAAAGGATGCACATCATAGAATCATTTCTTCCAAAACGTTGATTAATTTGATTTGATATTGGTAACCTTCCAACCATGGATATATAAACTTTTAGTCTACAAATATTTAGGCTTTTAGCCATGAATAGACAAGATTTTAGTCTACAAGCTTTAGGATTTGGGTATCCCAAGTATTTGTTTGATTTATTTTTGCTTTTGCCCTAGCAAGGAGGGTATATGATAGTTTTTGGAAATGATTCTTGGATGGATGCAATTTTCACTTTTGAGTGTTTTATTGTTAACTTGATTTTGAAATACAAATTTTACAGCTATTGACTACCCCCTTGAGTGATGAGTTGATGGAGGATATGAAAGATGATGACAACGACAATACACTTGAAAAGAATGAGATTGTTAGCATGGTTACCTTTGAAAAAGTACCATTTTGAGACCATATCAACCTAAGATGGTTTTTTTTGTTTAATTTATTTTTTACAAAACCACAACTATCTAGGATGGCCACATGGAACCACACAACCATCCTGGACAGTCGTAGTTGCTAAAATTTATAAATAGTGGATTTTTTTGCAAAATAAGTCATTTTCACCACATGAGATGAGAAGAGAGCAAGATAGGGAGGACAGGAGTGAATTTTCTATAATAAAGTGTTGTTAGTTTGTGAAACGACCAACATGATGGACCCATATAGCACATCCATGAGTGGGGGAGCCGATTCAAGAAATGTAAGGACAAAAATTCTTACTTTTTCCTTTATTTAATGAAATGAACCACACTAAAACTAAACAATTTTGAATGGGTGGAGTGGGAAAAATGGGAAGCATTAAGTGAATGAAAAAAGTAGGTGGGGCAATGGATAGTTAGCCTTTTTTTGGTTTTTTTCCTTCTTGTGTGCTTTTTTTGTGCTTTTTTTTCTTTTTTTAGTATGATTTGGGGACCGTCTCAGGTTTATATGGTTCCATTTTGTGGCCATCTCATCCTAGATGACCTCTTTTGGGAATTATCTCGAGTAAATATAGTCTCGTGTCGTGACCATATTGGATCGAGATGGTCATGTTTGGGGGTCATCTTGGCTTGAGACAGTCGTATGTGGTGCTATTTTTTTTTTTTGCTTTTTTTTTTAATTTTGAATTTTGATTAAGTATTTTTACTTTTTATCAGCTTATTAGATCCCAACACTATTTTTTGAACCACTTTAAGGATGCTTGTACTATATTTTCCAATGATTATTAGACATGGCTAAAGGACTTGGGTCTTTAGTACACATCTTGATTGGAGTCCATCCATGTTGATCAGGCCTATATGATGGCCTTGATAGATAGATGGGACCCACAAACAAACACTTTTGACATGCCTACTAGTGAGATCACTATTACACTAGAGAACATCTATCATATTCTATGAATTCTGATTGAGGGAGCACCATTATCACTATTGTGACTTCTTAGAGAGAGGAAGTACTATGATGAGTCTACCGATAGCATTAGAGACTTATGGATTGTGACATTGATAATTGAAGTGTTTACATTGAGGTCAAATATAACACAACAACCAAGCATGTAGTGTTGATAAAAATAATTTTTAAATTCATCTTGTCAAACTCTTCTAGCAAAAGGTTCTCTTGGAACTTGTTGGACCTTGTCCAGGATTTGGTGGAACAACCTTAGATCATGGTTTTGTACTCTACTATACTAGCACAACTTTACAGATAGTTGTATGAGATCAAGGAGAGAGGTCGATAGGGCCTAGGATGTAGCTTCCTTCTATAGGTTTGGGGGTGGAAGTATTTCAACATGTATAGACCTCTTGGGTTTCCATGGGCTGCATAGAGAAACATGGTGGATAGGGATATTCCAAGAGCTAGTGGATCTAGGTAGACTCATTGAGATGGTGGTGGATTGTCAAGGACTTTTTAGATTTCAAGAGCTAGTGGATCTAGGTAGACTCATCGAGATGAGGCTGAGGGTAGTGGGGAGAGTGGTGAGAGTGGTGGAACAGTCCAACCTAAGGATGAAGCCTCTTTATTAGATTGTATTTTTGAATGTGAGGTCTGAGGATCCACTTATTATTGTAGCAAATGAGCATTTTGCATCATGGATGTATTTGTTTATATATGTATATATATGAGATGATGTTTATTGATGCCTAGACTTGTGGATATGATTATGCATGTATGTTAGATGAATGCTTGTGATATGATAGAGCTATTATTTATGCATGGAGCTAGATATTTATGTGATGTACTAATGACATGTGATATTTTAGATGATGTAAAATATAAATGTATGTTTAAATGGTAAAACATAATGAATGAATCTAAAATACAATAACATAGTAAGTGTAAGCACCACTGAATGTATGAAAGTCATGAATCTAGATTGAAATAGTTTCATATAAGGAATACACTGAAACATATACTAAGTGAAATAAAATATGCACTATGAACATTTGAATGTAATGGATGGTGAATAGTGAGAAATCACAAGGGAACAACAAGGCTTTTAGGAGACTCAAACACCCTAGTTGACCACTCAAAAGTTGTATAATGACCATGGGATAACCTGAAAGATAAAAATATATTAGGAAGACCAAGATATTCAATATCCCTATATGTGCATATTGAAGTTCATTACTCCAAATTTGTACTTGGTTGGACTTAACTACTCTGTAATGCAAGCCATCAAAAACTAACTCATCTGTGAGCTGATATTGGTCTATACAAAAGAATTTTTCTAATGTGACAAACATGTCACCATGTGTAAGGCTACTCCACTTATAGGCAGGTGTCTATAGCCTATTTATGGTGATGGAGATCACCCCATGATTGTCAAAAACTAATAATTCCAATAATTCAAGCTCTTTACCCTTTCTTTTTTATGCTTATTTTATGGAAGAGCAAGGGAATTTATTGCTTTTTGAGGGGTTTGTTCATTTTGGAGAATGGCAAGGTATTTTATTGATTTTGGGACTTTCTCATTTTTTGGAGGAGTAAAAGAGATTTTTTCGGGGGGAGGGGAAGGGAGATCTTGTCCTTTTGTCAATTCTCAGCTTTGTAGACCATGTGAATGATAGGAAAGCAATGGAAAATGTTTGCTTAAGAGGTAAGAACTACTTTATATTTTCATATTTCCTTGTTCAAAGATATTTTTTTTAGTGTGAAAATCTACTTAGATTTTTATATAAGCAAGGTAAATCAAAGCAAGACCCTATCGCCAAAGATCAATATTGTGTTCTACAAAATCTGAATGGAATATTAGGAATAGTTGAATGACCAAAAGACTTTTTTGGACACTCTATGACAACTATTTAGAGGGAAAGTAGGAGAGATGGAAACAAATATTAAGAAAGGGGAATATGGATAGGAATGAATAATGGGATGGAGTATATACCCAAGATAGAAGAAGTTTTATCAAGACAAATGATAATTGTATAAACACTGAGCTATTCTTAGTGCTCACAAGAAAAACTAATGCAAGTGCAGTGATGCTAATGCTTAATGCAAGATGATGACAAGTACAGTTAGACATTTTAGGATGAAAAATTAAGACATCAAAATGCATGGTGCAATAAATGATGATATGCAATGCAATGGTAAGTGTTAATATGCAATGCAATGGTAATGTTATATTTTTGTGTTTTTTGTTCTTTTATTATTTTTGTTGTTTTTGTTTTTTTGTTTTTTTATGCATAAAATACCCACATGTGGATAATATTAAGGGGTTCAAGCTCCTCAACACCCTCAAGTGAAGCTAACTGATATGTTCTTGGTCCCATATTTTGTGCTATAATGAATGGGCCTAACTAGTTTGTGGTGAATTTTTTGTGCAAATGGCTAGGAAAGTTAGAGTTCTATTGATTCTCTTTGAGCATAAGATAACCAACTTGGAATTCCTTAAGATAAAACTTTGTATCATAGGCTCACTTAATACAATCTTGATAAACACAAAGATGCTCAAGAGTATTAATTCATCTTTCATAAAGCAATGTAAGTTGATCAAGGTGATCCTGTCATTCAACATTATCATCGATGAATTCTTGCAATAAGATGTGTAATGAAGGGATTGATATTTCCAAGGGCATAATGACCTCAACACCATATACTAGAAAAAATAGAGTTGCCCCTGTTGGTGTACGAATGCTCATCCTATAAGCCCAAAGTGCTAGAGGCAATTGAAGATGCCAAAACTTGTGATGATTATTAACTAATTTTTTTAGGATGATGATAATCATTTTGTTTGATACCTCAAATTTCCCATTTTTATATGGATAATAAGGAGTTAAAAATCTATGTTGGATATGATATTTGTTGCACAAAGCTCAAACATCCTTATTTTCAAATTGTGTCCCATTATCCAAGATGATTTTGTATGGGATACCAAAAAAACATATGATATTATGGAGCAGGAACTTTGAGATGCATGCTCCAGTTGTAGTCGTAAGTGGGATAGCTTCCACTCACTTTGTAAAATACTCAGTGGTCATTATAATAAACATGTGTTACTCCAAAGATAGGGGTGAGATTTTTCCAATTATATCAAAGCCCCATTGCAAAAAATGCCACAACAAGTGAATTGATTGTAGCACTTGTGAGGATACATGTGGAAAATTGGAATGATGTTGACACTTAATGAACCTTTTGATATAAGCACAAAAATATCACTCCATTATAGGTAAATAATAGCCCATGCATAGGTTGCACTTTGCAATAGCCATACCACTAAAGTGGCCATCGCAAGTACCATTATGAGCTTGAGAAATAGCCTAAGTAGACTCTTGAGGCTCTAAGCATCAAATAAGAAGACCATCATGACTTTGATGATACATTATATCTCCTAACAAGACATGTTTTATCACTATTTTATTGAATTTTCATTTTTTGGTATATAAAAAACCTGTAGGAGGGCTACCAAGCTTCAATAAATATTTAATTTGGGAGAACCAGTCTTGATATTGCTTAGCTTGAACTAAATGAACAGATTGCTCCTCTTCAAAAACACCTCATGAGAATGTCAATTGAGGGAGGACCTTAAGATAAATGGTTGTGACATTATCATAAGGGCCCTATGGGATTAAGGATCCCCAAGAAGCAATTTTCAAGAAGTATTGAATTTGTGAGAACCAATATTGGTATGGTTCAATTTATACCATGTGGATTATTTGCTCTTCTATAGAAGCACCTTTTGGAATCATGGATTATAAGAGCATTTTGAAATGAATAGTGGTGAAATAATATGATGGGTTTTGCATAATTAGGGATCACAAGGAAGCCATTGTATCCAAAAAATTATTGGAATAACGAGGCACAAAATCGATATCACACCATTCAAACTTTGCAAACAACTTATCCACGATGGTCTTGTATGATTTCAAGACTAAGAATTTGCACTGATAGATTTCTTTTACTTGGTTAAAAATGAGCAAAGAGTTTCCAAATATTTTAAGTCTTTTGACATTCATGGTGAGAGCTATTTGAAGATCCAAATGAAGGGATTTATACTCAGCATTGTAATTAGTGCACAAAAAATCAAGTTTGAATGAAAGGGGAATAGGAGCCCCTTGTGGTGTTAAAAACACGATTCCAACACCACTACCTTGCTTACATTTGGAACCATCAAAGAATAGTATTATATCTACTTTGTGTTATGATTGTTCTAGCTTTTCTAAGCTATATAATGTGAATATTACATCATCAGGTAGCTCAATTGTAATAGGCTTATTATCATGAAGAGGTACTTCTACTAGTTGGTATATGATGACCTAACTCTTGATAGATTTTTGTCCAATGAATTATAGGTCAAACTCTACAAAGAGCATGATCCACTTTGCGGTATGACTATTATGATAAGTATGACTCATCATGTATCACAAAGGTTTTTTTAGATAACATATGTTTTCTGAATAGTCATGTAATGACATAACTTCTTAGTGGAAAAGACCACTACTAAGCATAATTTCTTGATATAAGCATATTTTATTTCATATGAGACCATGGTGTAACTAATGTAATAGATGGTCTACTCCTTGTTTACCTTGTTCTTTTGGGCCAATATGGTCCCTAAGGCAAAGTCAGTGGTTGAGATGTATAGTAGAAAATGTACGCTAGGTCTCAGAGGAGACAATACTGGCATGGAAGCCAAGTATTTCTTGATATATTCAAAAGCTTCTTGGCAATATTTATTCCAATGAAAAGTTATCCCCTTATACAAAATATAATTGAATGATCGACACTTATCTGATAGTTGCACGATGAAACATCATATGGCCTGTATCTTCCCTTGCAATCTTTGAATCTACTTAAGGTTGGTGGGAGGAGGTATGCTTGTGATTTATTTTACCTTCCTTGGGTCAACCTTGATGCCTTTCTTAGATACAATGAAACCTAAAATATTTCTTGATATCACATCAAAAACACAAGAATATGTTATGCTATAATAGATGATAAAAAATATTTCATAAAACATTGATATGGTCTTGATGTAGTAGAGATTTATCCAAAATATCATAAATATAATATCTGATGATATTATGAATATAGTCATGGAAAATATATGTTATTTTTTGCTAATAGGTAACACTAGCATTCTTTAAGCCAAAGGGCATGACTTTATAGTAAAAATTCCCCCATGGCATAGTAAAGGTCATCTTGGGTTGATCCTCACGATTCACTCGAATTTGATTATATCTTGATAAGCCATCCATGAGAGAAATCATTTCATGACCTACAACTGCATATACCAGTGTATCAATTCTAGGAAGTTGAAATTCATCCTTAAGGATTGCTTTATTAAGATTACAAAATTCTATGCATATGTGAACCCCCTCATTTGGATTCCTGATAGATAAAATGTTGGACACACATTCAAGATATTTAATAGGTTGGATGAAGCTTACATCCAAAAAATATTATAATTCTTCTTTGAACATTAAATCTATTGTTGGATGTATTTTTATAAGCTCTTACTTGACAGGTTTGACCACTAGATTGAGCGTTATATTGTGAACAACTAAGTATGGATCAAAATCAGGCATGTCTTTGTATGACCATGCAAAAGCTCATTTATACTCTATTAGAAAAGAGGTAATATAACACATTCTATATTTGAAAGAATTTTCCCCAATTTAAGCATTTGGTGATGTTCATGATTCATGTTGATATCTATGTCGATTGTCTCGTCTATTAGCATATGGGACCCCTCCTCCTATTGGTGAGGCATAGGGATCAAGTGGATATCATAGACTGGATTTAATGAGTCAAATATATCATCTAACTCTATCTTAGTCTAGAGGATAGATAAAGGTGGGCATGATGACAAATGATACGGTTGTAACATGTTCTCAAAAGTGAATAACATAGAAAGCAAAGGTTCAAAAGCAACACGATTGAAATAAATAGCCTCAGTATTGAGAAAAAATGACTGGGAAGGGTTGTTTAGATAATAAAACAAAGTGGTGAGGTCAAAGGAGATTGTATTGATGTATGGTGGATGACCTCCATTCATGGGTGGGAATAGGTGGTTAAATATGGTTGGGTGAAAATTTTCAATAGGTGGTTGGGGTGGAATGGGAATGATGGGATGTTCCCTAGGTGGGACTGGGATAACCAGATCCTTGGGTGGGAGAAGCTAGCACCAAATGGGTAGTTTCCTAGGAAAAAAACAAACATAGAATTCATCTAGATACATAAGAGGCTCAATGGGAGTGGACTCTTATCTTGAGCTAGATAAAGTAATGAATATGGACTCCTATTCATCTCTTGACTCCTAGTCATATTCTAACTCTTAATCATCTTCTGACTCTTGATCTGATGAATCACCATCAATAATAGATAGAGTAGTAATATGTATATGATCACTAAGTAAATAAGTGTAGACACCTAAAATGCATCATGTGTAGGGAACTACTCATATGGGCATCCTAACAGACCATATGAATGATATTGGACCATTCCAAGACAAATAAGTGGTTCTAACCACTCAATTTGGGTAGATTTGGCCTTTGTCATGGCTGACACCCATGGCTAATAGAGCTAGCTATGCCCCAGATCCGTGGCTAGCCTGAAAACTATTTTGAATTCCCAAGCCAAGCCAAATTTAGTTACAATAGCCATGGTGATGGTTTTTCAAGTGGTTTTAGGTGAGGAAGAATCCAGAATATTCCTCCCAACTATCCCAACCTCATGGTTCTTGATATTGGTTTTTCCATGAATCTAGACCAAGGACTTGAGAAGGCTATAAGACCTCCCTTAAAATTGGGGAAAATTTTGGAAGAGTTTTGAATTGAACGTAGTAAAGCTCTGCCAAATTGTGGAGTCATTTGCAAACCCTTGAGGAGTGCTTACTTGCTACCAATTTGGAAATCATGATTGCATTCAAATCTATGGAGGATTCAAGAGTCTAAGGAGATCAATCATCCCAATTGAGCCTCTTCCACAACCAATTCAGATAATTTACATAGAAAATCCATGCAAGAACACAAAGGAAACCCTTGATCATTAATTCCATAGAGGAAGTTGAAGATCCAAGCCCTTATTACAAGAGCAAGAATACTTTTGGCTTAGCCACGACTAACAGTTCTAGTTGCACTTCAGACCGTAGTGAGGGTTTGATCTCTTATTTTATTTTTTTTAGCTATATATTTCCTCTTTTAAACATTTATTTAAGTATATCTAACTTAGATCAGCTTTCTTTTATGCACATGTATGGTTAAATTTAAGAATTAGAGGTATATTTGCTTTCATTTCCCTTGAATTTGTCATCATTGAATTTGATGCATTTCAAGTTTTAATGGTTAATTAGGCTGCCTAATTGCTATATTTCTTGCTTTCTTTATAAGCTTTACTGCAATCTAGAGATTTCATGCACATATTTACTAGTTTACATGATTTCTTGCTATATTTTTCATCATTTATGCAATTTCCCATCAAGTGCCTCATCAAGAGAGGCCTCATTTGCTATTAACCCATTTTATGTTATTTCTTGAATGTATTTTTATAGTATCTAAGAATTTTAAGGTGTTCTTGGCAACATATTTCTCCAATCACATGAGAAGAAGGCTATATTGAGCCTTGAGTAGTTTGTGTCCATTCTGAAGAGTTTGCAGATTACACCAATCCCTGTTTAGGGGCCTCAAAATATTGTATCAATTGTATCAAGGATTTGGGTATCCCTAAGAGGGATGTATTTGTAATCGATATTTGGCAATTTTTTAATAAAATAAACCTTAATTTCTTGTTAAATTCATTATTTTCCATTTTTTATTGCTTTAATATTTGATGTTAATTGATGCACTAGTTAGGTGTATGCTTTTTAGATTGGTACATATGGCAATCATGGTGGGAACCCACAAATTACACTGTAGATGACTGATTTGCTATTTTTTTTATTGTAAATCTCCACCATGGTTAATAGCCATGATGAAAAGTCTCAGCCATGGTGAATAGTCTAAGCCGCACCTGGTATTCGTGGATAACAAAGAATAAAAAAATAGCAGACAACCGAATCTACATCAGACTTGGATCTTAGGTAGGAGATAATTCTCTATGTTTTCTTGTCTATCTATGTTTTATTTACTAAGTGTAGTGGATGAAGTTGGTCTAAGTAGAAAACATAGAGAAATATTAAAAGCAAAATTTTAGATTCTCTTAGGTTTTCTTCCAGTCGTTGCTAGGAACAATAGAATTTTGATTGCAATCTGCCCTAGTCTCCAGTGGTTTGGGTTATGTTTGTAGATTTTGCTTGCTTGGGGCCCAACCAATGGCTAATTTTATCATGTAAATGCATTCTCTAAATCTCATTTAGTCAAATACATGCATCTTTATAAATCTGAAATGATTTTATTCTAGGCATATAGGAAAGATCATGTTTGCTTGGTGATGCATTTTCCTTTTCATGCAAATATAAAATAAAGAAACACACACACCACATAAATTTAAATACTGGTGAGTTGGAAGTCATATCCAACCACTAGTAGAGTCCAATGATGGTGGCAGTAATTTCCATCTATTGGCTCAACTCCCATGAACCTTGTTCTATTGGCCAATATCGACTCCAAGATCTGTCCTAACCATGCAAAATAGAAAACATTCATCTTTGAAGAGGTGTATCAATGTGTACAAGGTACTGGGTGAGGATCGGTAGGACCTATGCTCCGTACCTAGGTGTGGATTTTATCTACACATTTCAGGGGGTTTACGTGACCATGACTTTAATTACTACGTGCATATAGGTGAAAACCTTAAACTATTTTAGCATTACATCAACAATTTCAAACATTATGAGAGTAGTTAAGATTTTCAAAAAATTTCAAACACACCAAACTAGTTTAGGGTTCACAAGAAAATCCTTAAAAGAGATAATCATATTGTCTACTTTGTGTGTTTCTTTATTGTTTGGGTAATCCACATAAGATCCTTGATCTAGAATCCTAACCCTAATAATTTATTTATTTTATATATATATAAAACAAGTAAAAAGCTAATTTTTGATTCTACATACAAGGAATCTAGAATCGTGCAATTTGGAGCTATAACAAAAAAGTTATTTTGGTTTTATTATTACTCTATTTTTGAGTGATTTTTAAGCCAAAAATAGGGAAAAACTGCACTAAAATAGTCATAAAAAACCCTATACATCACAAAAATTTCCAAATTTGTTTTTTTTTTGTATTATTTAGCTCCTTGGGCACCCCTCAGCATTTTTGAGGTTTGGCTTTGCATTTGACCAAAATTCTAAAAATTGGGCATTTTCCCATGAGCCACAGTTGGCCAAATATTCCAAAACTACAAAATTTGACTCGAAATTCACTTTTTGGAGTCATAGCCCATTGCAATCAGCTCGTCTCACTGATATTTTTGGTATATAACACCCATAACCTTTTTGTGGAAGTCAAATTTTTATTTTGGGTAGGTTTTCCTTCAAGGTTTGCCTAGTTAGTGCAACATGATAACTATGCATAGCCGAGCTCAATCATGAGCCAGTGAAGTAGAAAACTCATGGAGAGGCCCTGAATGCCTCTAATATTATCCTAAGGATCTCACCATTCTTGCATGACACCTTGGTAGTCATCACAACCATCATTCTCCTAAGGATCTCATCATTCCCGCATGATGCCCTGATAGTCATCGTGAGGCCACTTCCTCACATAGGAGAGCTACTCACCAAGGTGATAAGGTTACCACATACATGGAAAGAACTAACATAGTTAAAGCTCCCCATAGTGAGATAGAAAGCCATGGGTCTTGCACAATGTATCGATCAGATCGGGAACCTAGGCCTCATGTAGTTTGGAGAGAGTGGCTACTCCAAGATCAATTGGAGGATGTGCACATTGAGTGTGAGTGTTTAAAGCAAGAATACATGGAAGAGAAAATATTGCAACTTATATGGGATGAGCTCAAAAAAAATGAAGAACATATTTTCCAATAGAAGTTACATGAAGAACAATCATGTAGGGTAACTCTTGAAAAGAAACCCACACCTAGAGTTCATAGGCAATAAATCAACATGAGGTGCCTTGTGCATCATCAAGAGTTACCTCCTAAGTAGGTAGATAGCTATCCTCTTAGATAGATGGAAAAACCTCTAGCTATTGATAAACAACAAATAGGCATATTCAAAGATCCCTTACTCAATCATGAGGCTAAGGAAGATCAAAAGGAGCATGTGAGCAAGGTCAATGCTCGACATTTATCATAGTCCTCACAACAATTAAAGCCTATTCCACCATACAAGGAACCTATGATTACTTTTCACAAACAAGAAATTAAACCAGCCCTTATTAATAAATCTAATCTACCATTGCACATTATAGATAGCATTAATTAGATTGCATACAAGTGAGTTTTGATTGATATTGGTTTGTCCATCAATATCATCATTACCATTGCTTTGAAATATCTTAGCATTACACCTTCCTACATTAGAGCATCTACCTTCATGTTGCAAGCCTTTAATGATGTGGAATCTCCCACAATAGTCACAATAGTTCTCCCCATTGAGGTAGGACAAAATACTTCCTACATTGTGCTACATTTTAGAGGGTTCAAGATAGTATAGCATACTACTCAGAAGGCCATGGATAAGAGCCATGGAGTGCATACCATCCATAATGCATCATTGCATTAAGTACATTCATGAAAATAAGGTCCATGTAGCTTAGGCTAACACAAATACCTTTAAGTATTATAAAATGGTGGATCATCTACAAGAGCCTATTGTGTCACCCATGCATCGAAACACTAAACCTAATGGTATTATCTTGAGTGTGGATGCAACCTTATTGTTTGCTGTGAAGTTACCTTCACCACCGTCATCACCCGTGGTTTTTCCCATTACACCTTCATCTTTAGACTCTGCAAGCAAGGAGAAATTTATGAAGGCAACCATAGAGATGCTCATAACCATATCAAACATGTCATTAGAGGACTCTCTTACTCTTATCAAAGGGGAAGAACCTATTGTGGTTATGGATAAACTAGATCATATCATACCATCTTTGTCTATCACATCATAGGTAATAGTTCATTTAGAAAAAATGGAATGCAAAGAGAATATAGAGGTAAACACTATGTTTACGCCTATCATTGAGTCCATTGAGGATTTAGGTCAACCTCTTGTTGAGTCGCTACCCGTTGATCCCATCCTTGAGTCTTCACCTGAACATGATGAAAAATCAATTGTCACAATTGAAATAGAACAACCTCAACAAGTTGAGGAGCCACTCACAACTCATCCAACTATTGAAGCATCTTCTCATGAGTTTGTGGGAATGGTTAACATTATGTCAGAAGACCAAGTGACTCTAAAGTAGATAAAAAAATATATGGTACAATCAAATGTTGTTTCTACATCGAAGAAGCAAAAACCATTGAAATTAGTCACCCTTGACTCATTTCTCATGGTGCCTCCTCAAAAGTAAGAATAGGTGTTTTCCCCACATCAAACTGGGGTTAATCAAGTTGGCATAGTTCAAAACTACAAAGTAGAACAAAAATATGAACTAAGTCACAAATGTGAGCATGTGGATGCCATTATCAAAGTGGATCATCAAGAAACATACACATCATCTCAAGTGAAATATATTTAATATCTACATTTACCTGGTGAATATTTAACATCCACTCTTTCACCCTTATCAACCTACAATGATCTTCCAATATCATCACTAGAGGTGCACATAAAATCATTGGTAGTTTTGTAATCCATTCTAAATCATTTAGATAGAATGGAACATCAAATGTATGAGAAAAATAAGGAATTGCAATTTATCATGGACCAAATTGAAAACCTAGAATTGCAAAAGCAACCCATATCTGAGGTCAAACCACTTCCTGTGCAACCACAAGAAAAACCTCAATAAAAGCAAGCACCAAATCAGTCGCACCAATAATCTTGCAGTCATACACCATTACCCAAACCTATGACATCAATTTTTAATCAATTACACAAGGCCAAAGCCATCACCTTAACTCAATATCATCCCTTAGATCTAAGTCATCTGATACCTAAGGGATATAGGGAGGATTTACATTGCCCATATCACCAACTAGTTGGTCATGATATTCAATCATGTTACACCTTTAGGACCATGATACAGGACATGCTTGAAGTGAATTATCTACAAATTCATGATAAAAAAATAAGCATAGCTAGGAAGTCATCCCTTGCACTGCAAAAGCAAGAGGAATCCCCTATGCCAATAGCTAACATACCTAGGGCTCAACCAGGTCATTAAACTTAACTGATGCATGTTACATGCCCATAGTAGTAGCAACACATTTGGACTTTGTCAAAAGAGCCCATGTCAGTCATATTTTAGAAGATTTTAGAAGCTAAAGTTGTTATCTTACCAGATAGGTGCTCTTTGAACCAGAAAAAAACTAAACCTAAAGGTTATAGGGAGGACAATTTTTGTCTCTATCATTGAATAGAGGTTCATGGCATTCACAATTGCTATGGATTCAAGAATGTGGTTTAGGATATCATAGATAGTGGGGATTTTACCATATATGGTTCATCCACAATGCCTCAACCTACCAAACTATAGGCCACATCATCCCAGTTAAGACCCCAGGGATAGCCACATCCTCATGGGCCTAACAAGCCACCTCAGTGAGTGGTCACATTTGAGATGACTACTATGAATTTATTTCAAAAGTTGTACGAGGTAAATGCATTTGTATTACCAGAGGTCAAACCTAGAGTACCTAAAATTAGGTCACAGGATGAAAGCCTCTATTGTTTCTACCATCATATAAATGGGTATGACATATGTGACTGCCAATTATTTAGGAAGGTTGTCCAAGATTTGCTAGAACAAAATGAGCTCCATGTAGATAGTTCATCCATTTCACCCCACCAATATAGGGGCATCCCACAGAGGTTCATGCCCCAATTGGGAGAGTTGATTTATATCACTCTTCCTAAGCAAGCTTATTATATTATAGTGGACAACTTGCACACTGGGGGTCCTCAAGGTAATGTGCCTTCCCCACCATCTGTAGACACATAAATTATGTCATGCTTAGGGGAGCTACTTACATAGACACAATCATAAGATCATAAGACATAATCTTGGACTTTCTAAGCATCAATAGTGGTTCTCATCACTCATTTGGGGCCTTTTCAAGCCAACCAAGCTTGGCCACTCAAGACAAGAGCAACTAGATTCTAGCCACTCAATCCTAGAGTGGCCAGACCTTTGCCACTGTAGATGACAGCGACCAGATCATAGCCACTATAGATGACAACGACTAAACCATAAGAAGTAGATTACTGACAAATAGGCCCAATCTCAGGTGGAAGTGGTAGTTTGCATGCAATAAAAGTGAGCGGGAGTGACTTTGCATTCCTTTTCATGACCAATTCACATAGGAGACTTGAGTTTGCATTTAGACTTAATTTAACTGACATCCAAGCATAAATAAAGGACAAAAGCTTCTCATGCTAACAAATAGTTTGCATCAAAGACTCAAGTGGGTAGTTAGATTTTAGTTAACTGGCCTTCAAATATAGACAATATACAAGGGCTTCTCATGCTAACTTGCACTATGCATGAAAAAATCATTTCTAGGGCTTGGACATAGACCTAGGGTTTCACACTATAAAAAGTGTAAGCCTAAGAGCACCAAAGGATCCATATATGACATATAGAGAGCCTTATCATATCCAAAAATCACATACAGGAGATCATTTCAGAGAGAGATAATTCTCTTTGGGATCATGTGTGTGATGGAGCTTTGACAAATCAAAGGGTATAACACCTACTTTCTTCAACATCAGATCATAGTCTTTGACCCATACCTTTGGGGCAAGGAGATCAAGGTTTTCTTTAGCAGCTGTTGTCTTAGACACCTGAAAGTGTGTTGTTGTTTCATTCCTTGTAGGGCCATAGGTATATCGGATGAAGGTTACAACATACGAGAGCAAAAGGGATCCCTCTAGGAAATAAACTTGGAGAAGGAGGCATTTTTAAGCCCTCATACATTTCTTTGTGTGGAATCGAGAAGCTTTTATAAGCACACCACCTCTTCACAGAAGGGGCACTCCTTACCAACTTGTAATTTATAGTATCAAAATGGGTATCCCTAATAGGGACCGACATGTAACCGAGATTCAATATCAACAAAGAGATATGTCTTTTGTTATTTTGTTTTATATGCTTTTTTTTTCCTCTTGTATTTCCATTTTATATTTGGTATTCTAAATAAGCATTGCAAGTAGGGTTTGTTCTAGAAAAGGGATCGATGCGTGCATTCCCGAGGTCACTATAGATGGCGATCATGGTGGGAAAACCACTAATTTTTCATTTTCTACCAGAAAACTAACTTAATTTTGTGTGTAGGTCTAGACGCTCTGAGCTACAGTGACAAAAAACTAGTCGCTCTAAGCTACAACATCCAGAAACTAGCTACTCTGAGCTATAGCGGCCAAGAACCAGCCACTCTAGTCAACAGTATCCAGGACTGGAGTGTAGCAGAGGTCAAAACATCGACTCTCTGAGCTAGATCAAAGGTTGGTATATCTTTTTTGATATTTTACAACTTTATGTCTACTTCTGTGTGTTCAAAATAGAGAACTTAAAGCACATTTGTGTTTGGAAATTGAAATAATAAAGAAGAAAAAATTAAGCATTTCGTATATCTTATATCTTCTTTTAAATTTTCCAATAGGCATTGCTAGGAACAACAGCTTATGCCTAAGAATTTTTCCCTAGAATCCAATGTTCTAGACATTGTATGTTGTTTGATTGCTTTGAGGCCCTGCTAGAGGTCATAGTTGCATGAGATAAAGTGCACTCATACAAATCATAGTAGTTCATGCATCTTTCTGAATATTGAAATGTATTTTTTCACTTAGGCATATAGGAAAGACTCATTGCTACTATATGATGCATTTTATGTTACGCAAGCTTAAAATGAACACCACATACAAACGTCTCATTTAAACATTGGAGATTTGGATTTCATCACCAACCTTCAATTCAGTCCAGTGACATTGGAATTCATATTCTTCCACTAGTTTACCCCCTAGAGCTTCCTATAAATGGATTGGGAAACTTACTTATAGTGAAACTAAGTTATTTGTGTTCAATATGTCTCCCACTATTGAAACAATCATTGGTTTAGAGTGGAGGAGCTAGGAAAACCCCCCTTTGGGTCTTCAACGATGTACCCTAGCATCTTTTGAGAAAATCATGTTTGGCACGGGTGTACTTGATTGTCACTATGGATGAGTCTTCTGATTCTTAATCCAAGAACAAGAGAAAAGAAATCAAGAGAACAACACATCAAAATGCATCAAACAGTTTAGGGCATAGTCAAATTGGTAATCAAGATAAATATTTGTTTGGAATTGTGTGACCATTCCTAAATTGCAAACTCAAAATATCAAATCATAAAATAACATGGTCAAAACAAGAAGTAAACACCCTTGCTCTGATGTTGAGGGAGAGACATAAGCAATTCATACCCATAGGCAGAGTCATAGTAATGTTGAATGACCTACCCGTAAGACTATGAGACATAACTCCATGAGCCTAAAGGGTGATAACTCAACTCTTGGGGGATCTTCTCAAGAAACCCCAAGTAAGGAACCACATCATGGAATAAAGTCATATAAACAAAAAGAGGTTTCACAGCATTCCTAATTAAGGAGACATGATGAGACCTCAAGTGCCTCCTCTAAACACACAAAAACATCTCAAAGACATGAGGAAACTTCAAGGGCTTCCTCATCACATGGACATAAAGAAGGTTCTAAGACCCATTCTTCACATGGGGATGACGAGACTACCACATCTCCATCCACATGGAGAAAACATGTCACCACTAAGCCCTCTTCATCAAGAAGGCAAACAAGAATTTCAACACCTCAAGACTCACAAGAAACATATGAAACAGGTCTACCCACTGAAGGGCAGGAAACTAGAGCTACATCTAGTCGTGGGAATCATATAGAAGAAATCATTCACACAAAAGGAAATATTCCCATATACTATGACCTCAGGAGTAAATGGCACCCCATGGGACCAGCTATGGAGAACTAGATAGATAGATAGGTTGGATCGATTTCCTTCTCAACCAACTCAAATAACTATAGCTACTGAGAACTCTACATCTAGAATCTCATGAAATATGACTTCTAAACATACCTCCCATTATAGGGGTATCTCGGAGTGACCCTGTAGAAGATGCATGGAGTCTGATCATAGGGATATTCAATAATACACTGACCAAGTCACATTAACTAGCAAGAGTATAGATACAACAAAAACCCCCTTGAGGAATATGCAAGTTAAGACTATAAGAACAGAGTCATATAAACATGAGTCTTCTACAACAACACAAACTAACAAAATGAGGTAGTTAGAAAATGCATTACACAAAGAGCGAGAGTTAGTGGAAGCTCTTGAATAAGAGAAACAAAGAGAGAGACTCTTGTGCCAACATGAGGAGTGGTTAAGAGAGCAATATGAGCAGCTAGCTCTTAAAAATTTATAGATAAATGGTGGTGATCACCAAAGAACAAGACACGTTGACTCACCTAAGGAAAGGCACACTAGACAAGATATCCCACAACGAAACCCCCCACCAAATCATGAACAAAATCCAACTAATGGGAGGAGGGAAAACATAACAAACCAATATCACAATCTTGAGTCCCTTCGTAGGAGGGAGGAAAATGGGACAAATCAAATTTATAGAGAGTTACCTCCATTGCCAATGCAAATAGGCTTGCATGAGGAGGAAATCCATGCATCAGAGGCATTTCAAGAGCTTTTTGAAAAGATGAAAACCTTTGAGAAATAAGAGGCAGCTGGGAACTCACCAACATTAAGAAATATACACAATCAAACATTGTGCCCATCAATCCCTAGCCCTTCATATCCTAATAACTTTGAGATGCTTAGGTTAGAGAATTTTAAATGTGAAGAGGATGCACAAGAGCATATCACCAATTTTATCAATGTTTATTTTCATCTTGAAGACAATGATGCTCTCATGCTAAGAACATTCATAATGACATTTTCAGGTGTTGCCACTCAATGGTTCAACCAACTACCTAAGCATAGCATAATCAACTTTGAACAACTAGTAAATGCATTCTTTAAGCATTTCTCCTTTGGTGCTAAGAAGAAGGTGAACCTTTTAGGCTTGGTGAACCTAAAATAGTATGATGATGATCCAATAATGGATTATGGGAATAGGTGGAGAAAAATCATGGCAAAATTATCATTCTCCATTCCTATAGAAGAGATCATTCATATGTTTACCAAAATTTTTTCTAAAAATATCTCCCTCTTGCTACAACTCCAACAATATCCTTCATTCGAAGAAGCTTTGGCACAGGCCAAGCTCATCGAAGAGATAAAAGTAGATGAGGGAACCATTAAGCTCCGAAACAAAAAGGAGTGGAACAAGAATGGTAAGAATGACAAGTACAAATAGAAGTAGAGTAACCCTGCTCTAGTAAATCAAGTCGTATTAGCTACACCCAAGGATGAGGATGCACAACAACCATAGAACTATCAAGCACATCCTCCACCAGCCAACTACGACCAAAAGAAAAATCAAAGAAGAAATTGATAATGCAAGATGCCTCGTTATTTCATGCCTTTGACATAATCAATGCAATCAATATTTAATCAATTGAGTGAGGCCAGGAGGATCAAATTTCTTGATATACCTCTTGTAGATCCCAACCATCCTAAGCCAAAAGGATATAGGGAAGATAAATTTTGTCCTTATCACAAGATACCAAGGTAAGGAATTGAGGCTTGCATTGGGTTTAAGCATCAAGTGCAAAACATGATTGAGGTGGGAGAGCTCAAAATTGATAATCCACTAGCTTTCGATAATAGAGACATGGGCATATACAAAAACCCATTTCCCAATCATGAAGCCCAAGTCAATCAAGTTCGATCTGACATACCTACCCATGGATGCATTGGGATGGTTGAGATCATTAACATAGTAACAAGTACTAGGTGGTATGGTCAATCACAATTGCCTGTAGCTCCCATGAACATCCTAGACACTCCTAAACAAATGCAAGACAACCTTCTAGGTCCACCAATGAGACCTATGGTAACTATTCGGAGTAGATTGGAGCAAAACCTACAAACAACTCTAGCTAAGTTATCCATCTATGAGCTCATAAAATAGTCCCCAAAGTATAGGGAGACTCTAATAGATATTTTAAGAACAATTGAGCTTCAACCATAAGATGCAAATGCATTCACTCACTTTGTGGGACAAGTGCAAGAATGCCAGGAACCTTTAATCCGATTCTATGATCATGATATTAAGATAGTTTCTACTGCCTTACCAGAACCTCCTCTAAACATTGTAGTGTACATCAATGACTTATATTTCAATAGGGTTTTGGTCGATATAGGTTCATTGATAAACATCATCACAAAAACTGCAATAGAGCACCTCAAGATACCCAAGGCCAATATCATTCTAGGAACTTACACATTGAGATCTTTTAATGATGCTTTATACAATATTGTGGGAATGATAGTCCTACCCATTAAGGTGGGGCACAAGACCATACCTGTGATGTGTCATGTCCTTGAAGGAACTATGTAGTACAACATATTCTTAGGGTGCCCTTGGATAAGGTCCATGAAGTGCATGCCTTCAATCTTGCACCAGTGTGTCAAGTATGTGCACAAAAGTAAAGTCTATGTGGTTCTAGCCGATGAAGAGCCTTTTAAATACGTTAATCATGTGTATAATCTAGGAGAATTCATGATCCCTTCTACTCACCTATATGTGGCACCTTCATCCCCAACCACACAAGTTGATAAAAAATATAAAGGGGTAAGAAAATATCTAGGCACATCAACACCTCCTTGTGCACTTAAGATAGTCAATGCTTCTAAAGTACCATCAACATCAAAACCAAAAGATAATCAAAAGCTGAATGCCCCCTTATTTAAGGAAGAGATGTCCAAGTAAGTGCTAACTGTAGGCATTACTAAAATTCCAAGTCCTATGGAAGAGGAATATCCTCAAGATATATATGAAGATAGTGATTATCACCCTACTTCGCCAGTATCATCCATGGGGTCATCTACATTGCATGCATCAATACAATTGGAAAGCACAGGCATAGGGGAATACCTTGTGTATAACATCACCTTTACACCTATAATTGAGTCTACACAGGACATAGGGAGGCCTAAAGACTTAAGGTCGCTAGTAGGAACATTGGTTCCACTTGGAATCCCTCCCAACCAAACCAATTTTGTCTATGTCGGACTGGACTGCACTCATAAGTCTTCAGATATAGAATGAGATGGTGACAAATTATTCATAGTTAATTTTCATTACCTCTCTAATCTTGAGTTTTCTCTAATCTACTTTGATCATTACCATTGGCATGGCTATGGCCTTGGCGTATATGAGCAAGGGTGCAGGAGGTCTTACGAGCCACTATATCAACTTCCTTTTGATAGATTTGGCTTAGGCTACTATAGCAGAGGTTGATATGACTCTCTTGCAGTGGCATTGGAAATATTAAGAATATGTTTGGGAGAATACATTGAATTTATTCCTTATCACCCCCTAAGAATAGAAAATTTGAGCAACAGACAAGTGGCCACGACAAACATACCACCTCTAGAAACTTATCATCCAAACACCTCAATTGATTCCACCCCAATAGGGTACAACTTATGGGATGAGGATAATGGATATGAAGCAAGTGATGATGAGGCACAAATTGGCTTAGCCTATCAAGGGCCTCACTATTTACAAAATTTCACATGGTCTGTCCATGATGAGATTGAATATACATCAGATGAAAGTGACTATGAATCAGAAGACTCAATAGAAAGAGCTTACTTAGGCCTAAGCCATCAACCCCTAACTTTGGGGCAAGAGACAAATGCAAATGGATTCTTCATAAGTGATGAAGAATATGAAGATGAAACAAATATGGCCTACTTAGGGCCAAGACATGAGCCCCTTATCTTAGGGATGCATACCAATGCTAACGGTTTTTGGATAAGTGATGATGACTTTGAGGATGAGACCGAGATGGCTTATCTTGGACCTCACCACTTGTGGAAAGTCAACGAGCTAGTAGAGAGAGAGGCGGAACTTTGTGCCATAGACCCTCAAATCCAATTTTTGGGGAGACCTATTGATCTAGCTGCCATTCATCGTATGGTTAATCCTCCTCTGCCTACATTCAAAGAGTAGTTAGAGCCCAATGATCCTATTTTCCATCCTTCTCATGGGCCAAATATAGAAATTCCCATTTCTCCAAAACCTCATCACGAGGATGGAAGAGAAACCCCTGAGACAAGATTACACCCATGTGATCCTGGATATTACATCCCATCCATCAACATGATCTCCATTGATTTGACCACTTCACTTCATAATCCAACAGATCCTACCAAATCATTGCATCTTGATATAGACACTATTGATTGGGATTAAGCTAGTTCACCCATAGAGCCAGAATACCTCTTCCCCAATGAAGAGATGTTACAGCCATTCCATTTTGCATCAGGTTGTGCGTATGACGTATTCCATGTTGGTTTGGAACCTGAGTCAATAGGTCCTATGAATCCCGTTGATGACATTCATTTGATACCCATGCCTCATCAGCTAGAGGATGGGTCACATATAGCTATAAAAGAAACTTTCAAGGTGGACATTAGTGATGATCCTACCCAACCAAGGAAATTCAAGTTTTGAGAAAGTCTATCTCCACAGGAACAAGCCATATTGATTCCTCTCCTCAAGGAGAGGCCAAATATTTTTGCTTGGACTTACAAAGACATGCCAGGGATAGATCCAAATTTAGTCATTCACAACCTTTCATTGGATCCCATGAAGAAGCTAGTAAAGCAAAAATTGAGGAAAATGCATCCAACCATTGCTTTGATGGTAAATAACGAATTGCAAAAACTACTAGATGCAGTATTCATAGTTTCTATTGATTATCCTGAGTGGGTGTCAAACATGGTACCCGTAGGGAAACCTGATAGAAGAGTTTGTAGCTGCATCGATTTCAGATATTTGAATAGGGTAATGCCAAAGGATTTATTCCCTTTGCCAAACATAGATGCTATTGTAGATGCAACCGTAGGTCATGAGATGCTCTCCCTAATGGATGGTTTTTTTGGATACAACCAAATCTGGATTAAGCCTGAAGATCAACATAAAACTGCTTTCATTAATCCATGGGGAACATTCTGTTACAAAGTGATGCCATTCGGTCTCAAAAATTCTTGTGCCACATATCAACGGGCCATGACATACATATTCCATGACTATATGCATAAGATCTGACTTACTAGCCAAGTCCCTATTGTGGCAAGAGCATGTCGAAATCCTTAAACAAGTCTTCAATCGCCTCATAGAATACAATGTCTGATTGAATCCTAAGAAGTGTGTATTTGGTGTAACTTCTAGTAATATTTTTGGATTCATCGTATCCAAGAGAGGCATCAAAGTAGATCCTGAAAAGGTAAAGGCTATACTGGAAATGGCCATCCCTACCAACATTAGGGATTTGAGGAGCCTACATGGCAAGATAGCATCCATAAAAAGATTCATCATGCATTTATCATATAAATGCAGACCTATGAATAGGTTTCTACGCAAGGAATTCCCCTTTCATTGGGACGAAGAATGCCATAAAGACTTTGTAGAGATCAATACTTATTTGGCAACGCCACCAGTATTGGCTCCACTAAGGACATACCATTTTTACTATATATATCGGCTACTAATTTTGTATTAGGCACCATGTTAGCCCAAAATAATGTACAAGACAAAGAGCAAGCCATATATTACATTAGTTTCACCTTTGTGAGCTATGAGATAGGATATGCGTATGTCAAAAAATTGTGTTTAGCAGTGGTCTTTGCAACTTGAAAGTTGCAACACTATGTGTTGAGCCATACAACCTACATCATATCAAAACAAAATCCTTTGTAGTACATGATGAGCAAGACAAATCACAATACATGAACCACAAAGTGGATCATGCTATTGATAGATTTTGATCTAGAGTTAATAAGCCAAAATTCCATCAAGGGAAAAATCATAGAAAATCAATTAGCAAATGTGCCTCTTCAGGATAACAAGCCTCTCACCATAGAGTTGCCTGATCATGTGGTCTTTGCATTATCATATCTACCAAAACTCGAAGAACCTAAGAGAGAAAAATACATGTCATTGTTCTTCAATGGTTCAAAGTGTGAACAAGGAGGCGGAGTAGGTATTGTCTTTATCACACCGCAGGGTGCTCCATTGCCCTTATCATTCAAACTAGACTTCCCATACACAAACAATAATACAGAATATAAAGCATTGATCCTGGGACTCCAAATATCCATAGCAATGGGCATTAAAATATTGAATATCTTTTGTGACTCCTTGCTCATAGTAAACCAAGTCAAAGGACTCTTCCAATGTAGGTGCCCACTCTTGAAGACTTACAAGGAACTTGTTGACAATTACTTAGCCCGACTAGAATGGTACGACATCGAGGCAATCCCTCATACATCAAATAGATTTATAAAAACTATGGTTTCTTTGGGATCCTTAATCCCTCAAAATCCATCTATTCATTTTACAATTGTTCATGTAAAAGTGCTTTCACACTCAGAAATACACCATGAAGATTTTGAAAATAAAGAATCAGTCAACATGATCAACATCAAACAAAATCAGGATTGGTCCTTCACAACCAGAAGTTTCTTGCAAACAAAACCTTAGGGGTCGTTGATATCCCAAGGACCCATAGAGTGTGATGTGACCATATACCACAGAGTTGTTCCTCAATCCATGTTCACTACCTAAAAAATGTAGGAACAGCAAATTGTATGTTCTATAGAGGTTGTGGCCTATCAGGATTGACTTTCCCAACTGTGGGACTTCCTAAAGCTCAAAATAATACCTCAAGGTTTATCATATATAGAAATATGAATATTTAAAAATAGAGAAACAAGATACATATTTCTAGGAGAAATCCTCTATAGATGAGGATATGATGGAGTATTGCTCTATTGTCTTGAGCCCCAGGAAATAGCTTGGGTAGTTTCATAAGCTCACAATAGAACATGTGGAGGTCTTTTTAGTGGCATGGCCATTGTTAAGCGCATCTTGAGAATGGGTTACTATTGGTACACAATGGAAAAGGACTACTAGGATTATGTCAAGAAATGTAGTAAGTGCTAACATCATGCAAATCTAATGCACTTACCATCGCAAGCTTTCCAACCCATCTAGGCAGCATGGCCATTTTCACAATGGGGACTAGACTTGATAGGGAATATCTCACCTCCATCCTTAGGCTGACATACATTCATTATAACTACCACAGAATAATTCACTAAATGGGTAGAAGTGATCCCATTAACATAAAAAATTGGACCAAGAATTGCGGAGTTTATACTCCACAATATCATAAGTCATTTTGGGGTCCATTCTAAGGTAATATCAAATAATGGGCCATCTTTTAAGAATAAAAATGTGTATGCTTTAATGAAAAATAACATATTCAGCACAAATTTTCAATGCCTTATTAGCTGCAAGCAAACGGGTAATCATAAGCCTAAAACAAAACAATAGCCTCCATTTTGAGGAATACAGTGCAAGAAAATCACAAGGACTGGCACATGTAATTACCTCTTGCACTATGGGCATACAGGACTAGTATACGAATGACCACTAGGGAAACACCGTTTTCACTAGTATATGGCACTGAAGCCATCATGCCTCTAGAGTTGGAAATCATGACTCTACGCATAGCACTAAAAGACTTCATAGATGATGAAGCTACATGACAAGGCCACCTTGATCAATTGATGCTTCTTGATGAACACCGAGTCAATGCTTTAGAGCATCTCTATGTTTACCAAGATTGCCTTGCATGAGCTTACAATAGTAAAGTCCACCTAAGGGAATTCAAGGTTGGAGATCTAGTGCTCAAATAAAACTAGTAGAATTCAAATCTTTCGCTGCATCTATGAGATAAGTTCATGGTAAACTGGATAGGTCCATACATGATTTCATAGAGAGTTGGACCTGGAGCATATCACCTTATATCATTAGATGGTGTTGAAGAGCATGAACCTCTCAATATCATTCACTTAAAGGTATTTTACACATAAAAATACAAAAACATTCAAATATTTCATAAAACATCAAAAACATTCAAATATTTCATAAAACATCAAAAACATTCAAATATTTCATAAAACATCAAAAACATTCAAATATTTCATAAAACACAAAAACATTCAAATATTTCATAAAACATCAAAAACATTCAAATATGTCAAAAACACAAACAAATCATAAAAGCATAAAATATCAAAAATACAATAAAATCAAAGGCTCCAAGGGTAATTCATACCGCTTGGTCAAATAATCAAATCAAAGGCTCCAAGGGTAATTCATACCGCTTTGTCAAACATCAATTCAAAAGGCTCCAAGGGTAATTCATACTGCTTGGTCAAAACCAAAATCATCAAAGGCTCCAAGGGTAATTCATACCGCTTGGTCAAACATCAATTCAAAAGGCTCCAAGGGTAATTCATACCACTTGGTCAAAAATCAAAAGGCTCCAAGGGTAATTCATGCCGCTTGGTCAAAAATCAAATAAAAAAGGCTCCAAGGGTAATTCATGCCACTTGGTCAAAAATCAAATCAAAGGCTCCAAGGGTAATTCATACCGCTTGGTTAAAAATCAAATCAAAAAGGCTCCAAGGGTGATTCAAACCACTTGGTCAAAATCAATAACAAAATACCCAAAGGCATAATAAGCCCTTTGGTCAAATTAATCAAAAATACAAAAACATAAAATTAAAAATACAAAAACAATTGCACTTCACATTTTGCATCCACATAATTGCATTGCATTTTCACATACATTACACGATATTTCATGAGAGTCTTAAAAGTGATACCACAGTTTGTCACACAAGTCATTCATATCCATACCTTCATCCACATGTGTGTAATTATGTTTTTCAACACAACCATTATTTGTTGCTATACATAATTACTAAGGATTTTCGGTTAGTCAACCAAATCTAGTAATATTATCAACTTTTGAGGAAAACAACTTTGATTAGTAGAAAAAAATGCCTAGCTATGATAGCCTTGGATATTCACGATCCTGTCACTAATTGAAACACTAAAATCCTAGCTGGTACAAGGAAAATATGAAAGCTGCAAAATGGTCTAGGTTACCTTAAGTGAAAAGTATTATCCTTGCTTATCCCCTCGTTGAGTGGTATTTTCACCCAATTGTGAAAGTACACTCTCCCTTAGGATTTGGGTTCCAAATCCCCTCTTGCAAAGAAGTTAAACAAACAACTTCTCCAAGGTCTTCGCTATATTAGCATTTGCATATGTGTATTAGTAATCTCAAATAAATATATTCAATTTTAAATGCTTGGAACACCTTAGTGATTGCAAGTAACTGTAAACAAGGGGCAATGTTGGTTTATTTTACCATGAAACTTTAGTGATTGTTCATTGAACCAAAATAAAACATATGTGAGTTGGCCCTCCTATGACCATGATGTAGGGCCTTAATTAATTTTATCTTGAGGGTTTTACAATAGATTTTATCTTGTTTATTAAGTCAAAATGTGGCTTCTTATCATGAAGATGAAGATAGCTTTCAATGTGATAGATAAACTATCCCTCTTTGGTGAAATTGGTTTTCACAAAGAAGCAATAATTTATGGCCTTAAAGTAAGGGCTTTAATTGTCACCTCAACTTATCCCTCTTAAATGAAATCAAATTTTCATAAATATGAACAATTAAGTGCTTTGAATCAATGACCTTCAATGTGATGCTCAAATTACCCCTCTTTCGTAAAATCAGAATTTTTATGAACAGAGGGCAATTTTAGGCTCCAAAAATGGAAATTTGTAAAATGCCATAAAACATAAAACCTTCAATGAAATTGGAATTTTCATGAAGGGAATGTCATCATAGGATTATGAATGAAACATGAAACTGAAAAAATGAAATTCAGTCCAAAAATGGAAATTTTCTATTTTCGGAATTTTCAAAATCTGTAATAAAACAACAACTTCGATGAATTTTTAAAAATACTAAACAACTCCAAAAATGAAATTTTAAAGTGCGTATTGGAAGTATGAAGTATAACCTACGCAATGGTGAAATTATTTTTGGATTTTGATATTTTTTAAATGTTTATTTTAATGCCTAAAAATTAAAATAAATTAAAATTTCTAGAAAATAAAATGCAGAAAAAGTTGAAAGAAAATGCAGAAAACTGAAAATAAAATGCATTCAGTATGATGCTATCCTATTTTGACAAAACCAAAGATGTGATGTTTCCATGCATGCAACCTAACCTATTGGACTTGCAAAACAAGCACAATCCCCATAGACTAAGTGTTGGTTCCTAGGGTTTAAAATAAATTTCAGGTTCAAGCATTCACATGAAGCAACCAAGCAAACTTGCATTAACTCCATCTACAAACTCGAAATCTGAAAAAGAGAAAATAAATAGACATTAAATCCATAGCATGCAAAGAGAATCTCCTTCTTTCTTGCCCACAAGATGCAAATTTCTGAAAACTCCTGCATTAAAAATGTGTCATTTTACAATAGCAGAATTTCTGGTTTTCCCAAACCAGTCCATGGAAGAAAAACAGCCCAAACAAGTCCAGAATAGCCCTCTTGCCTTCAAATCTGCAACTTTGCTTGTAGCAGTTTCCAACCCCCTCTTCATTATTAGAACGTTATATTTAACATTTCATCTCTAAAGACCTTCGTTTCATTTCCATTGTTTCATTTTTTTTTTTAATGCTTCCATTTGACCTCCTTTGGTATGCGTAACATCCATATTACCATTTTGAAATGGATTGTGGTGACTTGCCAATTGGCACATGTGCATGGCCTTTGGCCTTATAATACCCCTAACATAGTTAACGAACCCCATTATGACATGTTGCTAATTCAGATGCATGATGTTAGAACCTTCACTCAAAACTTTTTTTTTTTTTAGATCATAAAACGTCGTAGGTTTCACCCACGTAATGTCTGAAGTTATGCTTCCTTAGAGGCTATTGTAATTATTGAATATACACTAATAACACTAATTAAAGCCCCTCTCTCTTAATACCTGCTCTTCATAAGGCCCATTCCTAAACCTATGAGTGTTTTATTCCAATACAACCAAAGAGAACATGATTTATTTTCAAAAACCATGGCAACGTCTCCTCTAGTGGTAGTTTTTCGGTCATTGTTTCCCCAAAACGTTTTTGACTGCATGGTGTCTACCCTAACATCTCTAATTTTTCCTTAACATGGAGGCCATGTGGGTGTAACGACTAATGTTTCTTGTTGGGTAAGCCAATATATTGGTCTCGAATGCCACACTGTCACTTTGATATTTTATAGCCATTCAAATCTACCATGAGTGATCACAAAACACATAGATGCACTATCACTCATTTATGTCCACTCAAACTTACTAGGTCTTTCGTCTAGTATTTTCCACATAGTCAGTCATACGAGTTCTACTTCTTCAACTACAACGATGCACCAGACATTCGAAATACCCTTTGTCATCTCCCACATGTTGATAATGTATTACCTACTACCAATGATCTTGCTACACCTGCACTTCATCTCTGTTTGATGATATCCCTTGCCAACAACACTGTTGTTTCCATGTTAAGTCCTCCATGTTGTCAAATATATCGTGCACTGCCCCAAACATGGTGATCCTCACACTACATCTATCGTGCGAGTGCTATTTTACAAACACTCCCTGGAATTAACATCTCTTCTTCTGTTGTGTCCCTAAAAAACAAACCCTTGTCCTCCCATACCACCAATAATATGGGCACAACAACATACATTTTTTTATCTATTTTATCCATCTCATCTAATTTTCACCTAAGATCTGACCTAGTGGAGACGTGTTCAACATGTCACGACATGTCCAATATCCTGTCTACTATGTCTGTGGTAGTCTATGTGGCAGTGTATAGCAATTCCCGCTTGTGTGAATATGCTCGATTAGTCACCTTTGCCAGTTGTGTGAAGGTAACCAATTTCTATCATTGCCTCCAGTGTTTCATCCTCGAAGTCGAATCTGAAAACACTTGTAATGCACAGTAGGTACTGCCCCACGACGTTAATCTTGTATGCATCCACCTACACTGTGCAAATTTTCCCATGGCTCATGTTCTACATTCTTTCTTTAGGTAAATGCACTCAATGGAGGAAATGCATACAACCCATCATCTCGCTTCCCACTCGATAGCTGATGTCGGTTTGGGAAGCACACTCTATCTTCTGAATCCATGTCAACTCCCGCCTTGCCCAGTATGCTATCCTTGTCTATCTTCTTTGTCTACATAGTTCTGGCATAGCTTCTCTGGGCATCATACACATCCTTAATATCCATTGTAGAGGCCTGACATCACGAGATAGGGTCCACATCAGCTTGATTATTATTATCACCATAGCTGACATCATCCTTGATTCCTTCATGGTCGCTTCTCATTGTAAATACCCACCAACTTCACCTTTACTATGTTCTTTTGATCATGCAACCTAGGACTAGGATCTACCTGCACTCCAGATTGCCACCATGGGGTGAGCCTACATGTAAGGATTCCACATAATTGGTCCGATGAAATAGCTCTCGATATTCAAGTCACCACCTTAGCCTTTCATCTACACCTCGTCGTCATCAGGTGGCCATAGTCATCGTGCAGGGTATGTCTTCAAGCTAGTTTTGATGGCCTCAATCTCACTAGCACCCTGAGTGAAGTGTCCTCCATGGCAAGGTCCATCTAACCCTACCAGATCTCGAACCAAGCCTACAAAAATCAAAGAGAAGCGATTCATTAAAACAACCAATATTAACTTTATTGATGACTTCATTACATAAATATCACTAAACATAAGCTACACTCTTTTAAAATAAGCCCATTTGACATAAGCATGAAACCAAAACAAAGGTAAGACTAAAGACGAAAGGGAAATTTCAAAATTAAATCACCTTTCATTTATCAAATTGTTATTTTTTATTTTACTATTATTATTATTAACTTTATTATTACTATATATAAAATATATAGTAATGATCTTATTTTATTTTATATTATTATTTATTTTTTTAATGTTTTATTATTTTAAACATCTCAGTAAAAGCAGGCACAAAACTTGACAATAAAAATTGCTAACACAACATAACGATAAAAATCGTCGATAAGATATTGATGATAAAAATCGTCAACGACAAAATGATGACAAAAAGTCATCGACAAAAATTGACGGTAAAAGTTGTCAACGAAAAATTGACGACAAAAGTCGTCGACAATAATTTAACAATAAAAGGTTGTCGACAAGAATTTGACAACAATTTGACGATAAAAAATCGTCGACAAGAAATTGACAACAATTTGACGATAAAAAATTGTCGACAAGAATTTGCAAACCCAAAACAAAGTGAAGAATTAGACACTAAAAACGAAATGCAAACACCCGGATACCAAAACAAAAAGGTGGGTCCCCAATTTTGGGGTATGTTGTGGAACAGCCACAACATCCCCCTATGCAACCGGTTTAAAGATGCTAAGAATTGGCAAAAGGACAAGCTTTACCCTATCCAAATCCCTTGCTTAAATCAAAATAAGCAAAATCCCAAAGCAAAAGTACAAATTCAAAATGCCAAGCATACAGTCTAGATTTCAAAGCAAATAATCTGATACACAAAGCATAAATTCAGAAATTACAAAAAAAACAAGCTCAAGAAAAAATCAATAAAAAATAAACAGTGATTTTCATCACTACGAATGAGCAAAATAAATAGTGATTATCATAACTACAAAAAAATCCCTGCTCAAAGAAAAAATCAAATCAAAATAAACAGTGATTTTCTTCACTACATATGAGCAAAAATTCAAAGCTAAAAAGAAGCAAAAAATAAGGGAAAAAAGCTTGAATCCTTGGAATTCTCAGCATTGTACAAAATTGGAAGGAGAAATCCTTATGCATGATGATATGTCTATTACAATTGCTTCATGCATTTGTGTAGACCAATGTTTGAATGTGGATGAGCTAGCTTAGGTAACCCAATATTGCCTAGTGGTATAGTCCAACTAAGTCCAACATAAGGATGAGATGAACACCTGAGAATCCTTGATCTTAGCAATGGGCTGAAAGAATCCCGCCTGACATCGAAGGAAATGCTTGAGTTCTATCTCAAAATAAACAATCACATGCACACACAGAGATCATGAAAAACTAGGTCCATGGTAAAAGCATTACTTTTCAAAATTCTAAGTGGTAAGTAGACAACTATTGATAGGGTAACTAGAGTGTTTGAATCTCCGAAAAGCCCCAATTTTTTTTTACATAGCAACAAATCATAACATCATTCACACCATAATTTTATTTATAAGATTCTATAAATTAGGGGGTATCAACATAGTAGGACAGATACCGCATATATATTAGAAATAATATATAGAGGACCACTGACTACTTTATATTATTTAATTTACAAAAAATTATTAAGAAGATACATTACACACCATTACATCTCATATATGAATACTTAATCAATTCTTATGATAAGAGTGATTATTTAAATTCATGATTATTTTTTTACTTTCTAT